>LNAC01001125.1:153384-277079 GCA_002007465.1 Ailurus styani
TTTTGTTGCTTTTGATGGCTGCATAGTATTCCATTATATATATATATATATACATATATATATCACATCTTACTGGGCTTTTGATTTGAATTTCCCTGATGCCAAGTGATGTCGAGCACTTTCTCATGTGTCTGTTGGCCATTTGGATGTCTTCTTTGGAGAAATGTCTGTTCATGTTATCTGCCGATTTCTTGATTGGGTTATTTGTTTTATGTGTGTGGAGTTTGAGAAGTTCTTTATACATTCTGGATACAAGCCCTTTATCTGATATGTCATTTGCAAATATCTTCTCCCATTGTGTCAGTTGTCCTTTGGTTTTGTTGACTGTCTCCTTTGCTGTGCAAAAGCTTTTAATCTTGATGAGGTTCCGATAGTACATTTTTGCCCTTGCTTCCCTTGCCATTGGTGATGTTCCTAGGAAGAAGTTGCTGCGGTTGAGGTCGAAGAGGTTGCTAACTGTGATCTCCTCAAGGATTTTGATGGATTCCTTTCTCACATTGACGTCTTTCATCCATTTTGAGTCTACTTTTGTGTGTGGTGTAAGGAAATGATCCAGCTTCATTCTTCTGCATGTGGCTGTCCAATTTTCCCAACACCATTTGTTGAAGAGACTGTCTATTTCCCACTGGACATTCTTTCCTGCTTTGTCCAAGATTAGTTGACCATAGAGTAGAGGGTCCATTATCGGGCTCTCTATTCTGTTCCACTGATCTATCTGTATGTTTTTGTGCCAGTACCATACTGTCTTGATGATGACAGCTTTGTAATAGAGCTCGAAGTCTGGAATTCTGATGCCGCCAACTTTGGTTTTCTTTTTCAACATTCCTTTGGCTATCCAGGGTCTTTGCTGGTTCCATGTAAATTTTAGGATTATTTGTTCCACTTCTTTGAAATAAATTTCAGGTATTTTGATGGAGATTGCATTAAATGTGTAGATTGCTCTAGGTAGCATAGACTTTTTCACAATATTTGTTCTTCCAATCCATGAACATGGAATGTTTTTCCACTTCTTTGTGTCTTCCTCAATTACTTTCATGAGTACTTTATAGTTTTCCAAATACAGATTCTTTGCCTCTTTGGTTAGGTTTATTCCTAGGTATCTTATGGTTTTGGTTTCAATTGTTAATAGGATTGACTCTTTAATTTCTCTTTCATCTGTTTTGTTGTTGGTATGTAGAAATGCAACTGATTTCTGTGTATTGATTTTATATCCTGACACTTGACTGAATTCCTGTATGAGTTCTAGCAGTTTTGGAATGGAGTGCTTTGGGTTTTCCACATAAAGTATCATATCAACTGAAAAAAGTGAGAATTTGACTTCTTCCTTGCCAATTTGGATGCCTTTTATTTCTTTTTGTTGTCTGATTGCTGAGGGCAGGACTTATAGTACTATGACGAATAGCAGTGGTGATAGTGGACAGCCTTGCCTTGTTCCTGACTTTAGGGGGAAAGCTCTCAGTTTTTCTCCATTGAGAATGATATTCGCTGTGGGTTTTTCATAGATGGTTTTGATGATATTGAGTTATGTACCTTCTATGCCCACACTATGAAGAGTTTTGATCAAGAAAGGGTGCTGTACTTTTCAAATGCTTTTTCAGCGTCTGTTGAGAGGATCATATGGTTGTGTTCTTTATTTTATTAATGTCTTGTATCACATTGATTGATTTGTGAATGTTAAACCAAACTTGCATCCCAGGAATGAATCCCACCTGGTCGTGGTGAATAATCTATTTAATGTGCCATTGGATCCTATTGGCTAGTATTTTGTTGAGGATTTTTGCATCCATGTTCATCAAGGATATTGGTCTGTAATTATCCTTTTTGATGGGTTCTTTGCCAATTTTTGTATCAAGGTAATGCTGGCCTCATAAAAGGAGTTTGGAAGTTTTCCTTCCATTTCTTTTTTTTGGAAGAGTTTCAGAAGAACATGTATTAATTCTTCTTTAAATGTTTGGTAGAATTTCCCCAGGGAAGCTGTCTGGCCCTGGTCTCTTCTTTTTTGGGAGATTTTTGATGACTGCTTCAATGTCCTTACTGGTGATGGGTCTATTCAGGTCTTCAATTTCTTCCTGGTTCAGTTTTGTTAGTTTATATTTCTCTAAGAATGCATCCATTTCTTCCAGATTGTCAAATTTGGTGGTGTAGAGTTGCTCATTATATGTTCTTATAATTGTTTGTATTTCTTTGGTGTTGATTGTGATCTCTCTTCTTTCATTCATGATTTTATTAATTTGAGTCCTTTCTCTTTTCTTTTGGATAAGGCTGGACGGGCATTTATCAATCTTATTATTCTTTCAAAGAACCAGCTCCTGGTTTCGTTGATTTGTTCCACAGTTCTTTTAGTTTCTATTTCATTGTTTTCTACTGTGATCTTATTATTTCTCTTCTCCTACTGGGTGTAGTCTTTCTTTGCTGTTCTTTCTCCAGCTCGTTTAGGTGTAGGGTTAGGTTGTACTGGAGACCTTTCTTGTTTCTTGAGAAAGGATTGCATTCCTAAATACATTCCTCTTATAACTGCTTTTGTTGTGTCCCAAAGATTTTGAACAGTTGTGTTTTCATTTTCATTTGTTTCTAAGAAGTTTTTAAATTATTCTTTAATTACCTGGTTGACCCATTCATTCTTTAGTAGGATGTTCTTCAGCCTCCATATATTTGAGTTCTTTACAACTTTCCTCCTGTGGTTGATTTCTAGTTTCAGAGCATTTTGGCCTGAAAATATGCAGGGAATGATCCCAATCTTTTGGTACCAGTTGAGACATGATTTGTGACCCACAATTGGTCTATTCTGGAGAACGTTCCATGTGCACTAGAGAAGAATGTGTATTCTGTTGTTTTGGGATGGAATGTTCTGAATATATCTGTGATGTCCAACTGGTCCAGGGTGTGATTTAAAGACTATATTTCCTTGTTGAAATTTTTCTTCGATGATCTGTCCCTTACAGTAAGGGGGTGTTAAAATCCCCTACTATTATTTATATTGTCACTCTGGTTCTTTGATTCCATTATTAATTTTTTATAGAATTGGCTGCTTCCATGTTAGGGGCATATATATTTATAATTGTTAGATCTTCTTTTTGGACCCATCTTTTAAGTATGATATAGTGTCCATCCTCATCTCTTAAGCTATTCTTTGCATAAGAATATAATCTCTTATGATATTTTTTGGCTTAAAATCCAATTTATCTGATATTAGAATTGCCACTCCAGCTTTCTTTTGATGTCCATTGGCATGGTAAATTGTTTTCCTCCCCCTCACTTTAAATCTGCAGGTGTCTTTGCGTGTAAGATGAGTTTCTTATAGACAGCATATCAATGGGTCTTGTTCTTTTTTTATCCATTCTGATACCCTGTGTCTTTTAGTTGGGGCATTTAGTCCATTTACATTCAGGGTAACTATTGCGAGATATGAATTTAGAGCCATTGTATTGCCTGTAAGGTGACTGTTACTGTATATTGTGTCTCTTCCTTTGTGGTTTATGTTTCTTTTAGGCTCTCTTTGCTTAGAGGACCCCTTTCAATATTTCCTGTAGGGCTGCCTTGGTGTTGGCAAATTCCTGTAGTTTTTGTTTGTCCTGGAAGCTTTTAATCTCTCCTATTTTCAACAAAGCCTTGCTGATTATAGTATTCTTGGCTGACTATTTTTCTGGTTTATTGCTCAGAATATATCATGCTAGTTCTTTCTGGCCTGCCAAGTCTCTGTGGATAGGTTTGCTGTCAATCTAATATGTCTACCATTGTATGTTATAGACCTCTTGTCCCGAGCTGCTTTCAGGATTTTCTCTTTGTCACTAAAACTTGTAAGTTTTACTATTAGATGATGGGGTGTGGGCCTATTTTCATTGATTTTGAGGGGGGTTCTCTGTGCCTTCTGGATTTTGATGCTTGTTCCCTTCTCCAAATTAGTGAAATTTTGTACTACAGTTTCCTCCAATATACCTTCTGCCCTCCTCTCTCTCTGTCTCTTCTTCTTCTGGGATCCCAATTATTCTAATATTGTTTCATCTTATGGTATCTGTTATCTCTCAAATTCTCCCCTCATGGTCCAGTAGTTGTTTGTCTCTTTTTTTCTGCTTCTTTATTTTCTGTCACTTGATCTTCTAAATCACTAATTCTGTCTTCTTCCTCATTTATCCTAGCAGTAAGAGCCTCCATTTTTGATTGCACCTCATTAATAGCTGTTTTGATTTCCACTTGGTTAGATTTTTGTTCTTTTATTTCTCTAGAAAGGGTTTTTATTTCCCTAGGGAGGGATTCTCTATCATCTTCCATGCTTTTTTCCAAGCCCAGCCAGCACCTTGATAATCGTCATTCTGAACTCTAGTTCTGTCATATTACTAAAGTCCACATTGATTAGTTCCCTAGCCATTGTTAATGCATCGTGTTCTTTTTTTTTTTTTTGGTCTGGTAATTTTTTTCCTCCTTGTCATTTTATGCCATTAAGAATAGATGGATGGGGAAGGACACAAACCATAAGAGACTCCTAATCTCACAAAACAAACTGAGGGTTACTGGGGTGTGGGAGGGTAGGGATAGGTTGGATGGGTTATGGAGGTTGGCGAGGGTTTGTGCTTTGGTGAATGCTGTGAAAAATGTAAGCCTGATGATTCACAGACCTGTATCCCTTGGCAAAGAATAAAAATAAAATTAAAAGAAAAAAAGAATAGATGGATGAGGGAACAAAATACTAAAGTGTAGCAATGATCCCAGGGAACTACATGCTTACCTAATCAGAAGAGACCTGAAACTGGGGGAGAAAAAAGAAGGAAAAACTGAAAAAAATATAAAACAAACAAACAAAAACAAACAAACAAAAATAACATATATATATCTATATTATCTATTTCTGTGTCTATATCTATCTCTGTCTCTGTCTCTGACTCCATCTCTATCTCTAGCTATTAGGCTGATGAACTGAACAGACCCTATATGTATACAAAAAATAAGGTTAAATATAATGAAGGGGTAAAATATTACTCTAATAATGAAAATTTTAAAAGATTAAAAAATGTTGATAAGACATAATAGTTAAAAAACTTTAAAATAGGAAAGAGGAAATAGTTTAAAAGAAAAGAGTAAAAAAAAAGTAAAATTCAAAGAATTTAACTTTGAACGACTAAAGAATAATGGGGGAAAAGCCATGACTTCTCTGCGTTGCTTTCCCCTAGCTCTGGAGTTCCACAATTCTCAGCAATCTGTGATCTTGGCCTTGGCTGGATGTTCTTGCTGATATTCTGGGGAGGAGCCTGTTGTCCTGATTTTCAAGAGTCTTTGCCCTAGGTGGAATGTCACCACCCTCTCCAGGGGCCAGGCTAAGTAATCAGCTCAGGTTTGCTCTCAGGAGCTTTTGCTCCTTGAATGCTTTCCATACAGCTTTGGAGGACGGGGATGAAAATGACGGTCTCCCAGTCTCTGACCCGGAGGAGCTGAGAGCTCAGGGCCTCACTCCTCAGTGCATCCCCAGAGAAAAGCAGTCCTTCCCTCCCATCTCCCTGTTCTCCAGCCGCACTCTGATTTCACCCAGCCTGTGACTGAGCATTTCTATCTCTTGTGCAAGACCCCATTTAGAATCTCCAAACCCAGAAGATTCCTTCAGCCGCTCCCAGGCTTTCCCTCCTGAAGGTGGAAAGAGGGGGTCTTTTTGTACCTGCCCCCCGTGGGGTGCCCGATCAAAGAGCAGTGGCCCGGCTGCTTTGGATCATGGCCCATGGTAACACCAAGCTGAGAGACACCTTCTTGCTTGGCTCTGTCTCCCCAGTCATCTTCTCTCCGATACCTGGTGCTCTGTCATGCTCAGACACCCCTGGTCTTTTTGTGTCCTCGTGGGTCCTGAGAGCACACTGACCTCGCAAGGACTTCACCCCCCTAATTAACCTCTGGGGCGGCACCCCTCAGTGGAGATGACTTCTAAAAGTTCCGGTTTTGTGCTCCGTTGCTCTCTCACTTGCCGCAGGTCGGCCCCTCCCTCCGAGGTCTATCTTCCCATAGCTTCAGATTCATTTCTCCACACATCCTACCTTCTGAAACGTGGTTGATTTTCTGTTCTTAGAATTGATGCACTTCTCTTTGATCTCCTGTTGAATTTGCAGGTGTTCAGAATTCTTTGATTATTATCTGGGTGAATTTCTGTGACCTGTTGATAATCAGTCTCCTACTCCTCCACCATCTTGCTACTCCTCTGTCTCTAATTTTTTTATTTTTAACAAAAAATTTTAAGTGGAAAGATTTACAGGAATAAAAAGCTGAACATAAGGAATGCAGTCAATGAGACTGTGATTTATGGGAGGCCTTGGCAACACAGCATAATGCATAAACTTGTCACATCACTAAGTTGTAAACCTGAAACTGATGTAACATCGTGTGTCAACTAGACTGTTTTTTCAGAATTTCCTTTGTGTTTCTTTCTTTCTTTCTTTTTTTTTACATGTTTAGGACATCATTAGTTTTTGATGTAGTGTTCAACATGTCAGGATACAAAATCAATGCATAGAAATCCAGTTGCATTTCTATACAAAACAATGTAACTGGAGAAACAGAGATTAAGGAATCAATTCCATTTCAATAGAAACAAGAACCATACAGTACCTAGGAATAAACTTACCCAAGGAAGTAAAGGACCTGTACTCTAGAATCTAAAGAATGCTGATGAAAGAAATTGACTAAGACACAAAGAAATGGAAAAACATTCCATGCTCATGATTGGAAGAATACACATTGTTAAAATGTCTAAGCTGCCTAGATAATCTACACTTCCAATGCCATCCTTATTAAAATACCACTGGCATTGTTCAAAGAGCTGAAACAAATAATCCTAAAATTTGTATGGGACAAGAAAAGACTCTGAATCACCAAGGGATTGTTAAAAAAGAAAACCAAACCTGAGGGTATCACAATGCCTGACTTCAAGCTATACGACAAAGTTGTTATCATCAAGGCAGCATATTACTGGCACAAAAACAGACACATAGATCAATAAAGCAGAATAGAGAACCTAGAGATGGGCTCTCAACTCTATGGTCAACTTATCTTCAAGAAAGAAAGAAATAATATCCTATGGAAAAAAGACGGTCTCTTCAATAAATGATGTTGGGAAAATTGGACAGCCACATGGAGAAGAATGAAACTGGGCCATTTTCTTACACCATACACAAAGATAAACTCAATATTGAAGAAAGACTTCCCAGTAAACAAACAACAAAGTTACATCAACAAAACTAAGAGGCAACCCACGAAATGGGAAAACATTTGCAGATGAAATTTTGTGTAAATGGCTGATATCCAAAATGTATAAGGAACTTATCAAGCTTAACACCCAAAAAAACAAATAATCCAGTCAAGAAATGGGCAGAAGACATGAACAGACACTTCTTCACAGAAGATATACAAATGGCTAACAGACACATGAGAAAATGTTCAACAACACTAGTCATCAGGGAAATTCAAATCAAAACCACAATGAGATACCACCTTACACTAGTCAGAATGGCAAACATTAACAAGACAGGGAACAACAATTGTTGGCAAGGTGGTGGAGAAGGGGGAACACTCTTATACTGTTAGTGGGAATGCAAGCTGGTACCTCCACTCTGGAAAACAGTATGGAGGTTCCTCAAAATGTTAAAAATAGAGATACCCTACAATCCAGGAATTGCACTACTAGGTATTTTTCCCAATGATACATATGTAGTAAAAAGAAGGGTCACATACCCCAGTGTTCATAGAAGCAATGTCCACAATAGTCAAACTGTGGAAGGAATGAGATGCCCTTCAACAGATGAATGGATAAAAGATGTGGTACATATATACAATGGAATATTACTCAGCCATCAGAAGGGATGAATACCTACAATTTGCATCAACATGGATGGAACTGGTGGGAATTAAATAGCCAAGCAGAGAAGGACAATTACCACATGGTTTCACTCATATGTGGAATATAAGAAATAGAGCAGAGGACCTCAGGGTAAAGGAGGGAGAACTGAATAGGAGGAAATGAGAGAGGGAGCCAAACATGAAGGACTCTGGACTCCAGGAAACAAACTGAGGGTAGCAGAGGGGAGGGGGTGGGGGGATGGGATGGTGGGTAATGGGTATTGAGGGGGTCAAGTTTTGGGATGACTACTGGATGTTATAGGCAATTAATGAATCATTGAACACCACAACAAAGTCTTATAATGTCCTATATGTTGGGTAACTTAACATAATGATAAATAAAATAGTAGTAATAATAAAATAAAAAATAAAGCAGAAAAGATAACTCATTATTTTAGAATATTTAAAAAACTTTCTTCATTAAGACACATTTAAAAAAGTCATGTTGCATAGAAATTTGTCTACTTCATATCATGTTTATTTTCATTATATTTTGTCTTCCATTTCTAGGGTGTTACAAAAGGAAACATCACATGTGCTAATGATATAGTCCAGAAAATGAAGAAGTAATGCATTGTCCTTCTTAATTCTTTTTGACAGTTACAGAATGTATATATTCTATTCATTCAGTTTGAAGAAAAAATATTAGAAATTCATTTTCTAATTTACAATCTCAAATACTGCAAGACCCACATTTTACAGTCATACGAAAATTGAGTATCACTCAAAGCAAAATGGAATCTATATGTTTGAAACAAGCTGATAATTCTCAGTTTGAAGAATTTGGGCACAGTCAGTTGAAAAATGCTTGACATACAACCATGTCTGTGGTTTTATGGTAAAAGTCCAACAGGGTTACATTTACCCCAGTTATCTTTCCTGTAGTGCCTTCTGGTGTTAAAGCATGGTTCATTCAAGTTAGATTAATACTATTTTGTTCACCATTCTTACTTATCTGGACTTCTTGGCTTCAGGCGTGTACTTTTCCAATTGGTGAGCACTGATTTAACATTTCTAAAATACAAGTCTAATCACTTCATTACTTTGTGTACAACTCTAAGTTAAGGAAAGGCAAGAAATGAGTATCTAAACTAAAGATTAAAAGGAGGTTCCATTGGGATATTTACTGTTCCCATTTGGTCAACCATCTCCTTTGCCCATTCTGTGCCTTTTATGAGACATTTTGTCCCTGAATAAATCACTTCAACCCAGAACCCAGTACTTATCTGAAGGTAACAAGTAGTCACCATTCAAAAATGAGCTCCAAGATATTCTTTCAGTCCTCTTGGCTTGAATGAACTCACATATCACAGTATGACTGATATGTACTTAGGAACTGTGTGTGCCCTTTCCAAATCAACACAAAAGCATATCATATACATTTTACCACTTATTGAAATATAGAACAAGTTCAAATTTCTTAGAGATAGCATTCATATTTATATTTTACTGTCTTTTAACTAATATCTTTATTATGATATATCATAAAATATTTATTGAATAAATTAAAGACCATTTGGTGCCATATCTATTTGTTTAATAAATTACACAGTTTAAAACTCAATTTAAATGTCACCTCATGCAAGGAAGCTTCCATAAATCTTCATTCCATCCTTGGTGGAATGGAGCCATTTCCCCCACAGTCCCCCTATGCAATTCTGAATCCCAGACTTACCACATGGTGGTGACCCTTAACTTCCACTATATGTCTTTAGGAATGGATCATGTATAACAAGATAATTTCCAATAAATATGAACCAATGATTGGATCACCTCTGATGAAAAGTCAAATAGAAATGAGTGTGTTTCCTAGGGTATCATGTTATTTACACAGTTACCAAACAGATAATTACTTTTTTAAAAAGTTGGGGGGTAGAAAGATGTTTAAACTCTTTATTTGGAGTTAATTTCAGATTTGTATAAATGTAGTACAAAGAAGGTACAAAAATACCCATGTACTCTTTGCCTACTGTTAACATTGTACCCATTTGCATGATAATTTCTCTGTCAATCTTTCTTTTGCTCTCAAATAAGTAATATTGTACCTATTTCCTTCATAATTCTGCCAATCTCTCTATTTCTCTTTTTATCTTATTAAAGATAATTTAAAAAATAGACAATTTAATACTATCTCATAACTTTTACTGCCCTATATTCTTATAATGTATTTTCTAAAAGTATGAATATTCTCCTACAAAATAAGTGTGTAATGATCAATTTCACTAAATGTAATGCCAGTACAATATGATAGTAAAATTCATTTTGAACTGACAAATAGTATGTAATCAAAGAGTTGTGCAATACACCAAAGCATTCTCAAAAGAGTTATGCAAATGATATGAGGCATTATGAGATGAAAATCTAAGGAATAACATTGGCATGAGATTCTGAAGTTATAATATTTGGAGAAAAAGAATAAAAGGATTGATATAAAAATTTCCTAATTTATAGTTTCTTGAAAGGCATGTCCCACATTCAACATTTTCTTCAGAGCTCCCATGACATCCTTATTCCTGAGACTATAGATTAAAGGGTTTAACACAGGAGTGAGGATGGTATAAAAGACAGATACAACCATGTCCTTCTCAGGGGTGTGATAGGAGTTGGGGAGCATGTAGGTGTAAACAGCAGCCCCATAGAAGAGGATGACCACAGTCATATGGGAAGAACAAGTGGCAAAGGCCTTCTTCCGGCCCTCTGCTGAGTTCATCCTGTTAATGGTAAGGAGGATGAAAAAATAGGAGCTTGAAATTACTGCCACAGGAATGAGAAGCATGAGGACACAGCATAGATACATGAGTGTCTCATAGAGAGAGGTGTCTGAGCAGGAGAGCTTCATTACAGCAGGGACTTCACAGAAGAAATGATGGATCTCCCGGGATCTGCAGAAAGGGAATGTCATAGTGATGGGTGTGAGCATGAATCCATCCACAGATCCCAAAAACCAGCAGGCAGATGCCAGGAGAAGGCATGCTTTATGGCTCATGAGGACAGGGTAACGAAGTGGGTAACAGATGGCCACATAGCGGTCATAGGCCATGGCAGCTAGGAAGAAAAATTCTGAACCTGCTAGTGTCACGTAGAGGAACATCTGCATTCCACACTCAGAGGCTGAGATCTTATTTATATCCATGACTTGGTCTATGAGCATCTTGGGCACAGTGACAGAAATGTACATTACATCCATGAGAGACAACTGGCTGATGAAAAAGTACATGGGACTGTGGAGGTGGGCATCAATATGTATCAGAAGAATCAGGACACCATTTCCAGTTAAAGCCATCAAGAACACTACAAAAATGAGCACACACAGGAGAGCTGGGTGATTTGATTGACTGAAGATTCCCACCAGAATGAAATCAGACAGTCCAGTGTAATTGGCCATCTAGTTCATGTTTTTCATAAGTTTCACTTATACCACTGAGAAGAGTTTTGGGATTAATGGTGATTCATGGGAGTCTTCCACCTGAAATGAATGAATAAATATTTACTGACTGTGTATGTGAATTTGTTTATGCCAACCTTATTGTGTTAATCAGAGAAAGTATTGTGGTATGCAGAAATGAGGATGATTAATTACTTAAAATCTAGAATTTAGTAGAAAATAAGACATTGAGAACTGTGGGTAAAAATATTTGGCAACTTATACTGAATTTGTTGCAGTTCAGGTGATATGATATCCTAGTTATAGATATTGGCATCTATGAACATATATTGGGCATTTGCAGAGATGATAACTTAAACACAAAAAGTAAATTAAAAAGTGAATTGTTATACAAATCTAACTTATCTCTCTACTTTTAGAACCAAAATCCCCTATTTTTCTGCTGATAGTCTGATTCTCTGTTAGACTCTGATGAAAAATCAAAATGAAATTAAATTAAGGAGGTAACAGTTACCTACTCTGGGACAAATGTTATATAATGTGATTTAAACTACAATTTAAAAATAGATACAAAATAAATAAATAGGATTGATAAATACAAAATGTATGGGACTGAAGGAGATTATTCTGAGTGAAATAAGTCAAGCAGATAAAATCAATTATTGTATGGTTTTACTTACTTGTAGAACATAAGGAACAGCGTGGAGGACATTAGGAGAAGGAAGGGGAAAATGAAGGGAGGGAAATCAGAGGAAGAGACAAACCATGAGAGACTGTGGACTCTGAGAAACAGAGGGTTTTAGAGGGGATGAGGGTGGCGGTTGGGTTGGCTTGGTGATGGGTATTGAGAGCACATATTTCATGGAGCACTGGGTGTTATATGTAAACAATGAATCCTGGAACACTACATCAAAAACTAATGATGCACTGTATGGTAACTAACATAACATAATAAAACAAGAAGAAGAAAATAAATAAATAATATCCCTGGTCATTATGAAAACAATTAGTAATAGCTTCTTCCACATTTCTTTTTATGGAGATTAACCTTTGTAACTTTTTAAAATTTCTGACATATCAAATGTTACATTTAAATGTTATATCAAATGTATCCCTTCCAGGGATCAGTACAGTGACTAAGATATTGAGAACTTTGAAGCTGTTTGCTGAGTGGGTGGAGGGAGATGAGGATGCTTGGGGTGCTGGGATAATCACTGATGCATTTTGAGAAATAGGGATAACTGTGATCAAGCCACACTGAAAAGCCCAGCTAAGACACCTGACAGACAAGGCGATGCTGTCAGTACCATATGGGGCAACTAACCTTCATGTTTATGCTTATGTTTCTTTATCCAATTGCTTGAGATTAATGTAAATAGCTTTGTGTATCATTAATGGTGATAGCAGAATAATATTGAATCTGTATTTGAAGCATCAAGGCAAATATGTAATGCTAGACTGTATTTAATCTTCTTCAAGAGTCAATGACATATTTATTTTCTCATTTTACAGATTAAAGAAATTCAAGTTCTTGTGGTAAATGCCTAATATCACAAACTAATCTGAGGGAGAACTCTACCTCAGCAGGAGTAGGACCAACGTTTTCTAACTCTGCCTTATATTGACTGGGGACATAATCCTCTCTCCACAGTTCAAAGATTCAATTTTATGTCACACATTTTAAATTGAAACAGAGAAACATAAATATGATTAAGACATTTATTTCAGTGTTTTAACTACCCAAAGTAACCTTCCCCAAGTTAAATATAGTCAATCTTCCTCTGCAAAATCTCAGCCTCACAAATACGAACACATTATCCAATAATATAGAAGTAATATTCATTATTTTATTCCATTGGTAATTGGAAATTAAGAATCCATTTCCAAATGTGTAAAAGCAAATATGAATTATATAAAGAGTTTCAAAGGGAATAGTGCATATATCAATAAAATAGATGATAGGCAAAAAATTCCAGAAATAGTGTCAAGAACTAACAGCATGATCAGAAGCAGATCAAGTCAAGAAAAAAAAATTACCTTTTTGCTCCTCCAAGTTTATCTACCTGTATGGTTGAATCCACCATCAGATGATACTGTAAGGTTCATCCAGATAGGTAAATTAAGTGCGGCCATGTAAAGTTTATATAAGAGAATCAGAAAAATGGCATCACTCTTGGTTTTAAAATGCTTCTTAGAGGAGAAGAGAAGGTGTGTCTCTTGATAAATCCTCTTGAGATTTTAAGAAGCATGCAGTTAAAAAAGCAAAAAAAAAAGTTAATATTTTAGTTGCACTATTCTGATTTTCTCCTCATTCCTTTTAAATAATCTCCTTTTATCATTAAAAGTAATATGCATCAAAATATTTTAAAAGACTTTATCCATTTATTTGGGAGAAATAGAGAGAGAGAGAGTGCCAAGGGAGACTGAGAGGGAGAAGCACAAAGCCTGATGCAGAGCTTGATCCCACTACCCTTAGATCATGACCCAAGCTGAAGACAGACACCTAACCAACTGAGCCACCAAGGTGCCCCAATATGCATCAAAATCTTAACCAATATTTAAGATAATCTCAAATCTCACCACTGTTAATTACTTTCTGTGAAATATAATAATTTTGTAGTCTTTTTGTTTTATGAAATATATTTTTATATATGTAATATACATGTGTGTATATGACATATGTAGTATTTTACATATGTGTGTATATATGTTTATATATATATCCTTTAATCCTCAAAAATTGGTGAAATAATTTTCTTTTATCTTTTTATCTTTCACAGATATAGACTCTGTATGAGCAATTACTGTTGTGGATATTAAAATTGAGATTGTTTTCCTTCATATCATTTTCTCCAACACTCTTCATGAGTTTATTAATTGTACTTCCTTCTATCATTAACTTAAAACTTACACTACCTTAATGTGCATTTAATTTTTTTATTTTCCATTTTTATGTTGATTTATATAGTAAAATATATAATCTCAACCATTTTAAGCATACAGTTTGATGTCATTGAAATACATTCATTTTGTTGTGCAACCATCAATATCATCTCCAGAACTTTTTAACTCATAAATTTGCAATTCAATATCAATTAAAAAAATAACTTTTCATTCCTCCTTTCCCCCATCCCATGGCAATCATTATACCTTATAGTTTTATGATTTTGTATAAGTGAAATTATACAGGATTTGTATTTTTGTGACTGGCTCATTTCACTTAGCATTATGTTGTTGAAGTTCATCCATGCTTCAGAATATTAAAGAAATTCCTTCATTTTAAGGTTAATGTTCCATTGTGTGTACATACATTTTTCTTATCCATTTATCTATCAATGGATATTTGCATTGTATCCATGTTTTAGCTATAATGCTGCTATAAATATAAGTATGTAAATATCTCTTCAAGACCCTGCTTTCAAAAATTTATGGAATGTAGCATCATATTGTAATTCCATGTTTAATTTGGTGGGAACTCCTATACTCTGTTCCACAACAGTTGTACCATCTTGAATTTCCACCAACAGTGAACAGGGTTCCAATTTCTCCACATCCTTGTCAATAGTTGTTTTTCTCTGTGCCATTGATTGTAGCTATTCTAATGGATTTGGGGTTTCATCTAATTTAATTTTAGTCTGTTTTTCCTAATGACTAGTGATGTTGAGCACTTTTCAATGTGTTCTTGCCCATATGCATATCTTTGGAGAAATAGCCATGCAAGTCCTTGCCTCTTTTTAAAAATCATGTTATTGGGGTGCCTGAGTGCCTCCGTCAGTTAAGTGACTGCCTGTGGCTCATCATGATCCCAGAGTCCTGGGATTAAGCCCCTTCTTCATCTCCTCCTCGGTTGTGCTCTCCGTATCTCTGTTGCTATCTCTATCTCTCAAATAAATATTTAAAAATTAACAAAATTAAAAAAATACATTTATGTTGTTTGTTTTTGTGGTGCTCTATTTTAGAAGTTCACTGTAAATTCTGGATATTAACCTGTTATCAGGACTGTGACTTGGGAATATGTTATCCAATTTTGTGGATTTTTATTTACTCTCTTGGTATTCATAACTAATGCACATATCTTTAATCCAATTTTTCTAATTTTCTTTTGTTATCTATGTCTACAGTGTTATTTCCAAGAAACATTATCAAATCCAATGTTTTTCCTAAGTTTTTTTCTGCTTTTTCTAAAAGTTTTATAGTTTTGAACTTATATTTGAGTATTCGTTCCAATTTGTGTTAATTTCTGACAAATGATATTACGTAAGGATCTAAACTCATTATTTTCCTTGTAGATGCACAAGCCATTTTCCCCAACAATATTTGTTTAAAACACTGTCTTCTTCCCACTTAATGATCTTTCTTCTTTGAAAAATTATTTTGTCATATATATGAGAGTTTATTTCTGGGCTTTCTTCTCCAGTCTGTTGGCTATGTGCCTGCCAATACCACTGTTTTTATTGCAGTAGCTTTGTAGTAAGTTTGAAATCAGGAAGTATGACACCTCCTGCTTTCTTCTTCTTTGGAATTGTTTTGCCTATGTGGGGTCACTTGAGATTTTATAAGAATTTTAGACTGGGTCTCCAATTTCTAAAAAAAAATAACATTTTGATAGAGATTTCATAGAATTTGCAGATTGTTTTGGTTAGTATCACCACCTTAAGTCTGGCAACCCATGAAAAGAATGCCTTATTTCATTATGTCTCCCTTAATTTATTCCAGAGATGTTTTGTTTTGTACTTTTTGTTGTGCAAGGTGCTCACCTCATTGATTATGTTAAAACTAAGCATTTATTCTTTTTTCTTTTCAAAATTTTTATTTAAATTCAAGTTAGTTAATATGCTGTGAAAAATTGATTTCAGGAGCAGAATTCGGTGATTCATCATTTATATACAATACCTAGTACTCATCATAACAAGTGCCCTCCTAATAACCATCACCCATCTAGCCCATTCCCCACCCATGTCCCTAAAACAACCCTCAAATTGTTCTCTATCTTTAAGTTTCCTTTAATGTTTGTTTCCTTTTGTCTTTTTTCTTTCATTTTCCCTCCTATATGTTCATCTGTTTTGTCTTTAAATTCCACATATAATTGAAATCATATGGCATTTTTCTTTCTCTAACTTATTTCACTTAGCCTTATACCCTCTAGCTCCATCCACATACTTGCAAATAGCAATATTTTATTCTCTCTGGAAGATGATAGATAGATAGATAGATAGATAGATAGATAGATAGATAGATGATTGATGATAGATAGATAGAAGGATGACAGGTATCACATCTTTATCCATTCATCAGTCATGAAAATTTGGGTTCTTTCTAAAGTTTGGATATTGTTGATGATGCTACTATAAACATTGGGGTATATGTGCACCTTTGAATTTGTATTTTTGTATCCTTTGGGTAAATACATGGTAGTGCAAATGCTGGATCATAGGGTAGCTCTGTTTTATTTTTAATATTTTGTTTATTTATTTGACTGAGCACAAGTAGGCAGAGAGGTAGACAGAGAGAGGGGGAGAAGCAGGCTTTCTGATGATCAGAGAGCCTGATGTGGGGCTTGATCCCAGGACCCTGAGATCATGATCTGAGCCAAAGGCAGATGCTTACCTGATTGACCCACCCAGGCACCCCAAGGGTAGCTCTATTTTTAACTTTTTGTAGAACTTCACATACTGTATTCCAGATGACTGCACCACATTGCATTCCACCCCAGTACAAGAGGGATCCCTTTTCTCCACATTCTAACCAACAGCTGTTAATTCTTGCATTGTTAATTTTAGCCATTATGACAGGTGTGAGGTGGTATCTTATTGTGGTTTTGATTTGTATTTCCCCAGTAAAGAGTGATGGTGATCATCTCTTCTTGTGTCTGACAGCTATCTTTCTGTCTTTGGAAAAATATCTATTCATGTCTTCTGTACATTTTTTTAAAAAAATCAATTAGCCTTCTGCCCGTTTCTTAACTGGGTTATTTTCTTTTTGGATATTGAGTTTCATAAGGTCTTTATAGATTTTGGATACTAATCCTTTATCAGATATGTCCTTTGTAGATGTCTTCTACCATTCTGTAGTATGTTTTTTATTTGTTGATTGTTTACTGTGCAGAAGATGTTTATCTAGATGAAGTATGAATAGTTCATTTTTCTTTTTTCCCCTTGCCTCTGGACACATCTAGCAAGAAGTTGCTGTGGCTGAGGCAAGAGAAGTTGCTCTGCCTGTGTTCTCCTCCAGGATTTTGATGGTTTCCTGTCTCACATTTAGGTCTTTCAACCATTTTGAATTTATTTTTGTGGATGGTGTAAGAAAGTGGTCCTGTATCATTCTTCTGCATGTGGCTGTCCACTTTTCCCAATACTATTTGTCGAAGAGACTCTTTTTTCATTGGATATTCTTTCCTGCTTTGTCAAAGATTATTTGACCATAGAGTTGAGGGCCTCATTTCTGGGATCTGTATTATGTTCCATTGATCTTTGTGTTGTTTTTGTACCAGTACCACACTGTCTTGATTACTACATCTTTGTAGTATAGTTTGAAGTCTAGAATTGTGATGCCTCCAGTTTTGCTTTTCTTTTTCATGATGGCTTTGCCTATTTGGGAACTTCTATGGTTCAATCCAAATTTTAAGACTGCTTGTTCTAGCTCTGTGAAAAGTATTGGTGGTATTTTGATAGGGATGGCATTAAATGTGTAGATTGAGTTGGGTAGTATAGACATTTTAACAATGTTTGTTTTTCCATTCCATGAGCCTGCAATGTTTTCCCATTTCTTTGTGACCTCTTCAATTTCTTTCATCAGTGTTTTATAGTTTTTAGAGTACAGATCTTTAACCTCATTGGTTAGGTTAATTCCTAGGTGTCTTATGGTTTTTGGTGCAATTACAAATGATACCGATTCCTAGATTTCTTTATCTGCTGTTTCAATATTCATATATAGAAATGCAACAGATTCCTGTATGATGATTTTATATCTTTATCCTTTGCGGAATTCATGTATTACTTCTTGCATTATTTTGGGGGGGAATCTTTTGGGTTTTCTACATAGACAATCATGCTCTCTATGAATAGCGAATGTTAGACTTCCTCCATGCTGGTTTGGATGCTTTTATTTGTTTTTGTTGTCTGATTGTTAATGCTTAGACTTCCAGTACAATGGTAAGTAGGAATGGTGAGAGTCGACATCCCTGTATTGTTCCTAATCATGAAGAAAAGCTTTCAGTTTTTCCTCATTGAGGATGATACTAGCTGTGGATATTTGTATATGATCTTTAAGCTGTTGGGTTTGTTCCTTTTATCACTACTTTTCTGAAAGCTTTTATCAAGAAAGGATACTGTATTTTGTCAAATACTTTTTCTATATCTATTGAGATGATCATACAATTCTTCTCCTTTCTTTTATGAATTGCTCTATACCATTGATTCATTTGTGAATATTAAACAACCCCTGCATCTCAGAAATAAATCCCACTTGGTCATGGTCATTAATTATTTTAATGTACATTTGGATTTGATTTGCTAGTGTCTTGTTGAGAGTTTTTGCATCCATATTCATCAGGGATATTCCCCTATAATTTTCCTTTTTAGTAGAGTGGAATAAAGGTGATGCTGGCCTTCTAGAATGAGTATGGAATTCTTCCTTCCATTTTTATTTGTTGGAACAGTTTGAGAAAATAGATATTATCTCTTCTTTAAATGTCTCATATAATTCCCCCAAGAAACTATCTGGCCCTGGACTTTTGTTTGCTGGAAGATTTTGATTACTAATTCAAATTTTTTCTGGTTATGGCCGTGGTCAAATTTTCTATTTCTTTCAGTTTCAGTTTTGGTAGTTTGTACATTTCTAGGAATTCATCCATTTCTTCAAAATTGCCCAGTTTGTTGACATATAATTTTCCATAATATTCTCTTATGATTATTTGTATTTCTCTCTTTTTTAAGTAGCCCCATGCCCTTCGTGGAGTACAATGTGGGGCTTTAACTCACAATGCTGAGATCAAGACCTGACCTAAGATAGATACTTAACCAACTGAGCCAACCAACCACCATTTTTTTTGTATTTTTGTAGTGTTGGTTGAGATCTCTCCTCTTTCATCAATGTTTTTTTTCCTCTTTTCTTTTTGTTATGTCTGGGTAGGGAGTTATAAATTTTATAAATTCTTTCAAAGGACCAGCTTTTAGTGTAATTGATCTGTTCTGCTGTTTTTTGTTTGTTTTGTTTCTATTTCACTTATTTTTACTCTAATCTCATTATTTCCCTTCTTCTGCTGGCTTTATGCTTTATTTGCTCCTTCTTTTCCAGTTCTTATGGGTGTAAAGCTATGATGTGCATTTGAGATTTTTCTTGCTTCTAAAGGTAAGTCTGTATTGCAATACACTTCCCTGTTAGGACTGCCTTTGTTGTATCCCAGTGGTTTTGGACTGTCGTGTTTTCATTTTCACTTCCTTCCACATATTCTTTTTAAATTTCTTCTTTAATTTCCTAGTTAATTCCTTAGTAGGATATTCTTTAACTTTAATATATTTGTGGTCTTTCTGACTTTTTCTGCACTAGGTATTTTATGTTAAGTGATGAATCACTGAATTCTACTCCTTAAATCAATATTGTACTGTGTTAACTAACTAGAATTTAAATAAAAAATCCTGAAAAGAAAAAGAAAGAACAAAATATTTTTTAACATAATCAATGAGGTAAACAGATTGTACAAAAGCATTTCATTTGCTTCCAGGTAATTTTTCCTTCATGTATTCGTGGTCCTTCCCAATTTTTTCTTGTGGTTGACTTCAAGTTTTATATCATTATGGACCAAACATATGCATGGTATGATCTCAATTCTTTTGTTCTTGTTGAGGGCTGATTTATGACCGAGTATGTCTGTTCTGGAGAATGTTCCACGTACACTTGAAAAGGATATGTATTTTGCTGATTAGGATAAAATATTCTAAGTATATCTGTTTCTGTTAAGTCCATCCGATCCAGTGTGTCATTTAAAAATATTGTTTCCTTGTTCATTTTCTGCTTAGATGATCTGTCCATTGATGTAAGTGGGGTGTGAAGTCCTCTTTTATTATTGTATTATTATCAATGAGTTTCTGTATGTTTGTTATTGATTTATATATTTGGAAGCTCCCAAGTTGGGCACGTAAATATTTATAATTGTTAGATCTTCTTGATGGATAGACCTCTTAATTCTGATATAATGCCCTCTTTCAACTCTTGTTACAGTTTTTTTTTTTAAAATCTAGTTTGCCTGATATAAGTATGGTTACTCTAGTTTCTTTTGATGTCCATTAGCATGATATATGTTTCTTAATCCCCTCACTTTCCATCTGCAGGTGTCTTTAGGTCTAAAATGGGTTTCCTGTAGTAGCAGATAGATGGGTCTTTTTTTTAATTTTATGATGACATCCAATGTCTTTTGGGTGGAGTGTCTAGTCCATATACTTTCAGATATATGAATGTATTTACTGCCTTTTTTTTAAACTTGTTTTATTGTTGTTTCTGGAGACTTTCTATCTTCCTTTCCTGTCTTTGTCACTTTTGGTCTTTCCTTTCCACTAAAAGAGTCTGCTTCATTATTACCTAGGCTGGTTTAGTCATGACAAACTCATTTATTTTTTGTTTTTCTGGATAACTCTTTATATCTCTTTCCATTCTCAGTTATAGACTTGCTGGATAGAATACTTTTGGCTGCAGGTTTTTCTCATTCAGCCCATTGAATATATCATGCCTCTCCTTCTGCCTTTTGTTGAGTAATCTGCAGCTGCCCTGTGGGTATTCCTTAGTAAGTTAGGGACTTTTTTTGTCTTTCTTCTTTAAGATTTTTTTTTCTTTATCTTTGTATTTTGTGAATTTAATTTCAATAAGTCTTGATGTTGACCTGAATTTGTTGACTGTGGTGAGGATTATCTGTATATCCTGGATCTAGAAGTCTATTTCCTTCTGCAAATTAGGGAAATTTTCAGCTATTATTTTCTCAAATAAATTTTCTGCCCCCTTCCCTCCCTCTTCTTCTTCTGGTACTCCTGTAAAAGAAATGTTATTGTGTTTGATGGAATCACTGAGTTCCCTATCTCTATTTTCATGTTCCATAATTATTCTTTCTCTCTTTTTTTTCAGCTTTATTATTTTCCATTATTTTTTCATCCATACCACTTATTTGTTCCTTTGCTATTTCCATCCTTGTTTTCTTTGCTTCGAGTCTCTTTCAAATCTCAATTATTGCATTTTTCACTTCCAATTGATTCTTTCTTCCTTGAATTGAAAATATTTTTTTCTCCTTTTAACACACTATATTTGGGGTAAAAATTTAGTGAATATAGACAATATAAAACAAACTTAAATTTTAACTATCTTAAAAAAACAGTAATTAGCAATCACTATAAGAAAAACTCAATGTTTTTCTTTATTTCCTTTCCTTTTTAATTAAGTACAGCTGACACACAATGTTACATTAATTACAGGTGTACAACACAGTGGTTCAACAACTCTATACATTATGCTATGCTTACAAGTGTAGCAATCACCTGTCACCATACAATGCTTTTAAAGTATCATTGACTATATTTTGTATGCTGTAACTTTCATCCCCGTGAGTTATTCCTTTAATAACTGGAAGCCTTTCCTCCCATTCCCCTTCACCCAGTTTGTCCATCCCCTGACCCTTCTCTCCTCTGGCAACCATAAGTTTGTTCCTTATATTTATGGGTCTGTTTCTGTTTTCACTTGTTTGCTTGATGACTTATTCATTTGCTTTGTTTTTTTAGATTCCATATATAAGTGAAATCATACAGTATTTGTCTTTTTCTATCTGACTTATTTCACTTAGGATAATACCTTCTAGGTCCATACATGTTATCACAGTTGGCAACACCTCATTTTTTTGTATGGCTGAGTAATCCATGGTGTGTGTGTGTGTGTGTGTGTGTGTGTGTGTGTGTGTGTATCACATCTTCTTTTTCCATTCATGTATCAAATAATACTTGCGTTGTTTCCATATCTTGATGAAGTCCCAAAAGTTCATTTTTCTTTTGTTTCCCTTACCTTTGGAGATGGGTCATGAAAGAAGTTGCTGTGACCAATGTCAAAAAGTTGCTACCAATGTTCTTCCTTATGATTTTGAGGGATTCCTGTCTCACATTGAGGTCTTTCATCATTTTGAGTGTATCTTTGTGTATGTTGTAAGAGAATGTTCTGGCTTCATTCTTCTCCATGTGGCTGTCCAATTTTCTTAGCACCATTTATTGAAAAGACTGTCTTTTCTTCTATTAGATATTCTTTCCTGGTTAGTCAAAAATTAGTTGACCATCGAGTTGAGGGCCCATTTCTGGAGTCTCTATTCTGATCCATTGATCTATGTGTTCATTTTTGTGCCAATACCATGCTATCTTGGTGATCACAGCTTTGTAATATAGCATGAAGTCAGGCATTGCAATGTCCCCAGCTTTGGTGTTCTTTTTCAACGTTTCCTTGGCTATTCTGGGTCTTTTCTGGTTCATACAAATTTTGGAATTGTTTGTTTCAGCTCTTTGAAAAATGCCAATGGTATTTTAATAGGGTTGCCATTGGGAGTGTGGATTGCTCTGGGCAGCATAGACATTTTAGCAATGTTTATTCTTCTAATACAAGTGCATGGGAAATTTTACCATCTTCTTGTGTCTTTCTCCATTTCGTTCATAAGTGTTTTGTAGTTTCTAGAGTGTAGATCATTTACCTCTTTGGTTAGGTTTATTCCTAAGTATCTTATGATTTTTGATGCTATTGTAAATGGAATCAATTCCCTAGCTTATATTTCTAAATTGACTTTTTCAGTTCATAGAAAAGCAACTGATTTCTGTGCATTGATTTTGTATCTGCCACATTGCTGAATTGCTGTATGAGTTCTGGTAATTTTGGGGTGGAGTTTTTTGGGTTTTCCACATAAAGTATCATATCATCTGAGAAGAGACAGAATTTGACTTCTTCTTGCCAATCTGAATACCTTTTATTGCTTTTTGTTATCTAATTGCTGATGCTAGGGTTTCTAGTACTATGATGAACAACAGTGGTGAGACTGAGCATTGTTGTCATTTTCTCGACCTTAAGGGAAAAGAACTCAGCTTTCCCCCTATTAAGAATGATATTCAATTAGAGAAAGACAATTATCATGTTATCTCTCTGATAAGAGGAACTTAAGGAGCAGGGAAGTGGGTCATGGGGGTTAGGGAGGGAAAATAATGAAACAAGATAGGATCGGGAAGGAGACAAGCCATAAGAGACTCTTAATCTCACAAAACAAAGTGAGGGTTACTGGGGGGTGGGAGGGTAAGGATAGGGTGGATGGGTTGTGGACAGTAGGGAGGATTTGTGCTATGGTGAGTGCTGTGAAAGGTGTAAACCTGATGATTCACAGACCTGTACCCCTGGGGCAAATAAAAAAAAAGAATGATATTAACTGTGGGCTTCTCCTAGATGGTTATGATATTGAGGAATGTTCCCTCTATCCCTACACTCTGAATAGTTTTAATCATGAAAGGATGCTACATTTCGTTAATGCTCTTTCTGCAACAATTGAGAGGATTGTATGGTTCTTGTCTTTTCTTTTACTAATGTGCTCTATCACATGGATTGATTTGTGAATGTTGAACTACATTTGTATCCCAGGAATAAAACCTACCTGGTCATGATGGATAATCCTTTTAATGTACTGTTGGATCCTATTGGCTAGGATCTTGAGTGTTTTTCCATACATGTTCAACAGGGATATTGGTCTATAATTCTCCTTTTTGATGGGGTCTTCATCTGTTTTTTGAATCAGAGTATTGCTGGCCTCATAGAATGAGTTTGGAAGTTTTCCATCTGTTTCTATTTTTTGAAACAGCTTCATAGGTATGATTTCTTCTTTAAATGATTGGTAGAATGACCCTGGGAAGAATTCTGGCCATGGACTCTTGTTTTTTGGGAGGTTTATGATTACTTCTTTAATTTTCTTGCTGATTATTTATCTGTTCAGAATGTCTATTTCTTCCTGTTTCAGTCTTGGTGGTTTATAAGTTTCCAGGAAGGCATCCATTTCTTAAAGATTGCTTAATTTGTTGGCATATAGCTGATGGTAATATTTTCTAATGATTGTTTCTATTATTTGGTGTTAATTGTGATCAATTCCCTTTCATTCATGATTTTATTAATTTGGGTCCTATCTCTTTTCTTTTAGAAAAATCCGAACAGAGGTTTATTGATCTTGTTAATTCTTTCAAAGAACCAGCTTCTTTGATATGTTCTACTATTTTTTCTACTATTTTCCTAGTTTCTATTCCATTGATTTCTGCACTAATCTTTATTATTTCTCTTCTCCTGCTTGGTTTAGAGTTATTTAACTGTTCTTTCTCTAGTTTCTTTAGGTGTAAGCTTAGCTTGTGCAATAGGATTTTTCTAATTTTTATAGAGTTTTTTAAATTTTATTTTGTTTTTAATTCTTTTACTTTATTTTTTCAGTGATCCAAGAGTCATTGTTTATGCACCACACCCAGTGCTCAATGCAATAAATGCCCTCCTTAATACCCACAACCAGGCTCTCCCATCCACCTCCTCTCTCCCCTCCATAACCATCAGTTTGTTTCTCAGAGCCCACAGTTTCTCATCGTTCATCTCCTAATCCGATATACCCCAATGCACTTTCCCTTTCCTTCTCCTAAATTCCTCCATTTTGTTCCTTATGTTCCACAAGTAAGTGAAACCATATGGTAATTGAATTTCTCTGATTAACTTATTTCACTCAGCATAATCTTCTCCAGTCCCATCCATGTTGATACAAAAGTTGGGTGTTCATCCTTTCTGATAGAGGTGTAATATTCCATTGTACATACGGACCACATCTTTATCCATTCGTCTTTGAAGGGCATCTGGACTCTTTCCACGATTTAGCAATTTGGCCACTGCTGCTGTGAACATTGGGATACATACATATGGCCTTTCTTTCAATACATCTGTATCTTTGGGATGAATACCCAATAGTGCAATCGCAGAGTAATAGGGTAGCTCTATTATTAAATTTTTGAGGAATTGCAACACTGTTTTCCAAAGTGGCTGCACCAACTTGCATTCCCACCAACAGTGAAAGAGGTTTCCCCTTTCTCCACATACTCTCCAACAATTTGCTTTTTTCCTGTCCTGTTGATTTTCACCATTCTTACTGGTGTAAGGTGGTATCTCAATGTAGTTTTGATTTGAATTTCCCTGATGGCTAGTGATGATGAACATTTTCTCATGTGTATGATGGCCATTTGTATGTCTTCTTTGGAGAACTGTCTGTTCATGTCTTCTTCACATTTTCGGACTTGATTATCTGTTCTTAGGTGAGTGGAGTTTGAGAAGTTCTTTATATACCTTGGATATAAGCCCTTTGTCTGTAGTGTCATTTGAAAATATCTTCTTCCATTCCGTGGGGTGCCTCTTTGTTTTGTTGACTGTTTCCTTTGTTGTACGGAAGCTTTTTATCTTGATGAAGTCCCCAAATTTCATTATTGCTTTTGTTTCCTTTGCCTTTGGAGATAGGTATTGAAAGACATTGCTACGGCCGATGTTGAAGAAGTTACTGCATATGTTCTCTAGGATTTTGATAGATACCTGCCTCACATTGAGGTCTTTCATCCATTTCAAGTTTATCTTTGTGTATGGTGTGATGGAATGGTCAAATATCATTCTTCTATACATAGCTGTCCAATTTCCACAGCACCATTTCTTGAAGAGACTTTCTTTTTTTCCACTTTGTCCAAGATTATTTGATCATAGAGTTGAGGGTCCATATCTGGACTCTCTACTCTGTTCCATTGGTCTATGCATCTGTTTTTGTACCAGTACCCTGCTGTCCTGGTGATCACAGCTTTGTAGTAAAGCTTGAAATCAGGCAACATGATGCCCCCCAGCTTTGTTTTTCTTTTTCAACCTTTCCTTAGTGATTCGAGGTCTTTTCTGGTTCCATACAGATTTTAGGATTATTTGTTCCAGCACTTTGAAAAATGCCAGTGGAGTTTTGATCGGGATGGCTTTGAAAGTATAGATTGCTCTGGGCAGTAAAGGCATTTTAACAATGTTTATTCTTCCAATCCATGAGAATGGAATGCTTTTCCATCTTTTTGTATCTTCTTCAATTTCTTTCATGAGTGTTCTGTAGTTCCTCGAGTACAATCCTTTACCTCTTTGGTTGGGTTTATTCCAAGGTACTTCTGGATCTTAGTGCTATAGAAAATGGAATAGATTCTTTATTTTCCCTTTCTATAGTTTCATTGATAGTGTATAAGAAGCCAACTGATTTCTGTGCATTGATTTTGTATCCTGCCATATTACTGAATTGCTGTATGTGTTCTAGTAGTTTGGGTGTGGAGTCTTTGGGTTTTCCATATAAAGTATCATATCATCTGTGAAGAGAGAGACTTTGACTTCTTCTTTGTCAGTTCAAATATCTTTTATTTCTTTATGTTGTCTCATTATTGTTGCTAGACTTCTAGTACAATGTTGAACAACAGTGGAGAGAGTGGGCATCCTTGTCGTGCTCCTTATCTCAATGGGAATGCTGTCAGTTTTTCCCCATTGAGAAAGATATGCGCTGTGGGTTTTTCTTTTCTTTTTTTTTAATAAGTAGCAGAAGATTTTATTGCAAGCCAGTTGTTGCTGTGGGTTTTTCATAGATAGATTTTAAGAAGTGGAGGAAAGTTCTCTCTATCCCTATACTTTGAAGAGTTTTAATCACAAACGGATACTGTATTTTGTCAAATGCTTTTTCTGCATCAATTGAGAGGACCATGTTGTTCTTTTCTCTTCTCTTATTCATTTGTTCTATCACACTGATTGATTCGCGAACATTGAACCACACTTTCATTCCAGTGATAAGTCCTACCTGGTCATAGTGGATAAACTTTTTAATGTATTTTTGGATCCTATTAGCTAGGATCTTTTTGAGAATCTTGGCATCCAAACTGATCAGGGATGTTGGTCTGAAATTCTCCTTTTTGATGGGGTCTTTGCCTGGTTTGGGGATCAAGGTAAAGCTGGCTTCATAGAAAGAGTCTGGAAGTTTTCCTTCTGTTTCTATTTTTTGAAACAGCTTCAGGAGAATAGGTATTCTCCTGAATACATTCTTTGAATGATTGGTAGAATTCCCCAGGGAATCCATCAGGTCCTGGCCTCCTGTTTTTTTTGGGAGGTTTTTGATCACCGCTTCAATCTTCTTACTAGATATTGGTCTATTCAGGTTTTCATTTTCTTCCTGTTTCAGTCTTGGAAGTTTATAGGTTTCCAGGAATGTATCCATTTCTTCTAGGTTGCTTAACTTATTGGCATATAGCCATTGATAATAATTTCTGATGATTGTTTCTATTTCCTTGGAGTTAGTAGTGATCTCTCCCCTTTCATTCATAATTTTATCAATTTGAGTCCTCTCTCTTTTCTTTTCGATTAGTTTGGCCATTGGTTTATCGATCTTATTAATTCTTCAAAGAACCAACTTCTAGTTTCGTTGATGTGTTCTACTATATCTCTAGTCTCTAACTCATTGATCTCTGCCCTAATCTTAATTATTTCCCTTCTTGTGCATGGGGTTGGCTTAATTTGTTGTTGATTTTATAGTTCCTGAAGGTATAAAGAGAGTTGGTATATTCGGGATCTTTCCATTTTTTTGAGTGAGGCTTGAATGGCTATGTATTTCCCCTTTAGGACTGCCTTTGCTGTATCCCATAGGTTTTGGACCACTGTGTCTTCATTCTCATTGATTTCCATGAATTGTTTAAGTTCTTTGATTTCCTGGTTGATCCGAACATTCCTGAGGAGGTTGGTCTTTAGCATCCAAGTGTTTGATTTCCTTCCAAATGTTTTCTTGTGGTTGAGTTCCAGATTCAAAGAATTGTGGTTTTATAATAGGCAGGGGATAATTTCCATCTTTTGGTATTTGGTGAGTTCTGATTTGTGACCAAGTATGTGGTCTATTCTGGAGAAAATTCCATGTGTGCTCGAGAAGAATAGGTATACTATTGTTGTAGGGTGGAATGTTCTGTATAAATCTATGAGGTCCAAGTGGCCCAATGTGTTATTCAAAACTCTTGTTTCTTTGTTGATTTTCTATTTAGATGATCTGTCTTTTGCTGAGAGTGGCATGTTAATATCTCCTACAATTAATGTGTTCATATCAATATGAGTCTTTATTTTGTTTAATAGTCGGCCCATGTAGTTGGCTGCGTCCATGTTGGGGGCATGAATATTTACAATTGTTAGCTCTTCTTGGTGGATACTCCCTTTAAGAATGATGTAATGTCCCTGTACCCCTTGGTCAAAGAAAAAAAATAAAAATAAAAAGAATGATGTAGTGTCATTCTGTATCTCTGATTAGTCTTAAGCTTAAAATCTAATTTATCTGATATGAGAATCGCTACCCCAGCTTTCTTTTGAGGCCCATTGGCATAGAAGATGGTTCTCCATCCATTCGCTTTCAGTCTGGATGTATCTTTAGGTTCACAATGTGTCTTTTGTAGACAGCATATGGTCGGGTCCTGTCATTTTATCCAGTCTGCAACCCTGTGTCTTTTTATGGGAGCATTTAGGCCATTCACGTTGAGAGTGACTATTGAAAGGTAAGTTTTTATTGACATCATGTTGCCTGTGAAATCCGTGTTTTTTATGCATTGTCTCTGTGACTTTCTGTTCTATATCACTCTTGAGTTCTTTATTTTTTTACAGAACCCACCTTAATATTTCTTGTAGTGCCGGCTTGGTGGTCACATAATCTTTTAGACCTTGCCGATTTTGGATGCTCTATATCTCTCCATCCATCATGAATGTCATCCTTGTTGGATAAACTATTGTTGGCTGCATGTTCTTCTCATTTGGTGCCCCGAATGGTCTTGCCAGCCCTTTCTGGCTCGCCAGGTTTCTGAATACAGGTCTCACGTTATTCTGATGGTCCTTCCTCTATATGTAAGGAATCTCTTCTCCCTATCTGCTCTTAAGACCTCCTGTATGAATTTATGATTCATGAATCTCACAAGTAAGTGTCTGGGGGTCTTTCTAGACTCATTGATCTTGGGAGATGTCTTCTTTGCTTCTAGGACATGAACACTTGTTCCATTCCCCAGATTAGGGAAATTTTCACCCAGTATATGGTCAACTACCTCTTTGAGTCTTCTCTCTTTCACCACCCTGTCAGGGATCCAAATAATTCTGACATTGGAACGTTTTATGATGTCATTTATTTCCCTAATTCTATTTTCATGGCTTCTAAATTGTTTGTTCCATGCCTCCTCCAGATCCTGCTTTTCTATAAACCTGCTTCTAGATCACTAATTCAATCTTCTGTCTCAGTTATCCTAACTGTTAAGAGTATTTAGATAAGATTGGATCTCCTTGATAGCATTTTTTACTTCCACCAGATCAGCTCTTACTTCTGCCCTCAGAGATTCTATGTTGCCATTAATGGTCTTCTCCAATCTAGCCATTGCCTGGACAATTTTTACCCTGAATTCCATTTCCAACATATTGTTTACATCTATATTCCATAGTTCCGTGGCAGAGGTCACAGTCTCTGAATATTTCCTCTGCTATGTGTTCCTCCTCCTAGTCATTTTGGTGAGAGGCAGTTGAGGGAATGAATAGCTGACCATATTATTCATGATCCAATCAAGGTGCCCCTTGGAAAATTTCAGAGCAGTCAGAGGTCAGTCCCAAAAAGAAAGAGAAAAGAAAAAAATGAAAGAGTAAAAGAGAGGGAAAAAAAAGAAAAAAAACCCAGCCAAAATGAGTCTCAATAGTAAGATTTATAAGGTACATAAACCAAAAACGAACAAACAAAAAGTCTGATAAACGCAAGAGACAAGAAAGAAAAAAGAAGAAATACCTGGCCAAAATGAACCCCAAGAATAAGGTTTATATGGTACAAAAACAAACGCAAATGCACAGAAACACTGACAGAAATATAAGATGGGAAGGTGGTTTTAAACTCTTCATGTGGGCAAGGAAGTTTATTTCAGTACTTCCTGGGTGTATCTTGTTATCTTTGTTAAAGGTTTCAACTTTCCAGAGAAACTGGGAAATTAAAAATAGCTTATATATAGGGATAGTATTGAATAGGGAAAAAGGATTACCTTGAAGGCCATATCTATATCTATATCTATGTATATATTAAAAAGAAAACAAGAAAAAGAAGAAGAAACCCAGGTATATGTATAAAAAAAGTTTAAGTTAAAAAGTTATTATTAAATAGTTGTATTAAATATCTAGTTGTAAAAGTAAGTAGGTTGAAAAATAAAAGAAGAATCATGAGAACAAATTTTTTTAAAAACTTGTATCTATGAAATATACAAGTTTTGGGGCCATATGGGAACTTAACATACTGTTTTCCCCTGATGTTCAGGTGTTACAGTTTTATGGGCACCCTGTGGTTATTGTCCTCTTGTTCTTTTGGCTTTTCTTCTGGGGGAGGGTGCTGCTGCGTTGTTTTTTCAGTCAATCTTGCTTGGACTGAGTAGCCCTCCCACCTACCAAGTGGCTGGGCTCTGAGGAAACTGGTTTTTCAAGTTTTTGTTTTCTGGAGGTTTTGTTCTTTGCTTTTTGAGGCTTTTCAGAAGGGTAGTGGGGGGAAAAAATCTCTGCCCCCAGTCCTTTACCTCAGAGGGAAGCCTCAGTGTGCTCCCCCCTGGATGGTCCAGAACACACATACTCCCCCTCTGCAAACTCCACTGAACACCACAACCTCCCACAGACAGTATGCACTCACTGCCACTGTCTCAGTGGTTATCCAAGGCCCCAGCTTGTCTCTGCACCCCTGTGTCACCAAAACCACAAGCGATCTTGGTTCCTGGGAACCCAGTGCTGGTGGCTCCTGGAAATGCTGAACCGGCAGCAGTGCAAATCACAGATGGCTAAAGATTTAGAGACTGCTGGCCTGTATCCACAACAATTCCTCTCAAGTGGTGGCAGGGGTGTGCTCAGCCCAGGCGGTGGAGAGCTGTGGGCCCAATGACCACGGACTTGGACCCCCACCGGGCTCTCTCAGGCATGGGTGGTCACAGGCTGTGACTGTCCTGGGACCATGGGCTTAGGACCATGACCATAGCCGCCCAATTCCTCAAGTTTCCCTTTAAAACCTTTTGCTCTTTTTGAATTCTTTTAACCAGACTCCAAGTTAATGCTGGTCCCCCAATGCTGGTCCCCAGGACACTTTCATATTGTGGTATTAGTGTCCAGTGCGTCACTTCTGGTGGCTCCCTTCCGCCTCTGTTTATCCTCCCATATCAGAGCACTCCCACCTCACTTTACCTCACTGGTGATGATCTTCTGCCCCTGTAGAGATCCAGAAGTGTATAGTCTTACATCTCAGACTGATTTCATGAGTGCTCAGAGTGTTATGGTAGATATTTAGCTCACTTCAGGGGACCCATTGAAACAGTGACTCCCACTTCTCCACCATCTTGCCTCTCCTCCCTCACATATAAATTGTGACATAATAAATGGTTGCTATATACAGCTGTTAAATTTGTGTTAATCTGTTACACAGTAGGGATGTTATAACACACTTTTAACAGAACAGTTCATATTCATATTAGGGTGTAAAGGTTTTTCCTCTTTAGCCACAGAAGTCTCCAGAATTATATATCTATATAATCTATATCTATACCCATATCTGTATATAAATTTAGATATATATGAATATCATTATAAAAATAAATTTGGAGCTATCCTATGTGAGATTTGAGAATATGCATCCTAAAAACATGAAGACTTCCTCATTAAACAAAGTACATTATGTTTTCATACAATTACAGTACACAATCCATATAAAGATCAAGATATCCAAGGATGAGAAATCCAGATTTTAGGATTCATATTCACATTTTAATGTCCCATGTATAAGACTGATATTTATAGAAAAAGGAAATAAATGAGAACACTCCAGTCATCCACCATCCTAAAGCACAACATCTAGGACAATTAAAGCTCAATATTCGTATGTCTCAATATAATACCTCTCTTTTCTCCACCTATTTATGATAAATTCATTTTAATAATAATCCTATATTCATTCCCGTAACTTAGTATATACAGAGATTGGTCATCTTTTTTTTTTAAATGACCACTCTAAATTAAGACATTGGATTTTCCAGATTTTTTTTTGCTAAGGTTAAGTTTATAACATGTTAAAAAACACAATAAGTTTAATTAATACATTCAAGCAATCACATATTATCATGGTAATAACCTCTATTTGTTAAGTGATAATATAAAAAGTGAATAAATTCTGGGTTTTGTCTTGCAACAAATATTTCCTTATAGCCACTGCTTCAATTTACCATAAAAGTGTAAAATATTTGAAGAAAAATTGCAGTGTTTTTCAATTCCTAAATCTTATGTTGTTTATAGATCCACAAATATTAGTTAATTATACTGCTTGAAAACAAAAATTTGAGCATAAATCAAAGAATATAGGAGAAAAAAGAAACAAACCATGAAGATTATCAGGCAATTTGCTCTCCAGACTTACCCTTGCCCAACACCTTCATGAATGCTCTGGCTACTTCTTTGTTGCGGAGACTGTAGATGATGGGATTTAGCATGGGAGTAAGAATGGTATAGAAGACTGACACGATCTTGTCCTGGATGGGGGAACGATTTGAAGTGGGCTGCATGTATATGAACATGGCTGCTCCATAGTACATTCCCACCACAATGAGGTGAGAAGAGCAGGTGGCAAAAGCTTTTCTGCGACCCTCCCCAGATGCCATGTGAATGACAGCCACAATAACACGAACATAGGAAGCAATGATTACTGCTACAGGGAAAAGAAGCATAATAACACAACAGATAAATATCATTCTTTCAAATAACAATGTGTTGGTGCATGAGAGAGTGAGAAGGGCAGGGACATCACAGAAAAAGTGGGGTATTTCTCGGGTTCCACAATATGAGAATGATAATGCAACTGCAACTTCAATTATACCATCAAGTGAGCCAAGAATCCATGAAGAAGCTACCAGGAGACTACAGATTTTCTGGTTCATGAGAACTGAATACCGCAATGGGTGACAAATGGCAACATAACGGTCATAGGCCATTGCAGCCAACAGGAAACATTCTGCTCCAAGCAGGGACACATATAAGAGTATCTGGGCTCCACAACCAGCCAAAGAGATGGACTTCCTGCCAGACAAGTAGTTGAAGGCCATCTTGGGTACAGTGGTGCAGATGAGCATTAGGTCCATGAGGGATAGTTGGCTGAGGAGGAAATACATGGGTGTGTGAAGCTGGTTGTCAAAGTAGATAAGAAGAACCATAGCAATGTTTCCAATGAAGGCCACTGTGAAGACGCCCAAGGACAGAGAGAAGAGGAAGATGTGGGTGGGTCTATGACTGAAGATTCCCAGCAGGATGAATCCTGAGTTGAAGGTCTGATTCTCCCATGACATGATAAATGTGCTGACTGCATGGAATATAAGAAGTGACACATGGCTGGTATAGTGTTATAGAAATATTAAGCTCTTCCCTTCTAAGTCACCCCTTCTACCAAATTGCCTAAGCAAGAGAAAATTCTTTCTCTGGCCATATTTTTTTTCATTTTTAGACTAGGTTTATTAAAACATAATTTTAGCTTGATATGATTTTTAATACAACATGCATTGTTCAGAGACATAATAAGTGAAATGGTAAAATTATGAGATTTTTCTTAAGTCATATAATAAGGTTAGAGTAACTAGTAAACTCCTATGTGTAGATTATCCATTAATAAAAAAGAATATGATCATGAAAGACATACATTTGCAAGAAGTTGATGAAATATTCTTTATGTTTCTTTATATTTTCCATGAGACTTAGCATAACAATTCTACTCAAGAGTAGAGAGAATTATGTATTGATGGAAATGAGGTGAGGTTAATCAAAAGTCAGGTAAACAGAACAAATTGAGAAATCAGCAGATTTCCATGAAGTAATATTTATTCTAATTAAGAGGAATTGTAGTGGAAATAGCTCCGCATAAATATACCCTTTTCTCACTCATCTCTAAAAACAATGTGTGCCCAGAGCATCTGGATGTCTCAGTTTGGTTAAGTATCTGCCTCAGCTCATGATCTCAAGGTCTTGGGATTAAGCTCCATGATGGGATCCCTGCTCAGTGGGGAGTTTTCTTGTCCCTCACCCTCTGTCCCTCTCCTCTGCTCATGCTCTTCCCACTCTCTCAAATAAATAAATAAATAAATAAATAAATAATAAACATATATATATATATAAATACATAATACATAATATATAACATTTGTATTTATTTGAGAGGGATAGAGCATATATACAATATTTAAAAATTATATATATATTTATTATTTATTTTCTCTTCCTTATTTAATTCACTTTTCAAAAAAAAACATTATTTCACTTTTTTACCTAATAGTCCCTGAACAAATTGAAAATACACTCTGTCTCTACCACTTTTGAGTCCTTCTAAGCCTTTATCTCTGTAGTATTCATCAATTCTGTCTATGTAATATTTCAGTTATAATTCAGGTGTTCAGTACATCCTAAATTCCTAATCAGTTATAAATTCTCTTAGATATATTTTTACATTTATAATACTTATCAAGAATCAACCCACATCTTCTCTAGTGCACATGGAACATTCTCCAGAATAGACCATATTCCGGGTCAGAAATCAGGTCTCAACAGGTACCAAAATATTGGGATCATTCCCTGCATATTTTCAGATCATAATGCTCTGAAACTAGAACTCAACCACAAGAGGAAAGTTGGAAAGAAATCAAATCCATGGAGGCTAAAGAACATTCTACTCAAGAATGAATGGGTCAACCAGGAAATTAAAGAAGAATTTTAAAAATTCATGGAAACAAATGAAAATGAAAATACAACTGTTCAAAATCTTTGGGACACATAAAAAGCAGTCCTGAGGAATGTATCAAGAAACAAGAAAGGTTTCAAGTACACGACCTAACTCTATGCCTACAAAAGCTAGAGAAAGAACAGCAAAGAAAGCCTAAACCCAACAGAAGATAAATAATAAAGATCAGGGCAGAAATAAATAAATAGAAACCAAAAGAACAGTGGAACAAATCAACGAAACTAGGAGCTGGTTCTTTGAAAGAATTAATAAGATTGATAAACCCCTGGCCAGACTTATCCAAAAGAAAAGAGAAAGGACTCAAATTAATAAAATCATGAATGAAAGAGGAGAGATCACAACCAACACCAAAGAAATACAAACAATTCTAAGAACATATTATGAGCAACTCTACACCAGCAAATTTGACAATCTGGAAGAAATGGATGCATTCTTAGAGAAATATAAACTACCAAAACTGAACCAGGAAGAAACTGAAGACCTGAATAGACCCATCACCAGTAAGGAGATTGAAGCAGTCATCAAAAATCTCCCAACGAACAAGAGCCCAGGGCCAGACGGCTTCCCAGCGGAAGTCTACTAAACATTTAAAAAAGAATTAATACTTATTCTCCTGAAACTGTTCCAACAAATAGAAATGGAAGGAAAACTTCCAAACTCCTTTTATGAGGCCAGCATTACCTTGATCCCCAAACCAGGCAAAGACCCCATCATCAAGGAGAATTACAAACCAATATCTTTGATGAGCACGGATGCAAAAATCCCTAACAAAATACTAGCCAATAGGATCCAACAGCACATAAAAAGGATTATTCACCACGACCAAGTGGGATTTATTCCTGGGATGCAAGGTTGGTTTAACATTCGCAAATCAATCAATGTGATACAAGACATTAATAAAAGAAAGAACAAGAACCATATGATCCTCTCAATAGATGCTGAAAAAGCATTTGACAAAGTACAGCACCCTTTCTTAATCAAAACTCTTCATAGTGTAGGCATAGAGGGTACATACCTTAATATCATCAAAGCTATCTATGAAAAACCCACAGCGAATATCATTTTCAATGGAGAAAAGCTGAGAGCTTTTCCCCTAAAGTTGGGAAGACGGCAGGGCTGTCCACTATCACGACTGCTATTCAACATAGTACTAGAAGTCCTAGCCTCAGGACTTCAAAAAGAAATAAAAGGCATCCAAATTAGCAAGGAAGAAGTCACACTCTCACTCTATGCAGATGATATGATATTTTATGTGGAAAACCCAAAGGACTCCACTCCAAAACTGCTAGCACTCATACAGGAATTCAGTCAAGTGTCAGGATATAAAATCAATGCACAGAAATCAGTTGCATTTCTATATACCAACAACAAAACAGAAGAAAGAGAAATTAAAGAGTCAATCCCATTTACAATTGCACCCAAAACCATAAGATACCTAGGAATAAACCTAACCAAAGAGGCAAAGAATCTGTATTCAGAAAACTATAAAGTACTCATGAAAGAAATTGAGGAAGACACAAAGAAGTGGAAAAACATTCCATGCTCATGGATGGGTAGAATAAATATTGTGAAAATGTCTATGCTACCTAGAGCAATCTACACATTTAATGCAATCCCCATCAAAATACCAGCAATTTACTTCAAAGAAATGGAACAAATAATCCTAAAATTTATATGGAACCAGAAAAGACCCCGAATAGCCAAAGGAATGTTGAAAAAAAAAAGCAAAGTTGGCGGCATCACAATTCCAGATTTCAAGCTCTATTACAAAGCTGTCATCATCAAGACAGTATGGTACTGGCACAGAATCAGACACATAGATCAGTGGAACACAATAGAGAGCCCAGAAATGGACCCTCAAATCTATGGTCAACTAATATTCGGCAAAGCAGGAAAGGATGTCCCGTGGGAAAAAGACAGTCTCTTCAACAAATGGTGTTGGGAAAACTGGTCAGCCACATGCAGAAAAATGAAACTGGATCATTTCCTGACACCACACACAAAAATAGACTCAAAATGGATAAAAGACCTCAATGTGAGAAAGGAATCCATCAAAATCCTCGAGGAGAACACAGGCAGCAACCTCTTCGACCTCAACCGCAGCAACTTCTTCCTAGGAACCTCACCAAAGGCAAGGGAAGCAAGGGCAAAAATGAACTATTGGGACTTCATCAAGATTAAAAGCTTTTGCACAGCAAAGGAACAAAGGAAACAGTCAACTAAACCAAAAGACAACTGGGAGAAGATATTTGCAAACGACATATCAGATAAAGGGCTAGTATCCAAAATCTATAAAGAGCTTCTCAAACTCAACACCCATAAAACAAATAACCCTGTCAAGAAATGGGCAGAAGACATGAACTGATGTTTCTCCTAAGAAGACATCCAAATGGCCAGCAGACACTTGAGAAAGTGCTCAACATCACTCGGCATCAGAGAAATACTAATCAAAACCACAGCGAGATAACACCTCACACCAGTCAGAATGACAAAAATCAACAAGTCAGGAAATGACAGATGTTGGCGAGGTTACAGAGAAAGGGGAACCCTCCTACACTGTTGGTGGGAATGCAAGCTGGTGCAGCCACTCTGGAAAACAGTATGGAGATTCCTCAAAAAGTTGAAAATGGAGCTACCCTACGACCCAGCATTTGCACTACTGGGTATTTACCCTAAAGATACAAAGGTAGTGATCCTCAGGGGCATGTGCACCCGAATATTTGAAACAGCAATGTCCACAACAGCCAAACTATAGAGAGAACCTAGGTGTCCATCAACAGATGAATGGATAAAGAAGATGTGGTATATATATACAATGGAGGACTATGAAGCTATCAAAAGAAACAAAATCTTGTCATTTGCAATGACGTGGATGGAACCAGAGGGTATTATGTTGAGCGAAAAAAGTCAATCAGAGAAAGACAATCATATGATCTCTCTGATGTGAGGAACTTGAGGGGTAGAGTGGCGGTCGTGGGGGGTAGGGAAGAAAAATAATGAAACAAGATGGGATCGGCAAGGAGACAAACCATAAGAGACTCTTAATCTCACAAAATAAACTGAGGGTTACTGAGGGGTGGGAGGGTAGAGATAGGGTGGATGGGTTATGGACATTGGGGAGGGTTTGTGCTTTGGTGAATGCTATGAAAGTTGTAAGTCTGGTGATTCACAGACCTGTATCCCTGGGGCAATGAATAAAAAATAAAAACTAACAGAAAAAAAAAGAATAAACCCACACTGTGTAAATAAGGATAGTTCATGATACTTAATTTTTCAGGTATTTTTTTCACTCTTCATACACACATTTGCTAATTAAATATTTCTAACATAATATTTTAACCTTCTTCAATCCTACCATTATGCATATTATAAAAAACCCTTCAATCATTCCTATTGAAAAATACACATGAGTTTTCAAGCTTCCTATTAAAATGTATTGCCCAACAAAAAATTACATCACTTGACTCAGTATAATTTCAGTTCTCCTAAAAGTATTATGGCCTTTCTATTTTATTGTTTAGTTTTTGTGTCTTTATTAAGAGGGAGAGCTGACTTCCCCATTGACATTATGTGGTATATTTAGAGCAGCCATGTATGTTCAGTTATCCTAATATTAATCTAACTAAACTCTCCCGTCCCACTTTTCTCTCCATTACTCGCTATACATCTCAAGTTTCTAACTCACTTTTTTTCTTTACTATACATACTGGCTTTCCGTGTTCAACTGATATCAACTGTCTTTATTTAGTCAATATTACTCCTTTGCTCTGCTCTTCCTACACCAATCTTTTAAATTCCCTTTCCTCAGAATACAATTCTTGAAGCTGATGATATAACAAAAATAATTGGTGATGCCTTTGGGAATGACTCATCAGTATTTCTAAAAAGCCCATCTTACATTAAAGAGGCATGTGATATGATGAGCACTGGGTGATATACTCAACTAATGAATGATTAAACATTATATCAAAAACTAAAGATGTACAGTATCTCATTTAGTTGAATTTAAATTTAAAAAGCCATCTTATTTGTGCCATACCTCAATATTACAAATAAAATGTAACTTCTGGACTTTCCCATAGAATAACTGTATTGTGTCACCGCTCTTAAAACTTCAATTCTCAAATGACTCAAATTGTCTGTAGAATGGGTTTTTATCTCCTTGCTGATCTTGTTTTGAGATATTTTAGAAAGTCATTCAAGACTAATATCCACACAGATATCTCCAGGATATCTGTTCTCCATTGCCCAACACAAACTTTTTGCATTATTACTTGGAGATACCAAAGATAGAACAAATAAATCTGAACTTAAGTCTCTTTATAGGAGTCACTGCTCTTCCACAATCCTTCACCTTTATAAATAACATCTCCCTTCAAATTCCAACACTGGGACATATTTCTCCATGCCTCTTTATTCATTCTATACCTAGCAAGCTCTACATATAGTAAGCTTACAGGAGATGTATGAACTCTACCACTCTTCTGTATAAAAGGCAAATATTATGGAACTTCAAATCAGAGAAGTTGGAGCTTACAATCTTGCTCTACCACCAACTTTTTTTTTTAAAGATTTTTTTTTTTATTTATTCATTTGACACAGAGAGAGAGATTACAAGTAAGCAGAGAGGCAGGCAGAGAGGAGGAAGCAGGCTCCCTGCTGAGCAGAGAGCCCAATGTGGGCCTCGATCCCAGGACCCTGGGATCATGACCTGAGCCGAAGGCAGCGGCTTTAACCCACTGAGCCACCCAGGCGCCCTCTACCACCAACTTTTATGTCAACAAGCAGATTAATTGATGTATCTGGGATTATTTTTTAATCCCCTCTATCCCTCACAGAGTTGTTATAAAGTAGAATGAGTTACTTATTTAATATTACTCATCAAAATATGTGTATCACACCTTGAGTAAATCATATGAACATTTCCATCATTACTCACATCCTGTCACACACCCCAATATTGCAATAATCCTCACCATTATTCCCCTTGGTTATTTTTAAAAGTATTCTATTTTTCTTCTTAGATTGTTGGCTCCTAACTGGTAAGCTATATACTTATTTTGTATGTGTTTCATCCAACTAAAATCGTTTGCAGAAAGGTGAAGGCCATAAGATCCTCACAGGTGATTAGAAGCATGAAAAAATAGACTACATGCACTGGAGAGTTTTTCAATAATTTTCAACTTAGCATTTATAACACTGCTCTAAATAATGCCTTACATTATTTTAAATCTTCACAGGTATTATTTAATTTAATCTTCAAAAGACCTGTGACAAATCTAAGAAACATTAATTTTACAGAGAATATAAAGAGGAAAGTTGCAGATGGACCTGAAATAGTGCCTTCCTACTTAAATGATTTTAAAATATCAAAATTTCTAATAATGTAGCTTTTGAATAAAACCTCATTCCATTTGGTTGAACTCCAGAATGTCATAGATATTTTGCAATATAGTCTCCCTCAGTCTTACCTTCTAGATGTTTTCAAGGAGATACTACTTGCAGAATAACTGAAAATCTTTAAATCGCCAGAGGAAGCCTATGCAAAACAATCTTACTAAGTCATCAGTGATTTAATTTTACAGTCCCTCCCAGGAATTCAGTCCCTGATCTTCAATTATGGTACTTTATGTTAGCATTCACTTTTTCTCTTAGGGCCTCAAATATAATTAGTTTTCAACTTTAAAATATGAGTTTTATTGATATTTAAGATGAAATCAAAAGTTCTGTCACCTTGATTGATAATTTTGTTTTCCTCTGTTTTCTGTTCCTTCACATATTAATTATGACACATTCTTTTTTAAATATATCATATTTTCTTTCTTTCTTTCTTTCTTTCTTTCTTTCTTTCTTTCTTTCTTTCTTTCTTTCTTTCTTTCTTCTTTCTTTTAATTTCTACACCCAACATGGGGCTTGAACTCATAACCTCAAGATCAAGAGTCACATGTTCTACTGACTGAATCAGCCAGGCCCCCCAATCTCTCATATATTTTAACTCTTAATCAACTCTGTAAGAAGAAGGAAAAAACACGCAGTTGAACAATAGGAGAAGGAAGAGAAGAAGGAAGGGGGAGAAATTAGAGTGGGAGACAAACTGTGAGAGATTATGGACTCTGGGAAACAAACTGAGAATTTTGGAAGAGAAGGGGGTGGAGGGCCAGTGAGTCTGGTGATGGGTACTAAGGAGGGCACAAATTGCATGGAGCACTGGGTATTGTATGTAAACAATGGATCATGAAACACTACATCAAAAAGTAATAATGTACTGTATGGTGACTAACATAACATAATAAATAAAATAAAATAAATAAATTTCTCATTGTGGTTTGGCCTTAGATACTTCTAAACAGAGATCTGTTAAAATTCACCAACATTTTCAAACTGATAAATCAAGTGATCTTATTCTCATGATTCAAGTTGAGATCCCTATACTTGAGATTTCAACACCGTTTCAAATGATTTTTTTTTGAAACCTGCTATTGGTGATTACTTTTTTCTGATTCTACCTAGTTTTCTTATCACCATCCTCAAATACACGTTTAATTTTCTCTTCATAAAATATTTTGATTTCCTAAGACATTTTGTTTCCTTTTTTCAAGTTTTTATTTAAATTCCAGTTAGTTAACATATAGTGTAATATTAGTTTCAGTAGAATTTAGTGATTTATCGCTTACCTCCAACACACTGTGCTCATCACAAGTGCACTCCTAATACAATCACACATTTAATGCATCCACTTTGCCCAACTCCCATCACCAACACTCAGTTTGCTCTCTATAGTTAAGAGTCTGTTTTATGATTTGCCTCTCCCTGCTGTATTTATCTGTTTTGTTTCTTAAATTCCACATATGAATGAAATTATATGGTATTTGTTTTTCCCTAACTGACTTACTTCCCTAACCATAATATAAAAAAGAATGAAGCCTTGCCATTTGCAACTATGTGGATAGAACTAGATATCCCAAGACTTTTGGAAATGTCATTCTCTTTCTCATGTGTTCACAACTATGAAGACTCTATCTGTATATTTTCAACCTATATGCTTTCTTTTATGAATTACAGATGTTACCAGAGGCAACAATTTATATTTATTTGATGTTACGTTCTTGCCTCATACTCACTGTACCATATTCTGAACTTTAATCTTTCAATGAATCTACTGCTTTCTAAAAACCTATTTGAGCTTGAAAGTCATCTCCATTATTTTAATGGCATTCCTTCTTAAGTGCTATGTAGGAACAATATTTTAGAAGGGAAATGTCTGTGTTTTCATGATACATCCTAATTGTGTGTAAGAATTAATGAACTATTTTATGTACCTAATAGCTATGTAAACAGAAAGATCAATTTATTTCATCATGATCTCAAAATCACTTCATATTGCTTGATTAAAAAAAAACTTCTGTAAAGTCAGAGAAAGACAAATACGATATGGTTTCACTCATATGTGGAATATAAAAAATAGCACAGAGAATCATAGGGGAAGGAAGGGAAGCTGAAGGTGAAGAAATCAGAGAGATACACAAGCCATCAAAACTCTTGACTCTAGGAAACGAATTGAGGCTTGTAGAAGGGGAGGTGTGGGGGTAGTATAACTGTGTGATATGATGAGAACAAGGTGTTATATAAGACTGATGAATCAATAAACACTGCACTTGAAACTAATGATGGGATAATTGAATTTAAATACAAAAACAAAAAACACTTTTTAAACCTATTGAGAAATGGTTCCTCACTCTTACATTGATACACATTTTCTTTACTGATTTGTATAGTTGTCTCATGTATTTAGCATTTATTGGTATTTTTATTATCTTTTCAAAGAATCTCATTTAAAAAAATTATCAAGATCAGTGATGGCCAAGATGGTGGAGAAGTGGGAGTCCCTGTTTCAACGGGTCCCCTGAAGTGAGCTAAATATCTATCAGAACACTCAGAGCACCCATGAAATCAGACTGAGAAGTAAGATTATACACTTCTGGATCTCTATGGGGTCAGGAGATCATCAGTGGCTAGGTAAAGCTGGGTCGGAGCACTTGGACTGATATCTGAGTATAAACAGAAGGGAGAGGAAGCCACCAGAAACACCACACTGGAAATTAATACCCCAATACTAAAAAATCCATGTTTCTGAACGAGTATTAACTTGGAGTCTGGTTAAAAACACTCAAAAAGAGCAAAAGGTCTTTTTTTTTTTTTTGCTTGTGGAATTTTACCCAAACTTATTGATCTCATGATGTGTGGTTTTTTTTAAATTTTTGCCCCAGGGGTACAGGTCTGTGAAACATCAGGCTTACACCTTTCACAGCATTCACCAAAGCACCAACCCTCCCCAATGTCCATAACCCATTCACCCTATACCTACTCTCTCACCCCCCAGTAACCCTCAGTTTGTTTTGTGAGATTAGGAGTCTCTTATGATTTGTCTGCTTCCCCATCCCACTTGTTTCATTATTTTTCCCTCCTTACACCCCCAAAACACCCCACCCTTCCCCTCAAGTTCCTCATATCAGAGAGATCATATGATAAATGTCTTTCTCAGATGGACTTATTTTGCTTAGCATAATACCCTTTAATACCATCCACATCATTGTAAATGCCAAGATTTCATTTCTTTTGATAGCTGCATAGTATTCCATTGTATATATATATATATATATATATATATATATATATATATATATATATNTAACCCTCAGTTTGTTTTATGAGATTAGAAGTCTCTTATGGTTTGTCTCCTTCCCCATCCCATCTTGTTTCATTATTTTTCCCTCCCTACCCCCCACAACCCCCCACCCTGCCCCTCAAGTTCCTCATATCAGAGAGATCATATGATAATTGTCTTTCTCTGATTGACTTATTTCGCTCAGCATAATACCCTCCAGTTCCATCCATGTCGTTGCGAATGGCAAGATTTCGTTTCTTTTGATAGCTGCATAATATTCCATTGTATATATATACCACATCTTCTTTATCCATTCATCTGTTGATGGACATCTAGGTTCTTTCCATAGTTTGGCTATTGTGGACATTGCTGCTATAAACATGTGGATGCATGTTCCCCTGCGGATCACTACCTTTGTATCTTTAGGGTAAATACCCACTAGTGCAATTGCTGGGTCATACGGTAGCTTTATTTGCAACTTTTTGAGGAACCTCCATACTGTTTTCCAGAGTGCTGCACCAGCTTGAATTCCCACCAACACTGTAGGAGGGTTCCCCTTTCTTCGTAACCTCGCCAACATCTGTTGTTTCCTGTCTTGTTCATTTTAGCCATTCTGACTGGTGTGAGGTGGTATCTCACTGTGATTTTGATTAGTATTTCCCTGATGCTGAGTGATGTTGAGCACTTTCTATTGTGTCTGTTGGCCATTTGGATGTCTTCTTTGGAGAAATGTCTGTTCATGTCTTCTGCCCATTTCTTGACTGGGTTATTTGTTTTATGGGTGTTGAGTTTGAGAAGCTCTTTATAGATTTTGGATACTAGCCCTTTATCTGATATGTCATTTGCAAATATCTTCTCCCATTCTGTCAGTTGTCTTTTGGTTTTGTTGACTGTTTCCTTTGCTGTGCAAAAGCTTTTAATCTTGATGAAGTCCCAATAGTTCATTTTTGCCCTTAGCTTCCCTTGCTTTGCTGATGTTCCTAGGAAGAAGTTGCTGCAGTTGAGGTCCAAGAGGTTGCTCCCTGTGTTCTCCTCAAGGATTTTGATGGATTCCCTTCTCACATTGAGGTCTTTTATCCATTTTGAATTTATTTTTGTGTATGCTGTAAGGAAGTGTCCAGTTCCATTTTTCTACATATGTCTGTCCAGTTTTCCCAACACCCTTTGTTAAAGAGACTTTTTTTTCCCACTGGACATTCTTTCCTTCATTGTCGAAGATTAGTTGACCATAGATTTGCGGGTCCATTTCTGGGCTCTCTATTCTGTTCCACTGATCTATGTGTCTGATTCTGTGCCAGTACCATACTTTCTTGATGATGACAGCTTTGTAATAGAGCTTGAAGTCTGGAATTCTGATGCCACCAAATTTGCTTTTTAAATTTTTTCAACATTCCTTTGGCTCTTAGGGGTCTTTTCTGGTTCCATATAATTTTTAGGATTATTTGTTCCATTTCTTTGAAATAAATTTCTGGTATTTTGATGGGGATTGCATTAAATGTGTAGATTGCTCTAGGTAGCATAGACATTTTCACAATATTTATTCTACCCATCCATGAGCATGGAATGTTTTTCCACTTCTTTGTGTCTTCCTCAATTTCTTTCATGAGTACTTTATAGTTTTCTGAATACAGATTCATTGCCTCTTTGGTTAGATTTATTCTTACGTATCTTATGGTGTTGTGTGCAATTGTAAGTGGGATTGACTCTTTAATTTCTCTTTCTTCCGGTTTGTTGTTGATATATAGAAATGCAACTGATTTCTGTGCATTGATTTTATATCCTGACACTTGACTGAATTCCTGTATGAGTGCTAGCAGTTTTGGAGTGGAGTCCTTTGGGTTTTCCACATAAAGTATCATATCATCTGCAAAGAGTGAGAGTTTGACCTCTTCCTTGCCGATTTGGATGCCTTTTATTTCTTTTTGTTGTCTGATTGCTGAGGCTAGGACTTCTAGTACTATGTNAGAGGTCAGGGCTTCTAGTACTATGTTGAATAGCAGTGGTGATAGTGGACAGCCTTGCCTTGTTCCTGACTTTAGGGGAAAAGCTCTCAGTTTTTCTCCATTGAGAATGATATTCACTGTGGGTTTTTCATTGATGGCTTTGATGATATTGAGTTATGTGCCCTCGATGCCTACACTGTGAAGAGTTTTGATCAAGAAAGGGTGCTTAACATTGTCAAATGTATTTTCAGCATCTATTGAGAAGATCATGTGGTTCTTGTTCTTTCTTTTATTAATGTCTTGTATCACATTGATTGATTTGCGAATGTTAAACCAACCTTGCATCCCAGGAATAAATCCCACTTGGTCGTGGTGAATAATCCTTTTTATGTGCTGCTGGATCCTATTGGCTAGTATTTTGTTGAGGATTTTTGCATCCGNCCATCCGTGTTCATCAAAGGTATTGGTCTGTAATTATGCTTTTTGATGGGTTCTTTGCCAGGTTTGGGGATCAAAGTAATGCTGGCCTCATAAAAGGAGTTTGGAAGTTTTCCTTCCATTTCTATTTTTTGGAACAGTTTCAGGAGAATAGGTAATTAAGTCTTCTTTAAAAGTTTAGTAGAATTCCCCAGGGAAGCCGTCTGGCCTTGGCTCTTGTTTATTGGGAGATTTTTGATGACTGCTTCAATCCCCTTACTGGTTATGTGTCTAATAAGGTCTTCAATTACTTCCTAGTTCAGTTTTGTTAGTTTATATTACTCTAAGAATGCTTCCATTTCACCCAGACTGTCAAATTTGCTGTTGTAGAGTTGCTCATAATATGTTCTTATAATTGTTTGTATTTCTTTTTTGTTGATTGTGATCTCTCCTCTTTCATTCATGATTTTATTAATTTGAGTCCTTTCCCTTTTCTTTTGGATAAGTCTGGCCAGGGGTTTATCAATCTTATTAATTCTTTCAAAGAACCAGCTCCTAGTTTCATTGATTTGTTCCACTGTTCTTTTGGTTTCTATTTCATTGATTTCTGCTCTGATCTTNGGTTTCTATTTATTTATTTCTGCTCTGATCTTTATTATTTATCTTCTCCTGTTGGGTGTAGGCTTTCTTTGCTGTTCTTTCTCTAGCTTTTGTAGGCGTTGAGTTAGGTTGTCTACTTGAGACCTTTCTTGTTTCTTGATACATCCCTCAGGACTGCTTTTTCTGTGTCCCAATGATTTTGAACAGTTGTGTTTTCATTTTCATTTGTTTCCATGAATTTTTTTAATTCTTCTTTAATTTCCTGGTTGACCCATTCATTCTTGAGTAGGGTGTTCTTCAGCCTCCATGTATTTGAGGTCTTTCCAACTTTCCTTTTGTGGTTGAGTTCTAGTTTCAGAGCATTGTGGTCTGAAAATATGCAGGGAATTATCACAATCTTTTGGTACCTGTTGAGACCTGATTTGTGACCCGGAATATGGTCTATTCTGGAGAATGTTCCATGTGCACTGGAGAAGAATGTGTATTCTGTTGTTTTGGGATGGAATGTTCTGAATATATCTGTGATGTCCAACTGGTCCAGGGTGTCATTTAAAGCCTTTATTTCCTTGTTGATCTTTTGCTTTGATGATCTGTCCATTTCAGTAAGGGGGGTGNTTACTAATATTGTATTGTTGTCAATGTGTTTCTTTGATTTTGTTATTAATTGGATGCTCCCATTGTAGGGACATAGAAATTTATGATTATTAAATCTTCTTTTTTTAATTAATTAATTTACTTTTTATTATTATATGCCCCAAGTGTACAAGTCTGTGAATCATCAGGCTTACACCTTTCACAGCATTCACCAAAGCACAAAGTCTCCCCAATATCCATAACCCATCCACCCTATCCCTACCCTCCCATCCCCCAGTAATTCTCAGTTTTTTTTGTGAGATTAGGTGTCTCCTTTGGTTCAGGAAGGAGATTGTTAGATCTTCTTGTTGAGCATATCCTTTTAGTATGATATATTGCCCTTTCTCATCTCTTATAATATTCTGTGGCTTAAAATCTAATTTATCTGATATAAGAATTGCCACTCCACCTTTCTTTTGATGTCCATTGGCATGGTAAATTGTTTTCCTCCCTGTCACTTTAAATCTGGAGGTGTCTGCCTGTAAGATGAGTTTCTTGTAGACAGCATATCGATGGGTCTTGTTTTTTTATCCATTCTGATACCCTGTGTCTTTTAGTTGGGGCGTTTAATTCATTTACATTCAGAGTAACTATTGAGAGATATGCATTTAGAGCCATTGTATTGCCTGTAAGGTGACTGTTAATGTATATTGTGTTTCTTCCTTTCTGGTCTACGTTTTTTTTTTTTCTTTTTAGGCTCTCTTTGCTTAGAGGACCCCTTTCAATATTTACTGTAGGGCTGGCTTGGTGTTTGCAAATTCCTTTTGTTTTTGTTTGTCCTGAAAGATTTTTATCTCTCCTTCTCTTTTCAATGACAGCCTAGCTAGATATAGTATTCTTGGATGCATATTTTTCTCGTTTAGTGCTCTGAATATATCATGCCAGTTCTTTCTGGCCTGCCAGGCCCCTGTGCATAACTCTGCTATCAATATAATATTTCTACCATTGTGTGTTATAGACCTCTTGTCTCGAGCTGCTTATAGGATTTTCTCTTTGTCACTAAGAGTTGTAAGTTTTACTATTAGATGACGGGGTGTGGACCTATTTTTATTGACTTTTTTTAAGATTTTATTTATTCATTTGACACACAGAGAGAGAGATTAAAAGTAGGCAGAGAGGCAGGCAGAGAGAGAGGAGAGAGGAGGAAGCAGGTTCCCTGCTGAGCAGAGAGCCTGATGTGGGCCTCGATCCCAGGAACCTGGGATCATGACCTGAGCCGAAGGCAGTGACTTTAACCCACTGAACCACCCAGGCGCCCTTTTTATTGATTTTGAGGGGGGTTCTCTGTGCCTTCTGTATTTTGATGCTTGTTCCCTTCACCAAATTATGGAAATTCTGTATTAAAATTTGCTCCAATATACCTTCTGCCCCTCTTGCACTCTCTTCCTCTTCTGGAATTCCAATTATTCTAGTATTGTTTCGTATTATGGTATCACTTATCTCTCGAATTCTGTCCTCATGGTCCAGTAGTTGTTTGTCTCTCTTTTCATCCTCTTCTTTTTTCACTGACATTTTTTCTTCTAAATCACTAATTCTGTCTTCTGCTTCATTTATCCTGCTGTAAGAGCCTCCATTTTCAATTGCACCTCATTAATAGCTTTTTTGATTTAAGCTTGGTTAGATTTTATGTCTTTTATTTCTCCAGAAAGGATTTTTATTTCTCTAGAGAGGGCTTCTCTATTACCTTCCATGGTATTTTTGAGCCCAGCCAGCACCTTAAGGATTGTCATTCTGAACTCTAGTTCTGTCATATTACTAATTTCCACATTGATTCGGTCCCTAGCTGTCATTATTGCCTCTTGTTCTTTTTTGGTGTGTTGATTTTTTCCGCCTTATCATTCTATGCAGATAAGAATAGATGGATGAGAGAACAAAATACTAAAGGGTAGGAATGACTCCAGAGAAATATACACTAACCTACTTAGAAGAGACCTAGAACTGGGGAGAAAAGAAAGAGGGGGAAAAAACAAAACAAACAAACAAACAAAAATCCAAAATCAAACAAAAATGAAACTAAATAAATAAATAAATAAAACAAAATCCTCTATCTATATCTATAATATCTATTTCTATATCTATCTCTGTTTCTGACTCTAGCTCTATATCTATCTCTATCTCTATCTCTATCTATTAGATTGGTGAATTGAACAGACCCTATATGTACACCAAAAATAAGGTTAAATCAATGAAGGGATAAAATATGACTATAACAATGAAAATTTAAAAAGATTAGAAAACGTTGCTAAGATATAATATGTAAAAAAGTTAAAATAGGAAAAAGGATAAAGTTTAGAGGAAAGTGTAAGAAAAAAAAAGAAAAAAATTCAAAGAATTTAACTTTGAAGGACTAAAGAATCATGGGGAAAAAGTCATTAATTTTCTGTGTTGTTTTCCCCTAGCTCCAGAGTTCCACAATTCTCAGCAATCTTGAACTTCCCTTTGTTGGATTTTTTTTCTGGTCTTCTGGGGGAGGGGCCTGTTGCTGTGATTCTCAAGTGTCTTTGCCCGAGGTGGAATTGCACCATGGTTGCCAGGGGCCAGGCTAAATAATCACCTCTGGTTCACTCTCGGGAGCTTTTGTTCCCTGAACGCTTTCCATAGGGCTTTGGAGAATGGGACTGAAAATGGCAGCCTCTCAGTCTCTGATCCAGAGGAGCCTAGAGCCCAGGAGCCTCACTCCTCCGTGTGCTTCAGAGAAAAGCAGTCTGTCCCTCCCGTGTCCCCAGTCTCCTGTCGCGCTCTGAGCTCACCCGGCCGGTGACCGAGCATTTCTATCTCTGGCACATGGCCCCGTTTAGAATCTCCAAATCTGGCAGATTCCTGCAGCCGCTCCCTCCCTGCTCCTCCCCGAGGAGGAACGAAGTGGTCTCTCCAGGTCTGCTTCCCATGGGGTCCCCATTCACAGAGCAGTGGCCCCACTGTGCTTCAGATCATGGCCCAAGGTATCGCCGAGCTGAGAGATACCTTCTCAGCTAGGCTATATCTCTCCCATTGGCTTCTCTGTGATACTTGGGAGCTCTGTTGCACTCAGACACCCCTGGTCTTTTTGTGTCCCCGTGGGTCCTGAGACCACACTGTCCCCACGAGGGTTTCACCCTCTGCTTGGCCTCTGGGGTGACGTCCCTCAGTGGAGCCAACTTCTAAAAGTTCCGAGTTTGTGCTCCACTGCTCTCTCACTTGCTGGGAGCTGGCCCTTCGCCCCAGGGTCTATCTTCCTATCGCCGCAGATTCACTTCTCCACACATCCTACCTTCCGGAATGTGGTCAATTTTCTGTTCCTAGAATTGCTGCTTTTCTTCTCTTCGATCTCCTGTAGAATTTGTAGGTGTTCAGAATAGTTTGATAACTATCTGGGTGAATTTCTGGGACCTGATGATAATCAGTCTACTCCTCCCCCATGTTGCGGCTTCCTCAGCAAAAGGTCTTAGGGGGCAACTGGTGGAATCTCTTGTGGACACGGACATTGTCCTAAGCTGACAGTCTCAGCATGGTCACAGACATTGACCATCCCTGCCTGAGAGAGCCCAGCAGGGGCCAGAGTCCATGGTCCCTGGGCCTGCAGCTTTCTGCTGCCAGGGCTGAAGGCACCTGAGACAACCTGGTGTGGGCGCCAGCCCATGGTACCTGAATCCACAGCCCTCTGTGACTTGCACCACTGCTGGGTCGTGGGCGTGGACCCCAAACAGTGGTCCTGACAGCCACCAGGACTGGGCTCCCGGGAACTAAGGTCGACTGCAGTCTTGGTGGCACACGGGTGCAGAGACAAGCAGGGACCTTGGGAAACCACTGAAATAGTGGCTCTGAGTGTGCACCACCTGTGGGAGTTTGTGGTGTTCAGTGGAGATTGCAGAGGGGGAGTGTATATGTTCTGGACCATCCAGGGAGGAGCACACTGAGGCTTCTCTCTGAGACAGAGAACTAGGTGAAGAGTTCTTTGTGTTTTTCTTTGTTTTTATTTGTTTGTTTGTTTGTTTGTTTCTACTATCCCACTGAAAAGGCTCAAAAAGCTACCCAAGAACAAAAACCTCCTGGGAACAAAAACCTGAAAAACTGGTTTCCACAGACTCCAGCTCCTTGATAGGGGACAGGGCAAATCAGCCCAAGCAAGATTGACTTAAAAACAGTGCAGCAGGCCCCGCCCCCAGAAGAAAAGCCAAAAGAACAAGAGGAAAATAACCACAGAGTTCCCATAAAACTGTAAAACCCCAACATTTGGGGAAAACTATATTAAGCTCCCAGTATTGCCTCAAAATCTGTGTATTTCACAGATACAACTTTTTTTTATAATTCGTTCTCACTATTCTTCTTCTTTTATTTTTATTTTTTTAAAGATTTTATTTATTTATTTGACACAGAGAGAGGGATTACAAGTAGGCAGAGAGGCAGGCAGAGAGAGAGGAGAGAGGAGGAAGCAGCCTCCCTGCCAAGCAGAGAGCCTGATGCGGGCCTCCATCCCAGGACCCTGAGATCATGACCTGAGCCGAAGGCAGAGGATTTACCCCACTGAGCCACCCAGGCGCCCTTCTTTTATTTTTTTTAACCTACTTACCATTACAACTAGATATTTAATACAACATATTTCATAATAACTTTTTAACTTGAACTTTTTTTCATACATATACCTGGGTTTCTTTTTCTATTTCTTGTTTTCTTTTATATATATATATATACACACACACACACACACACACACACACGCACACACACACACACACATATAAGCTTCAAGGTAAATCTTTTTCCCTATAAAATACTACCACTATACATAATCCAGTTTTAAATTCCCTGTATCTCTGGAAAGTTGGGTCCTTTAACGAAGTTAAGATACAACCAGGAAGTACTGAAATAACCTTCCTCACCCACATCAAGAGTTTATAACCACCTACCCATCTTATTCTTCTGCCAGTGTTTCTGTGTATTTGTTTTTGTACCATGCAAATCTTATTCTTGGGGTTCATTTTGGCTGAGTATTTCTTTTTTCTTTCTTGTCTTTTACATTTGTCAGTCTTTTATTTTTGTTCGTTTTTGGCTCATGTACCTTATAAATCTTACTATTGGGACTCATTTTGGCTGGTTTTTTTCTCCTCTCTTTAACTCTTTCTTTTTTTTTCTTTTATCTTTCTTTTTGGTGATAATGTCCAATTGCTTTGAAATGTTCCAAGGGGTACCTTGACTGGATCATGGTTACTATATTCAGCTATACATCCCCTCAAATACCTCTCACCAAAATTACAAGGAGAAGTAACATCCAGCAGAGGAAAAATTCAGAGACTGAGACCTCTGCCACAGAACTATGGGATATGGAAATAAAAAATATGTCAGAAATGGAAATTGGGGTAAAAAATGTCCAGGCAATGGCTAAATTGAAGAAAACCATTAGTAGCAACATAGAATCTCTAAGGGAGCAATTGAGAGCTGATCTGGCAGAAGTAAAAAATACTATCAAAGAAATCCAATTTAATCTAAATACTCTAATATCTAGGATAACCAAGGCAGAAGATCAAATTAGTATCTAGAAGACAGGCTGATAGAAAAGCAGGATCAGGAGGAGACATGGAACAAACAAATTAGAAGCCATGAAAACAGAGTTAGGGAAATAAATGACACCATGAAATGTTCCATAGTCAGAATTGTTAGGATCATCAAGGGGGTGGAGAAAGAGAAAACTAGAAGATATACTTGATCAAATACTAGATGCAAATTTCCCTAATCTGGGAAATGGAACAAATGTTCATGTCCGAGAGGCAGAGAGGACATCCCCCCAAGATCAATGACTCTAAAAAGACCCCAGACACTTAATTGTGAGATTCACAAATCATAAATTCAGACAGGAGGACTTAAGAGCTGCTAGGGGGAAGGGATTCCTTACAGAGAGAGGAAGGACCATCAGAATAACATCAGAAGTGTCCACAGAAACCTGGCAATCCAGAAAGCTTGGCAAGCCTGGCACTAAATGAGAAAAACATGCAGCCAAGAATACTTTATCCAGCAAGGCTGACATTCAGAATGGATGGAGAGATAAAGAGATTCCAAGATCCGAAAGGTCTAAAAGATTATGTGACCAACAAGTCTGCACTATAAGAAACATTAAGGGGATTTTATAAAAGAAGAAAGAACCCAAGAGTGACATAGAACACAAAGTTACAGAGACAACGCATAGAAACAAGAATTTCACAGGCAACATGCTATCAATAAAAAGTTACCTTACAGTAATCACTCTCAACTTGAATGGCCTAAATGCTCCCATAAGAAGATACAGGATTGCAGACTGGATAAAATGACAGGACCCGACCATATGCTGTCAACAAAAGACACATTGTGAACCTAAAGATACATCAAGATTGAAAGTGAAGGGATGGAGAACCATCTTTCATGCCAATGGGCTTCAAAAGAAAGCTGGGGTAGCGATTCTCTATCAGATAAATTAGATTTTAAGCTTAAGACTGTAGTCAGAGACATAGGACACCACATCATTCTTAAAGGGTGTATCCGCCATGAAGATCTAACAATTGTAAATATTTATGCCCCAAACATAGGATCAGCCAACTACATAAGCCAACTTTTAATCAAAATAAAGAGTCATATTGATAGGAATACATTAATTGTTGGAGATCTTAACATGCCACTCTCAGCAAAATACAGATCTTCTAAACATAAAATCAACAAGGAAACAAGAGCTTTTAATGACACATTGGACCAGATGGACCTCAGAGATATATAAAGAATATTCCGCCCTACAACAGAATACTTATTCTTCTCAAGTGCACATGGAACTTTCTCCAGAATAGACCACATACTCGGTCACAAATCAGGGCTCAACCGATACCAAAAGATTGAGATTATCCCCTGCATATTCTCAGACCACAATGCTTTGAAGGTGGAATTCAACCACAAGAAAAAGTTTGGAAGGAAATCAAACACTTGGAAGCTAAAGACCATCCTGCCCAATAATGTTTGGATCAACCAGGAAATCAAAGAACTTAAACAATTCATGGAAACCAATGAGAATTAAGACACATCGGTCTAAAACCTATGGGATATGGCAAAGGTTGTCCTAAGGGGGAAATACATAGCTATCCAAGACTCACTCAAAAAAAATTAAAAGATCCCAAATACACCAACTCTCATTACACCTTAAAGAACTGAAAAATCAACAACAAATTAAGCCAACCCAAAGCACAAGAACGGAAATATTCAAGATTAGAACAGAGATCAGTGATTTAGTAACTAGAGGTACAGTAGAACACATCAACGAAACTAGAAGATGGCTCTTTGAAAGAATTAATCAGATCGACATATCACTGGCCAAACTAATCCAAAAGAAGAGAGAGAGGAGTCCAATTAATAAAATTATGAATGAAAGGGGAGAGATCACGACTAACTCCAAGGAAAAAGAAGCAATCTATACTTTCAATGCCATCCCGAGGGAAATTCTACTGGCATTTTTCAAGGTGCTGAAAAAAACAATCCTAAAATTTGTATGGAACCAGAAAAGACCCAAAATCACTAAGGAAATGTTGAAAAAGAAAATCAAAGCTTAGGGGCATCACATTGCCTGATTTCAAGCTTTACTACAAAGCTGTGATCACAGGGCGTCTGGGTGGCTCAGTGGGTTAAGCCTCTGTCTTCAGCTCAGGTCATGATCTCAGGGTCCTGGGATTGAGACCCGAGTCAGGCTGCCTGCTCAGCGGGGTGACTGCTTCCCCCACTCCCTCTGCCTGCCTCTCTGCCTACTTGTGATCTCTCTCTCTGTCAAATAAATAAATAAAATCTTTAAAAAAAGTTATGATTATCAAGGCAGCATGGTACTGGCACAAAGACAGACACATAGACCAATGGAACAGAGTGGAGAATCCATATATGGACCTTCAACTTTATGGTCAAATAATCATTGACAAAGCAGGAAAAAATATCCAGTGGAAAAAAGACAGTCTCTTCAATAAATGGTGCTGGGAAAAGTGGACAGCTATGTATAGAATGAAGCTCAACCATTCTATTACAACATGCACAAAGATTTCTGTATTTTTTAATTGGAAACAGAATCAAAACTAATTATTGCCAGGCACACTTATTTTATTACTTAAGAATTATGAGTTAAAGAATGAGAATATGAAATTGATGAAAAAGGTAGACATTTAAGCAATATTTAACACTTCTCCAACTTTTCATATATATTGTTTATACTTTTTTCTCCTTTTTTCCTTGTGTGTCAATATTTGACTGCTAATTATTAAAGATAACATCTTAGCTAAGAAAATATTTGTTCAGGGGCACCTGGGTGGCTCAGTGTGTTAAAGCCTCTGCCTTTGGCTCAGGTCATGATCTCAGGGTCCTGGGATTGAGCCCTGCACTGGCTCTCTGCTCAGCATGGAGCCTGCTTCTTCCTCTCTCTCTGCCTGCCTCTCTGCCTACTTGTGATCTCTCTCTCTCTGTCAAATAAATAAATAAAATCTTTAAGAAAAAAAGAAAATATTTGTTCAAAGCTACGTAAAATTACATACCTAGATGAATAAGACTAAATTGTTTTTATGAAAGAATAGAGCAACTCACAGTTCCACCAAGGAATAAAAACCACTTATTTTTCCTCAATACTACATATACATTTTACTAGGAAAATTAAATCATAACAATGTTACATTTAAACTCTATGTAAATTAGAAATCTACATGGTTATCATGAGGATTTTACTGTAATGGAAACCTTTACTTCCTTTCCCTACCAATCTTTGTATGGTTAGTCTGAATATACAAAATTTTAATTTTTTAGTCTTGGGAGAATATATGGCTATAGATCATATTATAGTCTTCCTAGCAGTCTTGTTTTTATTTTTTTATCTTAATTTCAATTTTTATTATGTTTAATTAGTGGACATATAATTCATTAGTTTTTTTTAAGATTTTATTTATTTATTTGACACAGACCGTGAGATTACAAGTAGGCAGAGAGGCAGAGAGAGAGAGAGGAGGAAGCAGGTCCCCACCGAGCAGAGAGCCCGATGTGGGGCTCAATTCCAGGACCCTGAGATCATTACCTGAGCCAAAGGCAGAGATTTTAACCCACTGAGCCACATAGGTGCCCCAATTCATTAGCTTTTGATCTTGTGTTCAACAATCATTTGTTGCCTTGTTATTAAATAAAAAAATTATTAGTGGTAAAAATGAAGTTATAAATGGTACTTCAGGTAATCATCCTTAATGCCTTCCCAATTTACATTAGATAGGTTACCCCTTTCCTGCCCCAATTCAACTAACTCCCAAATCCATCAATGGTATATGATGTGAAATATTTCCTTAATAATAGTAAATATGTATTTCAGGGAAATGTATACACTAAACAAATTAAGGAGAGAAAGCTTCCTTCCTCACTCCAGACTTACTGCAGACTTAGTGGAAGTTGCAGTCAAGGACACAGGACCCATTGGCTAGTCATGTTATTATATATTTCCTTTCCTAGCCCTGGTAGCACTTGAATAACTAATTCTACTTATCAGAGGTCCTCTTCAGGTAGCTCTTCCAAGACTTCCTTACATTAGGGAAAAGGAGGAATGTTAGGAGAATTTCTTTACTCAGACTCAACACCAGGCACTTTTGCATTCCTAGCCTTTTATCCTTACTATACCCCCAAACCCTAAACTCCATAAAATAATTTCTAAAAGTTAAATTATTCAGTCAATCATTAGGACGTAACCAAAGTTCTCACATCACTGACAGGATGAATTATTGTAACTACCTTCTAATGCCTTTTATAAATGTGTCTGAAAGTTATGTGGGTGTGTGTGGTAGACAGAAACCTAAGCATTCCCTGTGATATAATTCTCCTGACATTGCTCCTATGATTAGTTTATTATATAAGGAGAGAGCAAAGTGAGTGTACCAATGTAATTAAGATTCCAAATCAAACGACTTCGAGTTATCTAAGGTAGATTATCTTGTGTTGCCATGTCTTAACCAGTGGGTAGACCTTCAAAAGAGGACTTAGGCTTTTCCTCAGGGGACAGACTCTCCTGATGGCCTTGAAGAAATAAGATAATGAGTTTTTCAGGTGCAAAGAAATGAATTATTTCAATAACTGTATGAGCTTGAAAGATGACCCTGAGTCTTAGGTGTAACTGCAGCCTCAGCCAACAGTTGGATTGCCACCTTATGATATCTTAAGCAGAATACCCAGGTTAGCCATGACAGAATTCCTATGTATGTAAACTGGGACTTAATAAACAGTTGTTTTTTAAAGCTGCTGAGTTTGTGTTCACTTGTTATTCAGAATGAAAAGGTAATTTAGTTTCATTTCATTCAGTGTCAAAACAATAGAGTTTTAAGAAAATAGTTAAAATTCAGATAGTGCTTGTTCCTCATAAAACAAAAGAATCCCCAGAATTGCACTACATTTCATATAAATATTAAAACACTATCTACAGTGATGTCACACATGACACGTGATTTATTAAAAAATCCAGATTTCAGAAACCTAAACTTTTCTACTTATAAAGTTGATCACGTTTCCATACAATTATAGTACCCAACCCCTATAATTATTAAGACATTTAAACATGAAAAGACAAGGCTTTGAAGAATCACATTTAAGTCTCCCATGTAAAAGGCTGATGTCTATAGAGAAAAGAAATAAGAGTTCCCTGAGTTCTGATATCTTGAAGGAGGACAATGTCCATCACAAGGTAGACTCGATATGCCTAATCATAAATCTGATGCTGCTTTCCTCTAGGTAAGGTATATTAATTTTTATAATAATCTTATAAATCTACAACTTGGTATATAATTATGTTAGTTTTTCATTTTAAAAAATGATCTATCCAAGGTACGAAATTGGAGTCTGGAGAATGTTTTGATGGGCCAAATGTAAAACTTCTATATATTTTTTTAAAAGTTTGTCAGTGCCCTCTTTTATTATAGTATTATGTGGCCTTGTGATTGGCAAATATCTCTCTGGTGTTAGCTGGTATTGCATAAGACAGACTATGCATTCTGCATATTATCTTATAGCGAATATTTACTTATAGCCATATTTTGAAGTTTCCATAACAAAAGAAATACAATATTTGAAAAAAAGCATGCAATTTTTCACTTTCTAACTCTTGTGTGCTTGTCTATAAAACTTTTTTAAGATTTTATTTATTTATTTATTTGACAGAGAGAGAGAGAGATCACAAGTAGGGAGAGAGGCAGGCAGAGGGAGAAGGGGAAGCAGGCTCCCTGCTGAGCAGAGAGCCTGACTCAGGGCTCGATCCCAGGACCCTGAGATCATGACCCGAACTGGAGACAGAGGCTTAACCCACTGAGCTACCCAGGCGCCCCTAAAACTTTTGATACAAAGATAGGTAAATATTGGGTGCTGAATTGTACCAGTTGAGTACATAAATTTCAACATAAAGCAAAGAAGATTTTAAAAAGTTAATTAGGTAATTTGCTTTCCAGACTTGCTCTTTCCCAACACCTTCATGAATGCCCTGGACACTTCCTTGTTGCGGAGGCTGTAGATGAGTGGATTTAGCATGGGAGTAAGGATGGTATAGAAGGCTGACACCATCTTGTCCTGGGTAGGGGAACGATCAGAAACAGGCCGCATGTATATAAACATGGCTGCTCCATAGTACATTCCTACCACCATGAGGTGGGAGGAACATGTGGCAAAAGCTTTTTGGCGACCCTTCCCAGATGCCATATGAATGACAGCCACAATAATGCGAACATAGGAGGCAATGATTACTGCTACAGGAAAGAGAAGCATAATTACACAGCAAATAAATATTAACCTTTCAAATAATGTATTAGTGCATGAGAGAGTAAGAAGTGCAGGGGCATCACAGAAAAAGTGGAGTACTTTTCGGGCACCACAATATGGGAAGGACAGTGCAATTGTAATGCCAATTATACCATCAAGAAAGCCAACAATCCAGGAAGAAACAACCATAACACAACAGATTTTCTGGTTCATGAGAATTGAGTATCGTAATGGATGACAAATGGCTACATAGCGGTCATAAGCCATTACAGCCAACAGGAAACATTCTGCTCCAAGCAGGGACACATATAAGAATATCTGGACTCCACAATGCGACAGAAATATGGACTTCCTTCCAGATAAGTAATTGAAAGCCATCTTGGGTACAGTGGTGCAGATGAGCATGAGGTCCATGAGGGATAGTTGGCTGAGGAGGAAATACATGGGTGTGTGAAGCTGGTTGTCCAGGTAGATGAAGAGAATCATGACAGTGTTACCAATGAAGGCCACTGTGAAGATGCTCAAGACCAGAGAGAAGAGGAAGATGTGGGTGGCGTTGTAACTGAAGATTCCCAACAAGATGAAGTCTGAATTGAATGTCTGGTTCTCCCATTCCATGATAAATATATTCACTGTAGATAATATGACATGTGAAATAGTCAAGACTGTGTCATGGAAATGTCAAGGACTTCTAGCTTAAATTACCACACCTACATTTCTGCAAATGGAGAAAATATTTCTCTGAGCATATTTTTTTAATTTATAAACTCAGAATATTAAAGTTTATTCTTAGGTTGATATGATTAAAAAATAAATGTAGATAACACACATAATAAGTTGCATCATTAGAACATAGGTTTCCCAAGATGCATATAATATAATTTTAGGAAGTAGTCAACTCAACTGTGTAATGTGGATTATCACTTCAGAAGTACACTAAGAGTCACAAGAAGGCTCAAGAATTGCTGGGAGGTCAGTGAGATTTTCCACCGAACTTAGCATATCACCCTATGATGCTAATACAAATTGTGTCTACCAAAGTGTGGAAGGTATCATGTACTAGTAGAAATGAGATGGGATTACTCAAACACCAAGTAAACAGAAGACATTGAGAAATCATTAGTTAGAAGTACTTTATGTAATACTTATTGATAAGGGTAAGTTGTAATGGAAGTAGAACCTCACCAGTATGCCCATCCCTTACTCTATCTCTTAAAATCTGATGTACCCGTGAGACATTCTGGTATGGGTCATTCTACTGGAGAAGTAGGCTAGGCTATAGTGAAAAAGCATAGTTCAAAAGCCTCAAACACTGTTTTTCTATGTAATCTTAGATAATTAATTTCCCCAAGCCTCATTTTCCACTCTGTAAATTTTAATATTTGTGAATATTGACATTGCAGGGTGCTATTAAGACAAATCAGATCACATTTATACTGTAAAAACATAACTTCAAATATAGTTTGTAACACATTTTTAAAATAAATACTATTGAAGAAAATAGATGGCTTCTACTTTATCTTTAGACTATTTTCCTTTATAAAATAAAGGATAAAAAGGATAAAAGGATGAAATTAATCTCTCTAATTTCCTTAGCAAAAGTCTTGAAGAAGATTTTTTCATCTGTACAACAGCAGATTTTTTATTTCCTATCTTCACAATCATTTTTTTTAATTCTCTTGTTGTTCTCTTCAATGATAAAGGCACTGGCTTCCTTTCTTTCTATTTGTATGGGCCTTCCTACCTCTGGGAGTCATTTAGAGAAGTTGTGCTTGATGTTTTAGTTTGAGGACTTGGAAAATGAAAAATTACCATGTGATTCTGTCAAATTTACTAAAAATGTATATTTTATTTGACAAAAACTGTAATTTAAAACATGATTTTACTATCCATTGTTTTACCTGTTTTGTAATTTTTAAACTCTAAGTAGAACGTTAATAACTTATGGTGTGATTTTGGACTTAAAGGTTTAATGGTCTAGACCATCGTAACAGAGAGAAGTGAAAGGATCAATTACTTGTTTTGTCTAGGAAAAGCAATTCTGTTAGCTTAATACCACTAAAAGGGCCCTTTTATTATTTTTAAGATTTTATTTATTTATTTATTTATTTATTTATTTATTTATTTATTTATTTGAGGGAAAGAGACAGAGAGTGAGAGAGGTCATGAGCAGGGAGGAGAGGGAGAAGCAGGCTCCCTGCTGAGTAAGTGTTAGGATCCTAGAATCATGACCTGAACCAAAGGCAGATGCTTAACCAACTGAGCCACCTAGGTGCCCCTAAAAGGACCTGTTTAGATTTAAAATAAATTAACAAGTCAGGAAATGACATATGTTGGCAAGCAAGTGGAGAAAGGGAAATCCTCTTACACTGTTGTTGGGAATGCAAACTGGGGTTTCCTCAAAAAATTGAAAATAGAGCTATCCTAGGACCCAACACTACTGGGTATTTACCCTAAAGACAAAAATGTAGTGACCTGAAAGGTCACATGCATCCCGATGTTTATAGCAGCAATGTCCACAATAGCCAAACTATGGAATGAGCCTAATGTCCATCAACAGATGAATGGATAAGGAATATGTACACACACACACACACACACACACACACACACACACACACACACACAGACAATGGAATACTATGCAGCCATCAAAAATGAAATCTTGCCATTTGTAATGACATGGATGGAACTAGAGGGTATTGTGCTAAGTGAAATAAGTCAATCAGAGAAGAAAAGTTATCACACGATCTCAATGATATGTGGAATTTAAGAAACAAGGAAGAGGATTATTGGAGAAGAGAGGAAAAATGAAACAAGACAAAACCAGAGAAGAAGAAAAACCATAAGAGACTCTTAATCTTAGGAAACAAACTGAGGGCTGCTGGAGTGGAGGGGGGTAGGAAGGATGGGGTGGCTGGGTGATGGACATTGGGGACATATGTGCTATGGTGAGCACTGTGAATTATGTAAGACTGATGTATTACAGACCTGTACCCCTGAAACAAATAATACATTATATATTAATAAAAATAAAATATATTAGAAAGTAATGAACAGGTATCATGCAAAATAAGTATGGAAAATGTTGAAATTAAGATCACTGATTTTTCAATGAACTCAAAAGTATTTTTACTAACAAATATATTTATATTTCTCTAACAGAGAAGTATTGCATACATTACATATATAATATTGTGTGTTACATAAAGTATTGTGTGTTACATATACAATCTGATTGCAGCATATTCCTTATTGCTAAATTATTTTTTGTTTTGTTTTGATTTTTTGCTGCTAAATTATTAGTGAAAACTTTTCCTACCATAATTTTATACATGAACAAAATATATAAAATGTTTTAAATGAATTACTAATGAAATAAATGTCTATGGCATAAAGATATTGCTGCATACTTATTTTTCATCTTTTAACATCATCAGTAAATGTATGTATTAATTTTATTGGGGTGACTTATTATTATGCTGTAGTCTCCTGATAGTTGTACAAATATCTTATGGAAGTTAAGCATACATATAGAAAGGTGAATTGACTGAATTCATCTTAAGTATACCACAGATGAAATTTGATACATGCTTGAACCTATGTGGCTACTACTCAGATAAAAATATGGATTTTTTTCCAAAAGATTTCCTCATATTCATAGTCCATCACCCTTCACATGCAACATAGAGTTTAGTAACTATCTCTAAAGTATGTTTTGCCTGATTTTTTTGCCTGGATTTCACATAGATAATAGAGCATTTTATCTTTCATGTGTTCAAAATGGAACTTAGCACACTCCTACCTTCATTCCCTGTTCCTACCAACTCCTTGGCTCACTTACCACCAGCCACACTGGCCTCCTCATTTCTGGAAAACAGTTAGCATGCTCTAATGCGGTGTGTTTCTCCTGGCTGTTCTCTCTAACCATTTCCTATTCCTTAGACAAATCTCTCAATACTTTCAGGCTCTTACCTAAATGCTCTCTGCTTCATAAAGTTTTTATGGCCTCTCACCAAATATTTGTTTTTATTCTTCTTAATCTTTTCCCCATCTGACACCAAACTAATTTATCTGATTTTTGTCCGTTTTTCTTTATTAATATGTAAATTAAGTGAAGGCAGAGACTTAATGAGTCATATTCAATAGATACTGAATCGAGTCATATTTTTATAGAAAATGATTGTGATTTTTATTTGGGGGTTCAGATGTCTTCCTTTCTGCTCTAGCCCTTACTCTCCTGCAAAAAGGGGGTGGTTGGTTTCAGAGTCCTATATTGTGTGCTGGCCTGGATGATCTACTAAACCTTATGTTGTAGCTGTGGAAATGGATTGCTGATCTGGGGGAGATAAGCATCAGGAGCAGAAAAGATTTCTTGGACTGCTTATATTAATCTTAGAAGCCCTAGCACCCTTCACCTCAAGTAGTCTGATTAATTTAATTCTAACAGATCTCTGGTCATTTTTTTTCTACAAGGTATGATTTTAAGCTATTGGACTGTATCCTTGAATTATACACAGAATGTCAGATTCATTGGCACATTCAAGTTGGGCCAGAATTATATAACTAACTCGTCTTTAAATTAGGACATTAGGAATGCCAAGAAAGTTAGAGAGTGTGAAAAATTCCATGGGCTAGGTGCCTTTTTTTCTGCATCTAATTTTCTTCTTATTTATCTTTCTGCTTAACTAGGGCCAATCCTACTGACACAGCAGGGATCATTGGAGGAACTGCAGTGTTGCTGCCATCCTGCAGTTTATTCTATGTTCAAACCTGTAAATCAAATTTCTTTGGAGTAGCTTATAAACGAGAAATTGCTTAAGGAAGTGTTGTAATCATTTAGCACTGTGCTGCCCTTGTTTCCATTATTAATAAATGACAGGAAATGGCTCTATAATTATGTCTCCTTTGCCATCCCAATGTGTGATCATAAATTTATTTTACAATCCATGTGCACTAATAAACTCTGATCTATTTTAATACTACACCTCTTCACAGTCTCTTAATAAGCATGTTCACCATTTTGTTTAGTCCATATCAGAGCCACCCTGAAGAATAACAGTGTTGGGCAGTAGGACTAATCAAGACTAGGTAGTCTCTATTTATGAGACACAGTTTTGAATTGCTATTTATCAACAGAGCAATGCAATACTTAACTTTAGTAAGTGGGGAGATAGAGTCTGTATAGTCCTTTAATCATTCCATTTTTTTATTGCTTCAAGTTGAACATGAATAAAAGGATACAGAAATTTTATGTGTTATTAAGTTGCATTACCTCACTTTTGGTCAAATCCACACCACATACTCCTATTTCCTTTACTGCCCTCTCACAGGAAACTAGAGTGAACAACATTTTATGGTTGTTAAGGCACTTATTTCCAAACACCAAACTCAGACTTCTCCTGTTGAAACTTTCATAAGCAAAGTCTTAGATATAGGATATTAAGAAGAATACATTCTCTTTTATGTACATAATATATGATGGTTTGATATAGATGTTAGAGCTATGCACTTAAGGATATAATGCACATTATTTCACCATATATATTGTATAATAATTTCCTCACAAACATTAACATCACGAATTATCATCAAATCCTTATATTTTGAAATAAAAAGTCATTTTTTGCCAAAAATATCTCAAAAAATATACAACATAACAGTAGCTAAACAGTTTTTTATACTTATAGTTATTTTTTATACTTACAGGCTAAAAAGAAAATTAAAGGGAGTAGGGTGGACACAGAAAAGGAGGGGAGCCATGTTAGCTAAGTAAAGACAGCACACAACAATACAATACTGAAAGTCAGTGAATAATAAAGGAAAAATTCATAGACTGAAGAGAAACAGAGGAACAAAGGAGAAAAAATAAAACAAGAGATTTTTGATTGAATGCAGATCAGGGTCACTGGGCCCGTTTCTGTGCTAAATGTGTCACATTCAATGAATGACCATTATGATTCCACCACCAGACACAAGAAATAGGCACTTATATTATATATAAAACAACTGCTTTTGCCTCCTGCTAAAAGAGTAAACTAATTCTAGCAAAAAGGATTGCTGATGCCTTTTGAAAAAGTTCATCAGTACTTCAGAAAAAAAATATTATTTGCATTGGTACCACTGACATTATGGATAAATCTGATTTTCTATTTTTCAGTCATTTGACATAGTCCTTTGGGTTTTCCCCCAAGCACTATTGGATTATATAATTCTTTTTCTCAAAAACTTTAAGTTGCTCAAATTTTCTGCATCATCTCCTTATTGATCTTGTTTGTAAGGTATTTCAGAAAGTCATTCAAGCCTTTATTTCAAGCCATGTGTTCTCCATTTCCCAATATCAACTCTGCACATTTCTACTTATAGATCCCAAATATACAACACATAAGTCTGAAGGTAGTTCCCTACTCAGGAGGTTTCTTTTACTCAGAATGTATTTCTTCTTGGGTACTGGGTAGCTCAGTGAGTTAAGTGTCTGCCTTTAGCTCAGGGCATGATCCCAGGATTCTGGGATCCGGTCCTGCAGCAGGCTCAGTTGGGAGTCTGCTTCTCCCCCTGTCATTCACCCCGGCTGATGATCTCTCCGTTTCAAATAAATAAATAAATAAATTTAAAAATCTAGAAAATAATGTCCTTCCTGTTCCAAAATACTTTGTCTTTGTAAATCATATCATTTTTGTCCTTCAAGTTTCAGTGTGCATGCATCTTTCTTTATGTTTCTTTCTTCATTCTGTAGACAGCAAATTCTGTATATGTTGCATGGAGCACTGGGTGTTGTACAAAAAGGAAAACATTAATTAAAAAATTAAAAATAAATATATAAATTTACAGAAGATGTGTGGCATCTACCTTTGTTCCATACAAAAAGCTAATACTGTGGACCTTAAGTTCTGACAAACATGAGTTTGCAATCTTGCTCTATCGCTAACTCCTTTGTCATCAGGCAAGTTAATTAAGCTCTCTGAGATTGTTTTATCCTCCTGCCTGTATCAGAGAGTTGTTGTAAGATAGAATGTATTATTTTTTATGAATTCCTCATCAAAGTGTCATTCAGTGTTTGTTTATCAGATCAGAATTAACTTTAGTGCACACATCTTATCACACTTTTTTTATATTTTCAGTAAGTTCCACTGTTATTCACTTGGAATTTATTTTCAATATTCTGTCTTCCTTACTAGATTGTTGGTTCTTAATTGGTAAACTATATATTTAATTTTTTATGGAATCAGTAAACAATAGATGTTTGCATACAGGTGGAATCCACAAGATTCCCATAAGTGATTGAAAACATGAATAGTGTAAATCCACTGGAATCTTGCAGTGGTCCATAACTAGCATATATGTTATTGCTCTAAATGAATTCATTTATGTTGCTACATCACAGTTATTATTTAACTTAACATTCACAATCCCCTGTATTAAATATAAGAAATATATTACATAATTTTACAGATAGTATAAAAATATAAGCTGCAAGTCAACATGGAAGATTAATTACCTATTTGGAGGACTTCAAAGTAACAAAACTTCTTTTTTTTTTTTTTTTTTTTTTTTTAAAGATTTTATTCACCCCATTTGACACACAGAGAGAGATTACAAGTAGGCAGAGAGGCAGGCAGAGAGACAGGGAGAGGCGGAAGCAGGCTCCCCGCCGAGCAGAGAGCCCGATGCGGGCCTCGATCGCCGGGACGCGGAGATCATGACCTGAGCCGAAAGCAGAGGCTTCAACCCACTGAGCCACCCAGGCGCCCGAAAGTAACAAAACTTCTAATATTTAGCTTTTGAAGGACATATAGTTACAGCTTACTGAACTTCAGATGTACAGTTCTAAATATATACCATCTTCCTTGGACTTACCATTTAGAGGTTTCTAGGGAGACATGGAACTACTTACTAAGCAACTGAAATCATTTAAATTTCTAGAGAAAAACTAGAAAACCTAGTAACACATCTTGCTAAGTCATCTGTGATTTCAACATGCAATCCCTCCAGGTTATCCAGTCCCTAGTCTTTAATTATAGTAATGTATGTTATTACCTGCTTTTTTCTCTTAAGGCCTTATATAAAATTGTTATTTTGAAAATGTTAAACTTATTAATACTTGAGACCAAAATAAAATGCAGTTACTTTCTAGATTAACAGGATAACCCCCCTCACTTGTCCCCCTGTATCTCTTGACTCATTCCTATATTAATAACTCCATTTGCAATCTCCTTTTAAGATTATTTTCATAATTTCAAAATATTTCACTACCAACTCCACAAGATTAAGGGACAAAGAGGCAGTTGGTTTCCTGATTCTAAAATAAAATGAATGGAGATACTCATTGAGATTTGGGCTTCATTACCTCTAAATAAAACTCTTAAATTTCGCTATTTCCAAACTGATTATTCAAATGGTTTCATTCATGGAGTCATTTGATTTGAGATTTCTACACTGGAGATTTCAACACAATTTTCATTTCTTTTCCTTTTCTTATTTTAACACATGCTATTTGTGGTTATTCTCTTCAGATTCTGGTACTGGTTATCTTGTCATTATCTCCAAATATTGTGTGCTTGGTTAATTTTTCCTCCATGAATAATTAGACTCCCCCAAATTGTCAAACTTTTCCTTCTCATTTTCTTTGGTTCACATTTATGATCACTGCATCTATATATCTTCATTTAGTATTTTTTTTCTAAATTCCAGATGCTACCAAATGCCTGCAATTTATACTGTTTTGATATTCCTTTTGCATCTAATATTTACCATGTCCAGTTCTGAACCATTACTTCCATATGAATCTACTGCTCATTTAATATTGACCTCAGCTTCTATGTAACCCTTCATTTTATTAATAATGTTCTCCATCTAGGCATTATATAGGAGAGAAACAATATCCTAGAAGGAAATGTCTGGATTTTCAAAAATACCATCCAATTGCATGCAAGAAAATTTGGTAGGATTTTATATTTTCACCAATGATGCAAAGAGAAAGCTTTCTTTCACTACATTGTCAAAATCATTTGTTACTGTTTTTTTGAGGGGTGTTATTATTGTTGTTGTTGTTGCTGTTTTTAACTTTTATGAACCTAGAGGTGCCTGGATGGCTCAGTTGATTAAGTGGCTGGCTCTTGATTTTAGCTTAGGTCATGTTCTCAGGGTCCAGGGACTGAGCCCCATGTCAGGCCGCTTGCTCAGTGGGGAGTTTGCTTGAGATTCTCTCTCTCCCTTTCCTTCTTCCCCTGTCCCCACTTATGCCCTCTTTCTCTCTCTCTAAAATAAATACAATAAATCTTAAAAAAACTTTTGTGAACCTATTTGTGAGAAATAGTTTCTCATTCTTACATTAATATACATGTTGTTTTTACTGATGTAGGTAGTTATCTAATATATTTACTGGCCATTCAGGTATCCTCTTCAATGAATTGTCTTAAAAGTTATAAATGTATCTCTTGGGAAAACAAAATAATAGTATAATTTCATGTTGTTATGTAGATATTCCAATTTTCACAAAATTTTGTGTTGCATGAACCCTCTTTCTACAGTAATTTACAAAGCCATTTAATATTATCGCATTTTCATACACAAAAGTACCTATTTGAAGTCATTACTTAATTATTTATTACAGTATTACCTGGTTTTTATTTCTAAGGCTTGAAAACAATTCTTGATGTCACCGTTTGTTTTTTTATTTAACCTAACATTTATTAAGAAATGTTTAATTTTATCTTCTACCACAAACTCCTTAAATCTAGGCATTTTTATTAAAAATAAATAATTTTGTAGTTTTGTGGGTAAATCACATACTTTGGGGAATCTGTTATTCATAACTCAAAGCAAATTTGAAGTTATTTGCATCGTTTTCATTATCCAGATATTTCTGAGAATTTATTGTTGTATAAATGACCATGAACACAATTGCTGAATCTTAACTATAAATTAACTGATATCAGTAGATTTCACCCAAAGATAGCAACATCCAACTATGTTATAAGCAGCAATTTAGAAAAAAATTATATGCCCACATTCATTGTACCATTTAACATTATTCAGCCTCCAAAACTTTGCTATACTATTTTATAGAGTGATGCTTTATTGTTATCTAAATTTCATTTCCCTGAATTTTAGTTAAATTGAGGTCTCTTCAATGATGTGTAGAAATTTCTTAAACATTTTAGATTCTGTTGTTTTGTTTGTTTTAAGTGTGTAGATTATCTTCTTTCAGTCCATATCATTGTGTTAATTTTGGCCATGATGTCGTTCACTAGATAAATTTTCATAATTTTAATGTAATTAAGTACTATTTCCTTGATCTTTTGTTGATGAAATCTGTCCATTCCTTATAAGAAATAGATTACTTTATGTTACATTCAAATAATTCTATAATATAATGTTCTCTATTTAAGTTTTTAATCAACAGGGGTAAATTTTCTGTATATGTGTAAATAGAACTATAAATTTATTTTTCTCTGTGTACTGAGCAATTTTTCTCTACACAAGGTAATGGTAATTTTTGTCCTTTTAATGTATATTTTATCCTTGACCAAATTTTAAGATTCTATATACTCTGTCAGGTTTTGAGACATGTAATGAGCCAAGGGTTTCTTTGTATATTGATATGATTTAACACTAAGTAATATTAGATCTGTAAAATAAATATTAAAAATATATATCAAAGAGAATTGGCATTGTTATAATATGGTGATGCCATCCTTGAACACAGAATACCTATTTCTTCAAATAATTTTGCATTTCCTTTATTTTATACATATAGGATAATTTTTGTATTGTAAGTTACATTGAAATATGTGTTTTAAACTTACTTTTATTGTAAATGTTTTATTTTCCCTAAATCACCATTGCTGGTATAGAAGAAACGGTAAGGAATTTTATGGACTGATCTTTATGAACTCTCTTTCAAGGTTATTAAAAGGATTTGTCGATGTTGGTTTTTCTAGTTAGATAATTATTTCTTCAAAAAAAAAAGGAATGTTATTTGACCATAGATTTGAGGGTCCATATCTGGACTCTCCATTCTATTCCATTGGTGTATGTGTCTGTTTTTGGGCCAGTACCATGCTGTCTTGGTTATCACAGTTTGTAGTAAAGCTTAAAATCAGGCATTGTGATGCCCCCAGCTTTGTTCTTCTTTTTCAACATTTCCTTAGCGATTCAGGATCTTTTCTGGTTCTATACAAGTTTTAGGATTGTTTGTTCCAGCACTTTGAAGAATACCGGTGGAATTTTGATCAGGATGGCATTGAAAGTATAGATTATTCTGGGCAGTATAGACATTTTAACAGTGTTTATTCTTCCGAACGATGAGCATGGAATGCTTTTCCATCTTTTTCTATCTTCTTCAATTTATTTCATGAGTGTTCTGTAGTTCCTTGATATCTTTTACCTCTTTGGTTAGGTTCCTTCCAAGGTATCTTATGGTTCTTGGTGCTATAGTAAATGGAATCAATTCTCTAATTTCCCTTTCTACATTTTCATTGCTAGCGTATAAGAAAACAACTGACTTCAGTGCATTGATTTTGTATCCTGCCACATTACTGAATTGTTGTATGAGTTCTAGTGTTTGAGGGTGAAGTCTTTTCAGTTTTCCATAGAAAGTATCATGTCATCTGCGAAGAGAGAGAGTCTGCCTCCTTTGCCAATTTGAATGCCTTTTATTGCTTGCTGTTGCTAGGGCGTCCTTTCGTGTTCCCAATCTCACTGGGATGGCTGTCAGTTTTTCCCCATTGAGAATGATATTTGTGGTGGGTTTTTCATAGATAGATTTTATGAAGTTGAGGAATGTTCCCTCTATCCCTATACTTTGAAGAATTTTAATCAGGAACGGATATTGAATTTTGTCCAATTTTTTTTCTGCGTCAATTGAGAGGACCATGTGGTTCTTCTCTCTGCTCTTATTGATTTGTTCTATCACATTGATTGATTTGTGAATGTTAATCCACCCTTGCATCCCAGGGATATATCCCATGTGCAATCTTTTTAATGTACTTTTGGATCCTATTAGCTAGGATCTTGTTGAGAATCTTGGCATCCATATTCATCAGGGATATTGGTCTGAAATTCTCCTTTTTGATGGGGTTTTTGCCTGGTTTGAGGATCAAGGTAATGCTGGCTTCATAGAAAGAGTCTGGAAGTTTTCCCTCTGTTTATATTTTTTGGAACAGCTTCAGGAGAATAGGTATTATTTCTTCTTTGAATATTTGCTTAGAATTCCCCAAGGAATCCATCAGATCCTGGAATCTTGTTTTTTGAGAGGTTTTTGATCCCTGCTTCCATCTCATTACTAGATACTGGTCTATTTTGGTTGTCAATTTCTTCCTGTTTCAGTTTTGGAAGTTTATAGGTTTCCAGGAATGTATCCATTTCTTCTAGGTTGATTAACTTATTGGCATATAGCCATTGATAATAATTTCTGATATTTGTTTCTATTTCATTGGAGTTAGTCGTGATCTCTCCCCTTTCATTCAGGAAGGTATTTTGCTCTATCTGAATCTTAAATTTCATATTTCTTTTTATTTTGCTCATGATTACAAATATGTTCCTGAATAACCATCACCCATGTAGCCTATTCCCCTCCCAATTCCTTCCAACAACACTCAGTTCCTTCTCTATGGTTAGGAGTCTCTTACAGTTTATTTCCCCCTCTCTCTTTCCCCCCTTCCCATATTTTCATAATTTGTGTCTTAAATTTCAGCCATGAGTAAAATCATATGGCTTTCCTGTGAAAGGTGTAAGCCTGATGATTCACAGACCTGTACCTCTGGGGCAAATAATAATAAAAATTTTAAAAATCATATGGCTTTCATCTTTCCCTGACTGACTTATTTCACTTAGCATAATACCCTCTAGCTCAATACACATTCCTGTGAATGGAAAGATTTCATTTTTGATGGCTGAGTAATATTCCATTGTGTATGCATACCATTTGTTCTTTACCTATTCATCAATCAATGCACATTTGTGTTTGGTTTTTTTCCCTCATAATTTGGCCATTGTTGACAGTGTTGCTGTAAACATCAAGGTACATATTTCTCTTCAAATTAGTATTTTTGTATTCTTTGGTCAAATACCTAGTAGTGCAATTGCTGGGTCAAAATGCAGTTGTATTTTCAACTTTTTGAATGACTTTCATACTGTTTGCCAGAGTGCCTGCATCAACTTGCATTTCCACCAATAGTATAAGTGGGTTCTCCTTTCTCCACATCCTTGTGAACACCTGTTGTTTCCTGTGTTGCTAAGATTAGCCATTCTGACTAGCATGAAGTGATATTTCATTACAGTTTTGATTTGTATTTACCTGATGATGAGTGATGTTGAGCATCTTTTCATGCATCTGTTAGATATTTGGATGTCTTCTTTTGAAATAATGTCTACTCATATCTTCTGCCCATTTTTTTCTTTTTTTTAAGATTTTATTTATTTATTTGACAGAGAGAGAGAGAGAGATCACAAGCAGGCAGAGAGGCAGGCAGAGAGAGAGGAGGAAGCAGGCTCCCTGCCGAGCAGAGAGCCCAATATGGGCCTCGATCCCAGGACCCTGAGATCATGACCTGAGCCGAAGGCAGAGGCTTTAACCCACTGAGCCATCCAGGCTCCCTGCCCATTTTTTTCTATTTTATTTTTATTTTTTTTTCAGTGACCCAAGATTCATTGTTTATGCACCATACTCAGTGCTTCATGCAATACATGCCCTCCTTAATACCAACCACCAAACTCATCCATCCCCCTGCCCCTTCCTCCCCTTTCACATTTTTGACATGATTATCCGTTTTGGGGGCATTGAACTTGAGAAGTTCTTTATGGATCTTGGATATCAGCCCTTTTTCTGTGGTGTCATTTGTGAATATCTTCTCCCATTCTGTGTGTTGCCTCTTTGTTTTGTTGACTGTTTCCTTTGCTGTGCAGAAGTTTTTATCTTGTTGAAGTCCCAAAAGTTCATTTTTTCTTAAAGGAATGTTTGAACTTTGTCCTCAGCTCTTGTATTATAACTTATAAGCCCTTCAAATGTCCTGCCTCATAAATTTGTTTTTCTGGGTCTTTGGGACACTTGAGATATGATTTCCCTTGGCTAATTTGGATCTGTATCCCTTTTGTTGTAATAAAATGTAACCATTGGGTAAATGCTTTTCTGAATTCTGTGAGTATTTCTAGCAAATCACTGTAACTGGGAATGGTTTGTAGGACCCTCAAACTTTCAGTTGGCATCAGAAGTGAAGATGGTATTGAGAAGTTCATACACCATGCAGGAAGAGACACTTTATACAACAACAACAACAAGTCTTTTAGATTACTTGATTTTTTTGAAACTCAAGCTGAAAAGTATACTCTGTTCTAAAGTCAGTTTATTTATTCCAAAGGAAATAGAGAGAAAACCCAAGGATTCAGAGAGTGACATCATGAGCTGTTAAGAAGTATTCCCAGGCCATGATATCAAGGTCTAATAGATCATCTGTACAGAGTACAGATCAATAAGTAAATGTATAACATGAAAATGAACATCACTATAGACTAAATGTGCTTAATGATTCATATATAGAACATTCCACCCACCCAATAGCAACAGAATATACATTTTTCTCAAACATGTGGCATTCTCTAAGATAGATCATATGTTAAGTAAAAGAACAAGTTGTAAGAAGTCTGAGAACCTTGAAATTACACAAAATATATTTTTCAACCACAATAAAATAAAATATAAATTAATAACAAAAGGAAAATTGGAAAAGTCAATATTTGACAATGAAACAACACTCTCCTTTACAACACATAGGACAAAAATAAAATAAAATTTGAAATCAGTAAAATCTTGTAAAAACAAAAATGTAACACAACATAGCAAAACTTATGGACTCAACAAAAGCAGTTTTAGAGGGGACATTATTGTTTTAACTCTGTTTATAGCAAATGACCTAAGTTTAGTACTCAAGGACCATTTTTTAAAGTACAAACTGATCCCAAAATAGGAGTAAAAACCATAAAAATGAAAGCACAAATAAATACAATAGAAAATAGACAAACTTATGTTTCTAAGCCAAGGCACTCATCTGTAAAATGTAGGAACATTATTATCAGTTACATGAGGTTTTTGAAGAGTTCACAAGATAATGCATTAAAGGCTTTGTACAATTCATGCCACTTTATGTTGTACTTATTATGCTCTGAAAATTTTTGTTATGATGTGATGGCTTAGAATATGTACAGTGGTCATAATACTAATAATAACTGCATAGACAACAGGCAGTCAGAATCTCACATTTTATCCTTTCAGTCAGGAGATACAGATCATTTCTTGTATTTAATGGCATTATTGTTTGTTTCCCCTCCTTAAAGTGTGGGTAGGTTCCCCACCTCTCTCCCTTTGACAGCAAGTGTGGCCATGTGACTTATTTGGCCAATAAAATGAGAGCAGAAATGACTGGTAGAGACACAAAGACCTGGTGTGCACGTTTATACATTTTTTTTCACCCCGTAGCTGAGTCCTGACTATGGTATTCTGTTTTACCATACTCAAAATGATTTTATGTTATTTTAAAACAGTAAAAATTTGCTATGACTCTCTTTGTTTTTGTATGTATATCAAAATTTTTTTCACATGAATGTGTATCTTTGGTATTGTGATTCTCCTTGATGTCAAAATAGATGTTTGAATATCTTTTCAAATGCATAGCTTGCATTGTTTACTATTAAAACCTGTTTTCAAAATACATACTTGTATTTATTTTTAATATTGGATATATGTTTGTCTCCTTGAGAGTTCAAGGATGATCTCAAAATCCTGATATTTTCAGGTCAGTAGTAATCATGTGGCTTCTGATTAGGAAATACTCCCACTTTTTCTATTTGCATTTTTTAAAGTAAATGCTTAAAACTCATATTTCCATGTGACTGAGTTATTATTTTCAGTGGTTCTGTCAAATGCATACAATTCAGAGAGTTCTCTGATAGCCCCCATTTGGCATATGCTATGAGCTAGAAGTAAACCTTTGTTCTATTAAGCTACTAAACCTTTGAGGTTGTTAATTCTTGCAGTATAATCTACCATATAATGGCTGATATTATTAACAAAAATATGAATATTTTTAGATGACACTATCAGAAAGCAAAATAACATGATTTCTACTTCTCAGTTGTCTTAATGGATGTATGGAGAAGCATGTGAGGATAAGTGGGGAGAGAAAATTTGTACATTCCTTTAATCAATCTAGCAAAAATATTTAAAGCATAAGCATGTAAATGTATCCCCAAGCCATTTGAAAATGTTTTTAGCAAAATTTTGGTCTGATGACAAATATAATGTATCTATATTTCCCTTGCCATGTGAACAAGTTGTGTAAGATATTTCTGATCCTCTCATGCATGACTCCATACTCCCACCAAATTCACTTCTTCTTTTTTTTTTAGCTGCACTGCAGCCACATATCATGGTATTCAGAAGATACTATATTTTTCGTATTTGTTTTTGAATGATTGTGACAATTTCTTCTATACTACTACTTAATACTAGGTTTTAAATACTTAAATTATGAATAAATAAAAAACAGAAGCTTACTATAAATTACATCTAAGGATAACTTTTTGTCCTCGTAGACTGAAATTTTTAGTGAGTGTTCTTAAGTTGTCAAAGGATGAACAGTGATTTCTTATTTGTAATACCAGATTCTTTACTTAGTGGCATACTCAGAAAACTCAACACTTAAGAAGGGAAATTATATAATAAATTATGCATTTTAATTACATTATATATTAATGTCAGTTATATTGATAGAATTCTAATCAATTTCTCAATTTATTGCTGAAAACATGAATTTTATTCAATAATTTAGGGTGAGCTTCAGCAATTTCCTATATATTTCCTGAGCAAACATTCTCTTCATTTTATTAATAGTGTATTTTATTTGTTCATTTCTAAGACTGTAGATAATACGGTTGAAGAGTGGAGGGATTTTGCAATATAAGACAGAAAGGACCATGTCCTGGATAGTGGAAGAGTTTTCAGATGGCCTCAGGTATACATAAAAGTCTGAACTGAGGAAGACAGACACCGCAAGGATGTGAGGGACACAGGTAGAAAAAGCCTTTTTTTTCTGTCTGCTCCACCTGGAAACTTGAGAACAGTAGAAAATATGTGAATTTGAGACCTGATGATGAAGATGAAACAGCCACCACCAATCCCCAGAGCAGAGGCAATGATCACCATCTCATTGCTAAAGGTATCAGAGCAGGAGAACTTTATTAAGTAAAGGATATCACAAAAAACTGAAGGATGGGATTTGACTGACAGAAAGGGAGCCGGAATGTGTTGCCAGTGTGCACAGCTGCATAGATGAGGCCACTGAGTATGGAAGCCAGAGTCATTTGTTTGCAGATTTGAGGGTTCATGATCACAGGGTAGTGAAGGGATTGGCAGATAGCCACATGGCAGTCATGGGCCATGACAGTCAGAAACAGAATCTCCACATACACAAAGAAAACCACTAGGAAGACCTGAACTACACAACCAGCCTTCGAAATGGTGCTGCTGTCAAGCAGGGAATTGACGCATGAGTTAGGAGCTGGTACAGAAATGTAGCAGGCATCCAAGATGGACAGATTCCTGAAGAAGAAGTACATGGGTGTGTGAAGACTCCTGTCAAGGGTGGTGACAGTAGCAATGAGAATGTTCCCCATCAGAGTGACTACATACATCAGAGAGGTTATGGCATACAAAATCCATAATTCCCATACATCAGAAAACCCCGTGAGGAGAAATCCCATCATGATGGTGGAATTTAACATCTGTGGGTAATGCAGTTTGTACCTGAAAACTAAGAAGTGAAGTCCTGAGCTCATGAAGAATCAAATTATAGAAATATGGTTCTTAAATAGCTTAGTATTGATCCCTACCTAATTCTAATCTATATTGGAACCCCTAATATTTTTGAAAGAAAATTAAGTGGTCCTCCTTTAGTCTAAAGAATATTATTATTTTTTGCATGATATCATTTTATTCTTACTGTAGTAATGAATTGACAATTACAATCTACAGTAAACATATAAAAGTTCAATATTTCTATACACTTCCATTGAAGGATGTGCTTTTCTCATGATCAATTACATATAAATATAGATATAGATTGCATAAATAAACTTGCATTTGAATGAAATTTTGGAGGTAATGCTGCTGAACACTGGATAATTAGAATAAAATATTTTGGTTGTTTTCAGTTTACATTTTTATTTGAGGGTACAGGTAATATGGGGCAAAATGATTTTTTCTAGAACTAATATTCTATGCACAATAGTGAAATATTGTCTTCTGTTCCTTTGACAAAATGTTAATATCATTTGTAACTTTACTTACTCCAATGTTTCAAATGGAGTATAAACTCATAAGGTTTACCTACACTGACTTTATTCCTAATTTTTTGTTTACATTTTTATACTTCAAATAATTTTTTTCTAGTCATTTTTCTCTGCTTTTAAAGAAAGAATGAATGGGCCATGTATTATTATTTCCTGAGTGCCTCTTGAACTTACCCCTAATGTTTCTTCTTTTTCATCTTCAATTTTCCAACTTTTCATAACTTCTTTGATTCTACTAGCTGAAAAACAAAACAACAAAATTATAGTACAATATCTTACAATACTCATTTAGCTCTTTTCTGTTAAATTACAGATTTTGTTTTTCTTACTTTAATCTTCAGCTTATTTAACAACTTTTCTAGAATTTCTTCCTGTTAAGTGATTCTGCATCACTTAACAAGCTGTTGGTCATTGCTACCACATTTTTATTGCTTATGTCACCAGCCCTCTTGTTTATTCACTAGTGGATGTATTAAACAACTTTCATCTTAACTTACCTGTGTTACATATATTTTCCTGGATTTCCTCTATTGTTGTTTTCCTTTTTATTTTTTAAATATTTTATTTATTCATCTGAATGATAGTGAGAGAGAGAGAATGAGCAGTGGGAAGGGGCAGAGTGGGAGAGAGAGAGAGAGAAGCAGACTCCCTACTCAGCATGAAGGTCAACAGGTCTCTTGATCCTGGGACCCAGGGATCATGACTGGAGGGAAAAGCAGACACCTAACTGACTGAGCTACCCAGGTGCCCCTCCTCTATTATTCTTTTACAACATTTTCTTCTAATTCCCCAATGATGATGATAATAATTAATAATAATAATAAGACCTTGACCAACTACACTGTTTATAGTTTATTTGAAATTAAATTCTTATGAATTCTCCTCAAAATCTTACAATCTGGATTCCTTCACGTTCATCAGTTCCCCCAAAAAACCATTTTGTTAATATTCTCTGTCATCAACTTACTAAATTTCTTGCACATGAAGTCTTTACACACAACTTGCCCAATCTCATGACCTCTTTTTTTATCACAACAGTTTTGAAACATGGTTCACAAACTGTCTCACACTGAAAAGAAATAAAGCATATGTCTTACTATTTTGTTATCATTGTTGTTAAGCTCCTCAAGGATTGACTCGTATACAACTTTGTGATCACGGGTCAGGTGAAGTAGATTTTTGTTTTGTTTTGTTTTTACAAATATTTAATATTAAATGCAGATTTTAAGTATTAAATAAGCTGTCATATATTATTACATTCTTATCATTCTTTATGTTATGACTTCTGATGACAAGGAGAAAACTATATCTTTATTTACAGGATACTATCTCTACATGTTTAACACTTAAACAAAGACAACTTATGTTCTCAATATTTTTTGAGGTTGTTTAGAGAGAGAAATAATTTCTAATGTTTAATAGTATGGCTTTAATTTCCAGTTACCTGGATCAAAATGTTGGTTTTCATCAATGTATGACATGGCTATTTCAAAGTATAAGCTCAGTCCCTATATCTTCATCAAACTGGGATGATTGTACTTTATCTCATAGCATTGGGTCAAAATTAGATTGGACAATATGTTTAAGATAATATGTTTAAGAAATGTGTCCAAGATATCACAAATCCTCCTTAAATATCCCTTGATATTTTTTCAGAAATACTATAATTATTATTTCAGTTCCATTATTTTCAAGGCATATACTACCCAGAAATTTTCTAAGTAAAATTTATACATCAGATTTAAATCCCTCAAAAGTAGTATTATATTCCTATTTTAAAGACAGAAAAAATCTTGCCTAAGCTTAACACCTGCTATTTCATCACAACTTTTTCTCACATGGTTCTCAAACACAAGCTACATTAAAGAAACAGATGGGAATTGTCCACTTCAATATCTCTATAGGTTTCCAAAAGAATGTCTATACACCTTTATGATAATGTAGTAATTATAATTTCCTTTCTATAAGTTTTATATATGACTACATTAGGCATATATATCCTGTATCCAAAATTCTCTTATGGAAGAGTCACCAGGACCTTGACTCTGGAAAGAATAGACAGTAGGTTTGGGAAACATCATCACCATGTTCCAGGCTTGTGAAGTTGGAAATATACTTCACCCAAGATGCATTTTCTTTATCAGTAAAAACAGGATAATGATGTGAACTGCGATAATCATTTTTAGTAATATATATTTGCTTATTCCTTGAATCGATGATTCAACAAACATGTGTATATATAATCAAGAGGTTAGTGATTAATAAATGAAGAAAATAAGCTTCTACTCCCATGAAATCTGCATTCTGTTAGAGGCTAACAGAGAACATTGAAAATTTGATGAAAAATAAAATATTTCAGTTAGTTTTGAGAATTTTGGTGAAAATTCATGAGGTATTAAAATATGTAAGAAAGTGTGTAGTTTAGGGAAGGGATCTGGGATTGGTGAGGTAAACAAAATTTTTGGGAAGACAGGAAATAGTTATGGAACTAGAGACACACATTTTTACTTTTCCCCAGCAGACATGTTTTCCCATTTTCCTGTGCAAGGAGAAACCCCATATATATCTCTTGAATTGATTTTAAAAATAAGATTAACATTTGAAATTCCAGGTCACATAATACTTTGTACATTTTCTTTCTTGATTTGTTCCACACATTGGTTTGGATGAGACACTTTGGACTTTAAATTCTAATCTCACAAAACAGTGAAAAACACTTTTATACATAATACCCTGATCCTGAGTAAAGAACTAAGATCATGGCAACAAATTTTTAAATGTTTCATTTTTGACTAAATTTTCATTCTTTTGAAGATTTTCCTCATCATTAGTAAAACTCGGAATTGGTTTATCTGAAAATGTTTGTATATAATTGTTTTCAAAAGTTGCAAAAGAAATCCCTTTTGTCATAAAATTAACATATCCTACACTGTTGACATTCTGAGAGCTTTGAGTTTTACCTGGAATATTTCCTAAAAAACCACTATATGATTCAACAAACGTGAATTTTATATATATATATATATATATATATATATATATATATATACATATATATATATATATATACATACATACATACATACACGCACTCCTGGGGCACCCGGGTGGCTCACTCAGTTACATGTCTATCTTCAGCTCAGATTATGATATCACTGTCCTGAAATCAAGTCCTGCATAGGGATCCCTGCTCAGTGGGGAGGTTGCTTCCCCCTCTGCTGCTGCCCTTGCTTGTGCTCTCAATCTCTCTCTCCGTCAAATCAATAAATAAAATCTTTAACAAAAAGTTTTTAAAAATCTACTCCTTAAATTTATCTACTGCAACTTGAATTTTCTAGGTTGTCAACTTTATCTCCTTAAGTAATAATTTAATTAAAACAACAACTAAAAACAAACAAAAGGTGAACTAATAATTTTGACTTCTCCTTCTGTCTGTATTAATCTAATGAATGTTCTCCACAGTTTACAAATGAGAGTTTCTTATTTATAAGAAGGTAAATAAATAATATACAACACTTTATGTAGCAATATAAAGGATGTATTTTTCTATCTTGTAGTACATAAAGATAATTCATTATTGTTATAATTAAATTAATTATGAAATTACACACTTATTTATATATTCGTTTATTTATTTAGTCATTGCAGAACTTAATGACTAAAATATTAAAATTTCCCAGTTCATGATCAGGTACAAGAAATTCAATAGTGAATAAGAGGTTATAGCCTGCCATTTTAATAATGGAAATATGCATGCAATGTAGTGTATTTTAAATATTTCTAGGATAAACTAATCTAATTTATATAGTTTATATTAGATGTATATTCCTTTTTTCTTTCTTTTACATAATAACTTTGCTTTCCAAGGCAATCATAGGCATATTCACGCCCCACATTGCTCACCAATTTGGAAAGACTCAATAAATAATTTGGGTTTTTTTTTTGCATTTTCAACTGATAGTTACTACAAAACACAGTACTATTTTTTTTTACACTTTATCCCACCTGAATTTCCATGGTCTTTGAAGTAATAGGAATGGTAGTAATATTTAGCTCATTGGTTTACTGATTTCCTCTTCACTGAAGCCAGAAGGCAAACTTTTTCTTTACATTAAATAAACTATTCACTTTTATATTTGGTTTTCTTAATTTAAATAGAAAATATTTACATTAAGTTTGTATTTGGCTTTATATGTATTCAGTTTTGTAATCTGTTTGACTTCTCATTGAAATGATAAACTAGATAGGCTACATCATCTCCTATAGACAATATTGTTTTCAGCTCTAATTCATTCAGATAACATAATACTAATGATAATATACTCACTACATCTCTACCTGGAGAAGAGCAATTCCTTTTATGATAATTTCTCTCAGAAAAGGTGATTGAATGTTGCTGAAGCAATTTTTCAAAGCCCTGACAAAAATATGAGTGTTGCTGCATTTAAAAACTTTGATAAGAATTCTGTGGCCTAATTATGGTTATCCAGTTCATGTTTATATAAGTATGTAACAATTACTATGTCATTCTGAGCAAGTCTTTTGGGATTGTGAGCTTAATCCCAGGAGGAACTCAGGAGAACATCCTGTCTTGAAAAGAAATGAATTTGGTCCAGTTAAATTACATATATGGACATTGACATTTTGCACCTGGAAATAGTCATACACATGAATCTTAGACACTCAGATTAATAGCTTTTCACTATTCACTGTAGTAAGAAATTATGGAAGCCCTGGTTATGTCATTGTTCAGAAGATTTGAAACTGAAAAACATAGATATTACTCACATTGGGGTTCTAGAAAGAGCTCTGTGGCAAAAGTCAGAAAACTGCCTCAAGCAGCAAATTGGACAAATAGCTAATGTTTCAACTTTCTCCTCTATAATCTTTGCTGTATAGAAATGAGACAGTAATATGTGTACTCAAACTAGTAAGCACACGTTTTGTAGCTATGATAAAAGATTTGTATAAATGACGATTGAAAAAGCAACTCAGCCTGGGAAGGGAGTAGAGATGGCTCTTCTGTCTTGACCATGGTTCCCATAAAGTCAGCTCCTGTAGGATAGCGCAGTGTGGTCGGGCTTTACATTAGAGGAATGGAAGACTTTTCACTGTACGTTTTTTACATATTACTCACTTGATGGCCATACCACCATTCAAGCAACTTTTATTGAGTACCTAATATTTATTGTTCACTATTTTAAAAGCTGTAAAGAAATAAAATAGAAAAAAACCTCTTCAGATATCATGAACTTTAAATTCTATTGTGGTTGAGGAGGGACTTAAGCTTTAAATTGAATACATAAATAAATACTATAATAGAAGGTCACATAGGGGACATGCAAAGTGTATTTTAAGTCCATCAGAGTTTAGTATATTCAAAATTTGTAAAATAGATCTACAGAATTTTTTCTTATTGAAAAGCTGAAACTCTGTTTTCAGAAAACCCTGTTTTCTGAACTACTATTACCCTTTCCCCAGAAACTGATGACTACATTACACTTTTTTGTTTCTATGAATTTGACTACCATAGATATCTCACATAAATAGAATCATACAGTATTTGTTTTTGTGACTGACTTATTTTACTTAGCATAATAATTTCTTCAAATTTCACCTATGTTATAGCATGTGACAGGGATATCTTCCCATGGTATTTTTTATTAAGTTAAATTAGCTTAAATATAGTATATCTGATGTGGTGTTCAGTTATTCATTAGTAGCATATAACACCCTATGCTCATAACATCACATGCCCTCCTTAACACTCATCACCTGGCTATCCCCTTCCACCACCCCCTTCCTTTCTGCAATTTTCAGTTTGTTTCACGAGATCAGAATCTTTCATGGTTTGGATTGCTCTCTAATTTCTTCCCATTCAATTTTCCATCCCTTCCCCTATAGTCCTCTGCAGTCTTCCTTACATTGCACATATGAGTGAAACCATGTGATAATTGTCTTTCTCTGCTTGACTTGTTTCACTTAGCATAATCCCCTCTAGTTCCATCCACATCAGGGCAAATGGTAGGTATTCATTTGCTTCTGGTGGTGGAGTAATATTTCATTGTATTTATGAACCACATCTTTATCAATTCATTTGTTGAAGGAAATCTCGGCTCCTTCCACAGTTTGGCAACTATGGACATTGCTGATATCAACACTGGGGTGAATGTACCCCTTCTTTTAACTACATCTGTATCTTGGGGGAGATGCAAAGTAGTGCAATTGCTGGTTAGCAGGGAAACTCTGTTTTTAACATCTTAAGGAACCTCCATATTGTTTTCCACAGTGGATGTACCAGCTTTCATTCCCACCAACAGTGTAAGAGGGTTCCCCTTTCTCCAAATCCTCACCAACATTTATTTTTCCCTGTCTTGTGAATTTTAGCCATTCTGGCTGGTGTAAGGTGGTATCTCATTGTGGTTTGGATTTGAATTTCCCTGAAGGCTAGAGATGTGGAGTATTTTTTCATGTGTCTGTTAGCCATTTGTACATATTTTTGCAGAAATGTCTATTCATGCCTTCTGTCCATTTTGTACTGGGTTATTTGTTTATTAAGTGTTGAGTTTGAGAATTTCTTTACAGATCTTGGACACCAGCCCTTTATCTGTTATATCATTTGAAAATATCTTCTCCTGTTCCATGGGTTAACTCTTAGTTTTGTAGACTGTTTCCTTTGCCTTGCAGAAGCTTTTTATCTTGATGAAGTCCCAATAGTTCACTTTCGCTTTTATTATCCTCGCCTTTGGAGACGTGTCCTGAAAGAAGTTGCCGTGTCCAAGGTTGAAAAGGTTACTACCTATGTTCTCCTTTAGGATTTTGATGGATTTCTCTCCCATATTGAAGTCTTTCATCCATTTTGTGTTTATCTTTGGGCATAGTGCAAGAATTTGATTCGTCTGGATGTGGCTGTCCAATTTGCCACATCATTTATTGAAGAGACTGGCATTTTACCATTAGTTGTTCTTTCCTGTTTTGTTGAAGATTAGTTGACCATAAAGGTTGAGGATCCATTTCTGGAATCTCTATTCTGTTCCACTGATTTTGTGTCTGTTTCTGTGCCAACCTATCCTATCTTGATGATCAGAGCTTTGTAATGTAGCTTGAAGTCAGGCATTGTGATGTCCCCAGCTTTGATTTTCTTTTTCAACATTCCTCTGGCTATTTGGGGTCTATTCTGATTCCATTATATTTTAGGATTTTTTGTTCCAGTGTTGTGAAAAATGCCAATGGTATTTTGATATGGACTGCATTAAATGTGTAGATTGCTCTAGGCAGCATAGACATTTTAGCAATGTTATTTCTTCAATCTATGAATAACTGCTATTTCTTCAATCCATAACAATGTTATTTCTTCAGTCCAAAAGATGGAATGTTTTTCCATCTCTTTGTGACTTCCTCAATTCCTTTCGTAAGTGTTCTGTACTTTGTAGAACACTCCTTTACCTCCTTGCAAGATTTCCTTCTAAGAATCTTATCAATTTTGGTGCAATTATAAATGGGACTGATTCCTTAATTTCTCTTTGTTTGGTCACATTGGTAATGTATAGAAATGCAATTGATTTCTGTGCATTAATTTTGTATTCTATCACATTGCTGAACTGCTGTATAAGTTCTAACAATTTTGGGGTGGAGCCTCTTGAATTTTCCACATAAAGTTTCATGTCATCTGCAAAGAGAGTTTGACTTTTTCATTGCCATTTTGAATACATTTTATTTCTTCTTGTGGTCTGATGCTGAGGCTAAGATGTCTAGTACTATGTTGAACAAGAGTGGTGAGAGTGGGCATCCTTGTCAAGTGTCCTTTTCTAATTTTTTTCAATGGTCTAAGATTGTTTATGCATCACACCCAGTGCTCCACAATGACTTTGTTAAATATACTCAGATGATTTCTGAGCACATCAAGTCAATATGGACAGAATGGCATTTGCATTAAAGGAACTGTCACTTGATGATGCCATTGCATTTTCATGATTTTTGCAGACTATGTCTAGGGTCCCATGCCATTAAATTGGTTAAATGCAACAGCTTCTTAGCTGATCTTGGATACCAGAATCACCTGGTTTCAAGGCTTCCTGCAATCTGTTGCCAGCATTATAACTGGAGTGACAGAGGGTGTCTATTTTGCTCACAAGATAGTACCTGGCAATAACAGATAAATGAAAATGTTTTTAAAAAATGAATTAACACACAAATACATGGTCAACTAATCTTTGACAAAGATGCCCAGGGACAAAAGAATATCAATGGAAAAATGACAGCCTCTTCAACAAATGTTGTTGCAAGAAATGGACAATGACATGCAGAAGAATAAAACTAGACCACTGCCTTACACTATACACAAAAATAAACTAAAAGTGGATTAAATATCCAAAAGTGAGAAATAAAACCATCAAAATCTTAGAGAAGACAACAGGCAACAGCTGTTTTGACCTCAGCCACAGCAACTTCTTACTAAAGTAACTTTAAACCTAAAGTTTAAAGTAAACTTTAAACTTAACTAAAGTAACTTCTTACATCTCCAGAGACAAGGGAAATAAACGCAGAAAAAGAACTACTGGGACTTCATCAAGATAAAAACAACAACAACAACAACAACAACAATAACAAAACTCTTCTGCACAGTGAAAGGAACAATCAAAAAAACTAAAAGGGAGTCTATGGAATGGTAGAAGATGTTTGCAAATGACTTATCTGATAAGGGTTAGTATCCAAAATCAATAAAGAACTTATCAAACTCAACACTCCCAAAAAAAAATCCAGTTAAGAAATGGGCCAAAGACATGAACAGACATTTTTCCAAAGAAGACATCCAGATGGTCAACAGACACATGAAAAGATGCTCAACATCACACATCATCGGGAAAATGCAAATGAAAACCACAATGAGAACCATCTTACAATAGTCAGGATGATTGAAATTAACAACACAGGAAACAAAAGATGTTGGAGAGGATGTGAAGAAAGGGGAACCCTATTACAATGTTGGTGGAAATACGAAGTAGTGCAGCCACTCTGGAAAACAGTATGGAGATTCCTCAAAAGGTTAAAAAGAGATTACCAATTACCCAGCAATTTCGATGCTAGGTATCTACCCAAAGTTTACACAAATATTGATTCAAAGTGGCACATGCACCCCTATTTTTATAGCAGCATTATTGACATTAGGCCAGTTATGGAAAGAGCCCAAATGTCCATCATACATCTACTGATGAATGGATAAAGAAATGGTATATATATATGTATATATACATATACATATATATATATATATTTGTGTGTGTGTGTGTGTATAGTGGAGTATTAGTCATGAAAAAGAATGAAATCTTTCCATTTGCAATGACACAGATGGAGCTAGAGTGTATTATGTTAAGTAAAATAAGTCAGTCCAAGAATGCCATATAATTTCACTCATATGCGATATTTAAGAAACAAAACAGAAAACTGAGGGTTACTGGGGGGTGGAAGGGTAGGGATAGGGTGGACGGGTTATAGACATTGGGAAGGGTGTGTGCTTTGGTGAATGCTGTGAAAGGTGTAAGCCTGATGATTCACAGACATGTACCCTTGGGGCAAATAATAATAAAAAAAGAAAAAAGGAAAAAAAACAGATGAACATAGGAGAAGGGAAAAGAAAGAGAGGTGAGCAAACAATAAAAAGCTCCTAACTATAGGAAACAAACTGAGAGTTGATGGAGGGGAGGTGGGGGATGGGCTAAATGGGTGACGGTTTTTAAGGAGGGTACGTGTGATGAGCATTGAGCATTATATGTAAATGACTGATCACTAAATTCTACTCCTGAAACCAATATTACACTATATGTAAACTAACTAGAATTTAAACAAAAATTTTTAAAAAATGAAAAAAACGAACTAGTTCATGCAGCTGCTTACCATGTATGTCACCTTAAAATCAATAAACACCCATCTTCTCTGGTATAAGCACACTTAATTTTAAATATATTAAATAAGTAAAAAGAAGAATAAAATTTTAAGAATATACTTTACTTCCATATATCTAAAATATTTCAGTATGTAATCACTACAAAAAATACTGAACTATTTCATGTTATTTTTACATTTGAAATTTAAAACATACTGTACATTTTATACTTATAGTACACTTCAATTCTGATCACTTCAAGTGCTCAATAGTTTCATGTGCCCAGTATGTGGTATTATGTATGCATCATAACTGATAAGTGTCCTTTGCTCAAACATACTTCAATTTACCATACATGTATATTTGGTTATTTTTCCAGGTACATAAAGCTATAACAAATACACAGTAAACTGCACATAATTAATGTATAAAATAAAATTATATATATATATATATATACATTGAATATGCTTATTACTTGGATTGTGGCGATGGTGACATGAATCTATACATTTGATTATGATATACATTTAAGTTCCTTCCCTGTTAGAAATGGAGGTGTCACATTCATATCTATGTCTCTTGGAACACATATGGAATCATAAGGTTTTGGTGTTCAAATTCAATATATGCTGCCAAATATATTTCACTCAGTACTGTCAGTTCTTTTTCTAATTTTTCTAATTTTTATCAGTTCTGGAGAATAACTGGTGATGTCTAATATGGAGTTCAATTTTCATTTCCCTAATGACTAAAATGTTAAGCAACTTAACTTATTAGTCATCTGTGGCATTAATTTGTATTTCCCTAATATCCAGTGGTAGACAATGTATCATCCTTGTAAGACATGCAGCATCTTTTTCTTTATTTTTAAGATTATTCATTTATTTATTTATTCATTTATGAGAGGTTGAGAGAGGGAGGGAGAAGGAGAAAGATTCCTTGTTGAGCAGAAACCCTGATGCAGGGTTTAATCCTAGGACCCCTAGATGATGACCTGAGCCGAAGGTAGACAGTTACCTGACTGAGCCACCCAGGTGCCCAAGTTAATCAGTTCTCTTTCTCTTTTTTGTCATTGCCATAGAATGTACATTTTACAATATTCAATTCATCACTTTGACTAATGCATAACTTTGCATGAGTTTAATAACTTTATATCAATGTCATTTTTATGCAGTTACTTTTATTAACTGTGATCATTAATTTTATGTTTAAACTTCATGGAGCTAGGGTGAGCTGTTAAAGCATTTCTCAGAGCCTTTTTATGTGTGTTTCCATAAAATTACCACCATTGTCTCCCCCAGACTCTCAAGTCTTTAGTTTGAACAGTACCTACTTTCCTTGGCCTCCATCTTGCACAGAGCAGATCCTGGTACTACCACAAGTATATGAGAAAATCCCACATAATGAATTTATTTCTATAGATCTGTATCATCTATATCTATATCTATATCTTTCTATATCTATATCTATATCTATATCTATATCATCTATATATCTATATCTATTTTTTATTGCATCTGTTTTTCTATAGAACCCTAATTTATATTACAAATTTTGTAATACATTTGTTATTTCTGCTCTAGGGAATCAAATATATATTACAGCGACTAAAAATCAAAAACTTTTGTCATAATATGCTCATTTGTATTTTTTCCCATTTTAGGAGATTTTGGTTTTTTATATGGACTCAAATTCCCATGCTTCTAGGCAGCATACAAGTAGCAAGTTTGGGCCATTTCCTGGGTGTTTTCTACAGTGTTAAATTCTGTGTCCCAGGAGAATGTTCCAAGTTGTTAAGTCCTCTTGTTGACCTATGTTTTGTCTTACTTGATCAAGCACTCTGAGAATCCAATTCCATTTGTATTCTACCAGCTCCTTCTGGTAAACACAGATCATAATGCATCTCTATGTGGTATATTTCCTTTTATATCAGATTCACTACCCCACACCTCATTTTTTAACTTAAGCCCATTGACTGACCTAATTTCCAAGAGGGGAAATTGAGGTATATCATGTAGAAGCACATGCCACTTTGTGCAGTAGAAGTCTGTGCAAGGCCTCTGATTAAGGGAAGTTTGATAGGTATTGAAGAATGTTGGACCACTTAAGTACCTTTAAAAGGGTTTAAAGAAATACAGGAATATAATACATTCAGGAGCATACATCCAGTTGTTCCTATCCCAGGTTTCCAGGCTCCACTTTTTCGCAGTCATGGCCTTGGCATAACAGACCTTACTTGATTGGTAACATAACTTCTTTTACTCTGTTTACACCTTCAGGTTCTTGGCCTTGACTTCAGTTTTCTCTGGCCACACACTACAGAAGATGAGCCCATCCCTCCCTTCCCAAGGAGTCCCTCTGGCTTTCACACTTTGCTTTCAAATAATAATTAATTACTTTCAACTTTTGGTTGTTCTTCCAGAGCATCAGTTGACTTAGTCATAGACATCCTATTCAGTTGCAGTACTATTTCCCCATATTTTCAGAAGCCTGACACACTGCCCCAGTTGATGTATTCCCTTCTACGCTTTATCTCAATTATCCATTCTTTACTCTTTTAAAAGTTCAACTTCTACCTTCTATCAAGCACTCTGTGTTCTAGATTCATTTGGGCCACACTGACTACTGGGTGGCAAGTGACCCAAATACAAATTCCCCCAAATTGCTCTACTCACCCAGTAGGGAAGTCTGGAGTTGGAACATCCCTTTAGAGTCAGCCTGAGTTAGTAGACATGGATGGATTTTTGCATCCCAACATTAATCATGAATTGCTTTCTTGGGCAAATAAGCTTTCTTCAGGTGAAGATTTCTTCACCTGAAAGCTGCATACCAGCAGCACTCATAACATCTGGGCAACTAATCATTCATGGAACAGGAAGCCTGGTATATACAACCGGTCAGTGTCCTGAGGATAGTTATGATTTTAGCAACCATATTCTGTAGTTTTAAATAGCATAAACCTGAGTTGGAAACTGTAGGGGTGAACTAACAGAATAGATCTGAAATAGCTCTGTAGAAAGGCTTGCCTTCCTTGCTAACCCTAGGCTGGCATCTATGAATTTGGTTCTCTGTGTTTCCCTGTGAACAGTTAACTAATCATGGAATTTGTGCAATCATTTTAGATTATACTGAACATATTCTCCTCTTCTGAAAATCTGAAATTTTGGGATGTACACGGTAGAGGATGCCTAAATGACCATCCCCAATAAAAACCTTAGACACTGAGTCTCTAAATGGCGTCCTTGGGCAAAAACATAGCACACATGGTGTTGCATTTTCATTACTGGGAGAAAAGTACATTCCACGTGACACCTCATGGATAGAGGACACATGAAGAAAACTGCATATGGGTTTTTCTAGACTATGTATTTTCCCCCTCATTATCCTACTGGGCATCCTTTTACACTATAACTAACCTGCAAGTATAGCTATATGCTGAAACCTGTGAGTCATTCTTGAGAATCTCTGAAAGAGTGGATGGTTTCAAGGACTCACAAAACAAAAATTATTGATAGCAATTCCACAAAGAAAAAAGCTGTGGAATTTTGCCCCATCAGTCCTCAGAATATAGAAATGGATTGAATTTGTTTAGTTCATTCCTCAGCAGGTGTAAGACAATGGAGTTGATCATATTGGAAGTGAAATCAATTGAATATGGTATCGTGAGTACTAAACTGATAATAGGAAAGAGTTAAGTCAGGAAGGGTTGAGGAGGGTAGGTATAGAATGAGAAGTCCTTATGAGATTAAATAAAAGTGCAACATAGGGATGTTTGGTGAATGAATGCTTAAGATTGTCATTTTAGAAACATAGCTGCTTTGATTGTGATGAGTAAATCAAATGTTATAGTTTTTTAACTGTTAATTTCTTTTCTTTCACATATGCTTAAGTTTGGGGAAGAGGATTGAATAACTAAAAATCTTCAGTCCATTGGGTCATTTCCTAGACCAGGCAAGGGAGTCTTAGGTGTAGGTCAAATGAAAAAGCATGGAGCAAATAGTTGTAGATTCAGTATCTGAGTTAGCAAAGAAAACAAGCTGTAAAAATTGTTCATGGCACATTACCAATTTAAAATAAGACATAAGAAATTTGTATTAATAAAAACAATATGTGTCTGTTAGCCATTTGTATGTCTTCTTTGGAGAAGTGTCTGTTCATGTCTTCTGCCCATTTTTTGACATGATTATCTGTTTTTTGGGCATTGAGCTTGAGAAGTTCTTCATAGATCTTGGATATCAGCCCTTTGTATGTAGTGTCATATGCGAATATCCTCTCCCATTCCGTGGGTTTCCTCTTTGTTTTATTGACTGTTTCCTTTGCTGTGCAGAAGCTTTTTATCTTGATGAAGTCCCATGTCACTAGCCATCAGGGAAACTTAAATAAAAACCATATTGAGATACCCCCTTACACCAGTTAGAATGGCCAAAATGAACAGGATAAAATAAAAAATAAGTGTTGGAGAGGATGTGGAGAAAGAGGAACCCTCTCACACTGTTGATGGGAATGCAAATTGGTGCAGCCACTTTGGAAAACAGTGTAGACATTCCTCCAAAAATTAAAAATAGAGCTACCCTATGACCCTGCACTTGCACTACTGGCTATTTACCCCAACGATACAGATGTAGTGAAAAGAAGGGCCATATTACCCCAACAATCATAGTAGTATTGTCCACAATCACCAAACTGTAGAAAGAGCCAAAATGCCCTTCAACAGATGAATGGATAAAGAAGATGTGGTCCATATATACAATGGAATATTAATCAGCCATCAGAAAGGATGAATACCCAACTTTTATATCAACACGGACGGGTCTGGAGGAGATTATGCTGAGTAAAATACTTTAATCAGAAAAAGTCAATTATCATATGGTTTCACTTACTTGTGGAACATAAGGAATAAAATGGAGGACTCTAGGGAAAGGAAAGGAAAAGTGAATTGGGGGAAATTAGAGGGGGAGAGAAACCATGAGAGACTGCGGACTCTGAGAAACAAACTGAAGGCTATGGAGGAGATGGGCGTGGAAGGATGGGTGAGCCTGGTGGTGTGTATTAAGGAGGGCACATATTGCATGGAGCACTGGGTGTGATGCATAAACAATAAATCTTGGGTCACTGAAAAAATAAAATAAAAATAAAAAAATAAAAACAATAAGTCTTGTAATTACTTTTAGAATGCCTTCATCAAAAAATTCCAGAAGCTTATTTCGCTCAGCATAATAACCTCCAGTTCCATCCATGTCGTTGCAAACAGCAAGATTTCGTTTCTTTTGATAGCTGCATAATATTCCATTGTATATATATACCACATCTTCTTTATCCATTCATCTGTTGATGGACATCTAGGTTCTTTCCATAGTTTGGCTATTGTGGACATTACTGCTATAAACATTCGGGTGCACGTGCCCCTGAGGATCACTACCTTTGTGTCTTTAGGATGGATGGGTTATGGACATTGGGGAGGGTTTGTGCTTTGGTGAATGCTGTGAAAGATGTAAGCCTGATGATTCACAGACCTGTACCCCTTGGGCAAAGAATAAAAATAAAATTAAAATAAAAAAAACTCCAGAAGCAATAGTGGAGGTAGCCATATCTAGTTTCAACAACTTTTTAGTATTATAGAAAATCCATAAACAGGTTTGGTTATAATTAAAAGTTTATTAAAACAGATTATGTCAATGCATAATGATATATTTTTGTTTTTACCTGAAGAATATAATTTAGACTTCTCATTCTGAAATGAGATCCTTATAATTGTCTACTGATACTTATTTCTGTTTCTACAAGAATTCATCATGCCCTCAAAAAGAAGTCATGTATACTCTTCCGTGAATCTGTGTCCACTATAACCCAGCTGTGTCTTTGTGAATATATTTCCTTTTTCCAGAACTTTTTTACAACCTTTCTTCGTAGGAATATTCGTATTTATAGAAACGGAGTATCACAATTGTCAAATCTGTAAGGAAGTCATCACAAGGACTTAAAGTGTTCTTAATTGCATTAATAACTACCTATTACAATATTTCTAAGTTAACTACTCTGATGACCTACATCTATTTCCATTCCTTTGTTACAAATTACCACAAACATGGTAACTTGAATCAACATACACTTTTAATCTCACAGTCATGTAGTTCAGAAGTCCAGGTAGAGCTAGTTGGGTTCTGTCATTATGTTCTTTTTTTTTTTCAACTGATCATTAAAAATATTTTTTATTGTATGGCTGGGTAAGTGAAACTCAGAGTAGTTAGATTTACCTAAAGTCACATAGCTTTATAAAGAGTTTAGACTAAATTCTTAGCCTTCTGTTATCATGTCTACTAGCCTTCTGATATCATGTCTACTACTGTTTGTAGTCTATTTTGCTCTAATTTATTTATTTGTTTTTTTAGTTTCAAGTTTTTATTTAAAGTCCTTATAGTTAACATACAGTGTCATATTAGTTTAAGGTGTAGAATTTCATGATTTATCACATACATCCAACACCCAATCAGTTCCCTCCTTAATCAATATCTCCCTTTTAATCTATCTTCCTGCCCACCTCCCATCCAGCACCCTGTTTGTTGTCTTTAGTCAAGAATCTGTTTTATGATTTGCCTCTCTTTTTTCCTCCCACATTCATTTGTTTTGTTTTTTTAAATTCTATATATGAGCGAAAGTGTATGGTATTTGTCTTTCTCGGACTGACTTACATCACTTAGCATAATACTCTCTAGCTCCATGCATATCTTTGCAAATGGCAAGATTTCATTATTTTTTTATACCTAACATTCCATTATATTATAGATATAGATATAGATATAGATATATGCTATGTCATTATGTTCCTATAGGCCAAAGTCAAGGAATCAGCTGGAATCATTCTTATTTGGTTATAAGAAGGAGGAATCTGTGACTAAGCCAACTCAGGCTGTTTGCAGCAGTTTCTCATGTCTATAAAACTGAGGTCACTATCTGTTCAAACTGTCAGCCAGAGATTGATCTCCACTCCCAGAAACTGCTCTTTACACATGGCTCCCTCCATCTTCGATATCATCGATGGCATACCAAATTCTTCTCAAGATTCAAATCTTTCTTCCCCTTATATTAGCTCCCAAAGAACTCTTTACCACCCAGGACTAGTGTGATTAGGTTACGCACAAACATATAATACTGGGATATTAAGGTTGGCTGACTTTAACCTCAACTACATTTAGTAACATCCATAATATCCTTGAAATTTGGATAAGAAATCTTGGTTGGTCATCACAGATTTATGATGAAAACAACATTTAAGAATGTGGTATAATTCATCTGCATCTTTGTTTATTCACTTCCTTAATAACAAACTTCCTGAAATCAGAAATAATATGGTGCTAATAGTTTAACCCTATTATCATATAGCATGAATTCAATAGATATTAATTGAATTAATGATTAATATAAAAAGAAGGGAATCAAAATGATGAGGACCTCACAAAATCATTATTAATGATTTTCACTTTCCATTTGAAAACTTCTTACAACTATGTAAGCAGCTACTTTATATTTTATACACCTTTTTTATTATGTTATGTTAGTCACCATCCAGTACATAATTAGTTTTTGATGTAGTGTTCCAAGATTCATTGTTTACAAATAATACCCAGTGCTCCATGCAATCCATGCCCTCCTTAATACCCATCACTGGGACCACTCATCCTCCCCACCACCCTCCCCACTAAAACCCTCAGTTTTTTTGTCTGAGTCCATAGTCCCTCATTGTTCATCTCCCACTACAATTTCCTTACATTCATTTTTTGCTTTTGTCCCCTAACGTCCTCCACGCTAGTTATTATGACCCACAAATAAGTGAAACCATATAATTGCCATTCTCTGCTTGACTTATTTCACTTAGTATAATCTACTCCAGTCCCAACCATGTTGATGCAAGAGCTGGGTATTCATCTTTCCTGATGGCTGAGTAATATTCCATTGTCTATAAGGACCATACCTTATTTATCCACTCATCGGTTGAATGGCATCTCTGCTTTTTCCACAGTTTGGTGATTATGGACATTGCTGCTATAAACATTGGGGTGCATCTGTCCCTTCTTTTCACTACATCTGTATCTTTGGGGTCAAAACCCAGTAGTGCTATTGCTGGATCATAGAGTGACTCTATTTTTAATATTTGAGGAACCTCCACACTGTTTTCTAAAGTAGCTGTACCACCTTGCATTCCCAGAAACAGTGTAAGATGGTTCCCCTTTCTCCACAGCCTCTCCAACATTTGATGTTTCTTGTCTTGTTAATTTTTGACATTCTAACTGGTGTAAGGTGGTATCTCAGTGTGGTTTTGATTTTAATTTCCCTGATGGCTAATGATGATGAACATGTTTTCATGTGTCTATTAGAAATTTTTATGTCTTCTTTGAGAAGTATCTCTTCATGTGTTCGGCCCATTTATTGATTGATTATCTGTTTTTTGCATGTACAGTTTGAGAATTTTTAAAAAGATTTTATTTATTTATTTGACAGAGAGAGACAGCGAGAGAAGAAACACAAGCAGGGGGAGTGGGAGAGAGAGAAACAGGCTTCCCACTGAGCAGGGAAGCCAATGTGGGACTTGATACCAGGGCCCTGGGCCCTGAGCCAAAGGCAGATCCTTAATGACTGAGCCACCCAGGTGACCCAAAAAGTTTTTTTATAGATCTGGGAAATTAGCCCTTTTGCAAATATTTTCTCCCATTTCATGGGTTGCCTTTTAGTTGTGTTGAATGTTTCCTTTGCTGTGAAAAAGATTTTTAAGTTGATGAAGTCCTAAAAGTTCAATTTACTTTTGTTTTCCTTGCCTTTGGAGATGTATCTTGAAAGAAGTTGCTGTGGCTGATGTCAAAGAGTTACTGCCTATGTTCTCACCTAGAATTTTGATGGATTCCTGTCTCACATTGAGGTCTTTCCTCCATTTTGAGTGTATCTTCGTGTATGGAGTAAGCAAATTGTTGAGTTTCATTCTGTATATCGCTGTCCAATTTTCTCAGCATCATTTATTGAAGGGACCTTTATTTCCATTGGATATTTTTTCCTGCTTTGTCGAAGATTATTTGACCATAAAGTTGAGGGGCCCACTGGGCTCTCTATTCTGTTCCATTGGTCTATGTGTCTGTTTTTGTGCCAGTACCATGATGTCTTGGTGAACAGAGCTTTATAATATAGCTTGAAATCAGGCAAGATGATGCCTTCAGCTTTGTTTTTCTTTTTCAACATTTCCTTGGCAATTCAGGGTCTTTTCTGGTTCTATATAAATTTTAGAATGGTTCATTCCAGCACTTTGAAAAATGTCGGTGGGGTTTTGATAAAGATGGCATTGAAAATATACATTGCTTTGGGCAGCATAAACATTGTCACAGTGTTTATTCTTCTGATTCATGAGTATGGACTGTTTTTCCATCTTTTTTTGTCTTCTTTGATTTCTTTCATGGGTATTCTGTAGTTCCTAGAGTATAGGTAATTTACCTCTTTCGTTAGGTTTATTCCAAGGTATCTTATAGCTTTTGGTGCTATTGTAAATGGAATCAATTCTCTCATTTCCCTTTCTACAGTTTCATTGCTAGTGTATAAGCAAGCAACTGATTTCTGTGCATTGATTTTGTATCCTGACACATCACTGCCTTGCCATAAGAGTTCTACTAATTTGGGGGTGGAGTCTTGTGGGTTTTCCACATAGTGTCATGTCATCGGCAAAGAGAGAGAGAGTTTGACTTCTTTTTGCCAATTTGAATACATTTTGTTTATTTTTGTTTCGGATTGTTGTTGCTAGGACTTCCAGTACTATGTTGAACAATAGTGGTGAGAGTAAGCATCATTGTCATGTTCCTGATCTTAAGGGAAATGCTCTCAGCTTTTCCCCATTGAGAATGATATTCACTATGGGTTTTTCATAGGTGGATTTTATGAAGGTGAGGAATGTTCCCTCTATCCCTGCACTCTGAAGAGTTTTAATCAGAAAATGATGCTGTATTTGGTCAAATGCTTATTCACATCAGAGAGGACCACGTGGTTCTTCTCTCTTCTCTTATTAATTGTTCTATAGCATTGAATGATTTGTGAATGTTGAATCACCCTTGTATCCCAGAGATAAATCCCATGTGGTCTTGGTGGATAATCTTTTTAATATACTGTTGGGTCCTATTAGCTAGGATCTTGTTGAGAATCTTGACATTCATATTCATCAGGGATATTGGTCTGAAATTTTCCTTTTTGATGGGGTCTTTACCTAGTTTGGGAATCAACGTAATGCTGGCTTCATAGAGTCTGGAAGTTTTCGTTCTGTTTACATTTTTGAAACAGTTTCAGAGAGTAGGTACTATTTCTCCTTTGGATATTTGGTAGAATTCCCCAGGGAATCTATCAGGTCCTGAACTCTTGTTTTTTGGTAGGTTTTTGATCACTGCTTCAATCTAATTACTGGTTATTGGTCTATTCAGGTTGTCAGTTTCTTCCTGTTTCAGTCTAGGAAGTTTATAAGTTTCCAGGAGTGCATCCATTTCTTCTAGGTTGCTTAACCTATTGGCATATTGTTGTTGATAATAATTTCTGATGTTGGTTCCTATTTCCTTGGTGTTAGTCATGATTTCTCCCCTTTCATTCATAATTTTATTAATTTGGGTCTTTTATCTTTAGTTTTGTATAGGTTTGGCCAGTCGTTTATCAATCTTATTAATTCTTTCAAAGAACCAGCTTCTAGTTTCGTTGATGTGTTCTACTGTATCTCTGGTTTCTAATTCACTGATCTCTGCTCTAATCTTAATTATTTCCCTTCTTGTGGATAGGGTAGGGTTAATTTGTTGTTGATTCTCCAGTTCTTTAAGATGTAAAGAGAGTTTGTATTTAGGATCTTTCTAGTTTTTTGAGTGAGGCTTGGATGGCTATGTATTTCCCCCTTAGGACCGCCTTTGCCATACCTCTTAGGTTTTAGACCAGTATGTCTTTGTTCTTATTGCTTTTCATGAATTGTTTAAATTCTTTGATTTCCTGGTTGAACCAAATATTCTTGACCAGGATGGTCTTTAGCTTCCAAGTCTTCAAATTTCTTCCAAAGTTTTTCTTGTGATTGAGTTTCACTTTCAAAGCATTGTTGTCTGAGAATATGCAGTCTTTTGGTAACAGTTGAGCCCTGATTTTTGAACCAGTATGTAGTCTATTCTGGAGAAAGTTCTATGTGCATTAGGAAAGAATGAGTATTCTTTCATTTTAGGATGGAATGTTCTCTATATATCCATGCAGTACATCGGGTCCAGTGTGTCATTCAAAGCTTCTGTTTCTTTGTTGATTTTCTGCTTAGGTGATCTGTCTATTGCTGAGAGTGGAAAGTTAAGGCCTCCTATAATTAATATATTATTATCAATGTGTCTTTTCATTTTGGTTAACAGTTGGCTTATGTAGTTAGCTGCTCCCATTTTAAGAGCATAGATATTTACAATTGTTAGATATTCTTGTTGGATGGACATTTTACGAATAATATAGTGTCCCTCTGTATCTCTGACTACAGTCTTTAGCTTAAAGTCTAATTTGTCTGATATGAAAATTGTTACCCAAACTTTCTTTTGTGGTCCACTGGCATGAAAGATGGTTCTCCAGCCCTTCACTTTCAGTCTGGATGTATCATTAGATTCAAAATGACTGTCCTGTAGACAGCATATGGATGAGTCCTGTTTTTTTCTTTTTTAAAAAGATTTTATGTATTTATTTGACAGAGAGAGAGATCACAACTAGGCAGAGAGGCAGGCAGGGAGAGAGGGGAAGCAGGCTCCCTGCTGAGCAGAGAGCCCAATGCAGGACTGGATCCCAGGACCCTTAGATCAAGACCTGAGTCCCAAGCAGAGGCTTAACCCACTGAGCTACCCAGGAGCCCCAAGGGTCCTGATTTTTCTTGTTGTTGCTGTTGTTGTTTTAATACAATCTGCAAGCCTGTGCCATTTTATGGGAACATTTAGGCTGTTCATATTGAGCATGATTATTGAAAGATATGAATTTATTGTCATCATGTTGCCTATGAGATTGTTTCTATAGATTATCTCTCTTAATTTCTGTTCTATATCACTTTTGGGGTCTTTATTCTTTTATGGAACCCCCCATATTATTTCTTGCAGGTGTGGCTTAGTATTCACATATTCTTTCAGTTTTTGCCAATCTTGGAAGCTGTTTATCTCCCCATCCATTCCAAATGACAGCCTTGCCAGGTAACGTTTTGTTGGCTGTATATTCTTCTCATTTAGTACCCCAAATATGTCTTGCTAAGCCTTTCTGGTTTTCCAGATCTCTGTGGACACATCTGACATTATTCTGATGTTCTTCCCTCCATATGAAAGAAATATTTTCCTCCTAGCTACTCTCAGAATAGCTTTTTTGGTTTTAAGCTATGCTAGTTTCACTATTACATGCTGGGGCATTGGTTTAGTCTCCTTGATCTAGGGAGGTGTTCTCTTTGCCTCTAAGGCATCAATGTTTGTTTCATTTCCCAGTTTAGGGACATTCACAGCTAGGATTTTCTCAAATATATCTTCTAGTCCTCTCTCTCCACCCCCACAGGGGTCCCAATAATTCTGACATTGGAACATTTCATGGCATTACTTATTTTTCTAATACTGTTTTCATGGATTCTAAGCTGTTTGTTCCAGACCTCCTAGTGATCCTCCTTTTCTATAAGTTTCTGTTCTAGATCACTAATCCATACTTCTGCATCACTTACCCTAGCTGTTAGATTATCTAGATTAGACTGGATCTCATTGATAGCATGTTTAAGTTATGCCAGATAAGATCTCACTTCTGCCCTTAGAGAATCTATGTTGCCATTAATGGCTTTCTCTAAGCTAGCTGTTTTCTGCATAACTTATATGACATCTTGCTTATATCCATAGTCAATATTTCTAAGGCAGAGGTTGCAGTCTCTTAATTTTTCTTGTGTTGTATTCCTCCTCTTAGTCATTCTCTTGAGGTGTGGTTGAGGGAATATACAGAGTCCAAATTGTTAACCCTAAGCCAAGCAAGATGCACCTGTTTTATAGAGGCTTGAAGGTTGTTGATTTCTTGTTCTTTCAGCCTGTTTTCAGGGAAGGGCCCTGCTGAACTATTACTCGGTCAACCCTGTTTGGGCAGAGTTGCCCTGCCCCCTATGGGGGTACAGGCTCAGTAAAACTGGTTTTGGGGCTTTTGTTCTCTGATGGTTATTCCTGGCAGGTTTCTGCATCTCTTCTGAGAGTGAGAGCAGAAGTGACTATATCCAAAATTCTGTCTCAGAACAGAGAGAGCGCAGCCTGTTCTTCCAAAAGTGGTCCATGCCACACACTCTCCGTTTTTGTCTGTGCTTCTAAAAACCACAATGTTCTTTGTAGTGTGCTCTACAGCATCACGGCCAGCCCTCAGTTCCAGTTCCAGACACATCTCACCCTTTGTGCTTCTAAAACCACAAGGAGGAGCCAGATGGTGGAGGAGTAGGAGACCGATTATCATCAGGTCCCAGAAATTCACCCAGATAGCTATCAAACTATTCTGAACACCTACAAATTCTACAGGAGACTGAAGAGAAGAAGAGCACTAATTCTAGGAACAGAAAATTGACCACTTTCTGGATGGTAAGATGTGCAGAGAAGTGAATCTGAAACGACAGGAAGATAGACACCAGGGGGAGGGGCCATCTCCTGGCAAGTGAGAGAGCAGAAGAGCACAAAATCAGAACTTTAAGAACTCATCTAAACTGAGGGTCGTCTCCAAAGAGGCCAAGTGGGGGCTGAAGCCCTCATGGGGACAGAATGGTCTCAGGACCCATGGGGACACAGAAAGACCAGGGGTGTCTGAGCGTGACAGAGCTCCCAGGTATCAGAGGGGAGAAGACGACGGCAGAGACAGAGCCAAGATGAGAAGCTGTCTCTCAGGTCAGTGTTACCTTGGGCCGTGATCCAAAGCATGGTCAGGCCACTGCTCCATGAGCGGAGACCCCACAGGCGGCAGACTCGGAGAGACCCCCTCCTTCCTCCCTTGGGAGGAGCAGCAGGGGAGCAACTGCAGGAATCTTCCGGGTTGGGAGATTCTAAACGGGGCCACGCACCAGAGATAGAAATGTTCAGTCACAGGCCCGGTGAACTTGAAGTGTGGCCAGAGAACAAGGAGACAGGAGGAATGCTTTTCTCTGATGACACACTGAGTAGTGAGGACCCTAGCTATCCGATCCTCCAGGTCGGAGACTGAGTGGCCGCCATTTGCAGTCCCATCCTCCAAAGCTGTAAGGAAAGGGTTTAGGGGAAAAGCTCCCGAGAGCGAAACCAAGCTGATTATTTAGCCTGGTCCCTGGCGAGGGGGGTGCAATTCCACCTCGGGCAAAGACACTTGAGAATCACAACAACAGGCCCATCCCCCAGAAGACCAGCAAGAGCCTCCACAAAACAGGAAGATCAAAATCCATAAGAATTGTGGAACTCTGGAGCTAGGGGAAAGCACAGCAGAGAATTAATGGCTTATTTTTTTTTTATTTTTTTATTTTACTTTTTTAATTTTATTTTTATTATTTGCCCAAGGGGTACAGGTCTGTGAATCATCAGGCTTACACCTTTCACAGCATTCACCAAAGCACAAACCCTCCCCAATGTCCATAACCCATCCACCCTATCCCTACACTCCCACCCCACAGTAACCTTCAGTTTGTTTTGTGAGATTAGGAGTCTGTTATGGTTGTCTCCTTCCCCATCCCATCTTGTTTCATTATTTTTTCCTCCCTAACCCCGCAAACCCCCACCCTGCCCAAGTTCCTCATATCAGAGAGATCATATGATAATTGTCTTTCTCTGATTGACTTATTTCGCTCAGCATAATACCCTCTAGTTCCATCCACATCGTTGCAAATGGCAAGATTTCATTTCTTTTGATAGCTGCATAATACTCCATTGTATATATATACCACAGATTCTTATGCATTCATGTGTTGATGGACATCTAGGTTCTTTCCATAGTTTGGCTATTGTGGACATGGCTGCTATAAACATTCTGGTGCAGGTGCCCTTGAGGATCACTACCTTTGTATCTTTAGGGTAAATAACCAGGAGTGCGATTGCTGGGTCATAGGGTAGCTCTATTTTCAACTTTTTCAGGACCTCCATACTGTTTTCCAGAGTGGCTGCACCAGCTTGCATTCCCATCAAGAGTGTAGGAGGGTTCTCCATTGTCCGCATCCTGGCCAATATCTAAAGTTTCTTGACTTGTTGATTTTAGCCACTCTGACTGGTGTGAGGTGGAATCTCACTGTGCTTTGCATGTGTATTTCCCTGATGCCGAGTGATGTTGAGCACTTTCTCATGTGTCTGTTGGCCATTTGGATGTCTCCATTGGAGAAATGTCTGTTCATGTTTTCTGCCCATTTCTTGACTGGGTTATTTGTTTTATTTGTGCTGAGTTTGAGAAGCTCTTTACAGATATTGGATACAAGCCCTTTATCTGATATGTCATTGGCAAATATCTTCTCCCATTCTGTCAGGTGTCTTTTGGTTTTGTTGACTGTTTCCTTTGCTGTGCAAAAGCTTTTAATCTTGGTGAAGTCCCAATAGTTCATTTTTGCCCTTGCTTCCCTTGCCTTTGGTGATGTTCCTAAGAAGAAGTTGCTGCGGTTGAGATCCAAGAGGTTGCTCCCTGTGTTCTCCTCAAGGATTTTGAAGTATTCCTTTCTCACATTGAGGTCTTTTATCCATTTTGAGTGTCTTTTTGTGCGTGGTGTCAGGAAATGACCCAGTTTCATTTTTCTGCATGTGGCTAACCAGTTTTCCCAACCCCATTTGTTGAAGAGACTGTCTTTTTCCCACTGGACATTCTTTCCTGCTTCGTCGAAGATTAGTTGACCATAGAGTCAAGGGTCCATTTCTGGGCTCTCTATTCTGTTCCACTGATCTAGGTGCCTGTTTTTCTACCAGCACCATACTGTCTTGATGATGACAGCTTTGTAATAGAGCTTGAAGTCTGGAATTGTGATGCCGCCAACTTTACTTTTTTTTTTGCAATATTCTTTTGGCTATTTGGGGTCTTTTCTGGTTCCATATAAATTTTAGGATTAGTAGTTTCATTTATTTGAAATAAATTGCTGATATTTTGATGGGGAAAGCATTAAATGTATAGATTGCTCTAGGTGCATGCACATTTTCACAATCTTTATTCTTCCAATCCATGAGCATGGAATGTTTTTCCACTTCTTTGTGTCTTCCTCAATTTCTTTGAAGAGTACTTTAGTTTTCTTAGTACAGTTACTTTTCCGCTTTGGGTAGGCTTATTTCCAAGTATCTTATGGTTTTAGGTGCAATTGCAAATGGGATTGACTCATTTCTCTTTCTTCTGTTTTGTTGTTTGTATATAGAAATGAAACTGATTTCTGTGCATTGATTTTATATCCTGACAGTGCACTGAATTCCTGTATGAGTTTTAGCAGTTTTGGAGTGGAGTCCTTTGGATTTTCAACATAAAGTATCATATCATCTGCAAAGACTGAGAGCTTGACTTCTTCCTAACCGATTTGGAAAATTTTTATTTCTTTTTGTTGTCTGATTGCTGAGGCTAGGACTTCTAGTACTATGTTAAATAGCAGTGGTGATAGTGGACAGCCCTGCCGAGTTCCTGACTTTAGGGAAAAGTTCTTAGTTTTTCTCCATTGAGAATGATATTCGCTGTGGGTTTCTCATAGTTGGCTTTGATGATATTGAGGTATGTACCCTCTATGCCTACACTGTGAAGAGTTTTGATTAAGAAAGGGTGCTGTACTTTGTCAAATGCTTTTTCAGCANCCACCTATTGATAGGATCATATGGTTCTTGTTCTTTCATTTATTAATGTCTTGTATCACATTGATTGATTTGAGAATGTTAAACCAAACTTGCATCTTAGGAATAAATCCCACCTGGTCGTGGTGAATAATCCATTTAATGTGCTGTTGGATCCTATTGGCTAGTATGTTGTTGAGGATTTTTGGATCCGTGTTCATCAAAGCTATTGGTCTGTAATTATCCTTTCTGATGGGGTCTTAGCCTGGTTTTTGGATCAAGGTAATGCTGGCCTCATAAAATGAGATTGGATGTTTTCCTTCCATTTCTAATTTTGAGAATTGTTTCAGGAGAATAGGTATTAAGTCTTTTTTAAATGTTTGGTAGAATTCGCCAGGGAAGCCATCTGGCCCTGGGCTCTTGTTTGCTGGGAGATTTTTGATGACTGCTTCAATCTCCTTATTGGGTATGTGTCTATTCAGGTCTTCAATTTCTTCCTGATTCAGTTTTGGTAGTTTGTATTCCTCTAAGAATACATCCATTTCTTCCAGATTGTCAAATTTGCTGGTGTAGAGTTGCTCATAATATGTTCTTAGAATTGTTTGTATTTCTTTGGTGTTGGTTGTGATCTCTCCTCTTTCATTCATNGTTTCATTCATGGTTTTATTAATTTAAGTGCTTTCTCTTTTCTTTGGGATAAGTCTGGCTAGGGGTTTATCTATCTTATTAATTCTTTCAAAGAACTAGCTCCTACATTCATTGATTTGTTCCACTGTTCTTTTGGTTTCTATTTCATTGACTTCTGCTCTGATATTTATTATTTCTCTTTTCCTGCTGGGTGTAGGCTTTCTTTGCTGTTCTTTCTCTAACTTTTGTAGGTATAGAGTTAGGTTGTGTACTTGAGACCTTTCTTGTTTCTTGTGAAAGGCTTGTATTGCTATATACTTTCCTCTCAGGACTGCTTTTGCTGTGTCCCAAAGATTTTGAACAGTTGTGTTTTCATTTTCATTTGTTTCCATGAGTTTTTTTAATTCTTCTTTTATTTCCTGGTGGACCCATTCATTCTTGAGTAGAATGTTCTTTAGCCTCCATGTATTTAAGTTCTTTCCAATTTTCCTCTTCTGGTTGATTATAAATTATACAATTATACAATTATAAAATCATATTAAGAGCAGCTCTACACCAGCAAATTTGACAATCTGGAAGAAATGGATGCATTCTTAGAGAATTATAAACTGCCAAAACTGAACCAGGAAGAAATTGAAGACCTGCATACACCCAGACCGATACCCAGTAAGGAGACTGAAGCAGTCATCAAAAGCTCCCAATAAACAAGAGCCCAGGACTGGATGGCTTCCCAGGGGAATTCCACCAAACATTTAAAGAAAATTTAATAACTCTTCTCCTGAGCGTGCAAGGTTTGTTTAACATTCGCAAATCAATCAATGTGATACACACATTAATAAAAGAAAGAACAAGAATCATATGATCCTCTCAAAAGATGCCAAAAATGCATTTGACAAAATACAGCACCCTTTTTTTTTAAGATTTTATTTATTTATTTATTTATTTATTTGACAGAGAGAGATTACAGGTAGGCAGAGAGAGGAGGAAGCAGGCTCCCTGCTGATTAGAGAGCCCAATGCGGGCCTCGATCCCAGGACCCTGAGATCATGACATGAGCTGAAGGCAGAGGCTTTAACCCACCGAGCCACCCGGGCGCCCAACAGCACCCTTTCTTGATGTAAACTCTTCACAGTGTAGGCAGAAAGGGTACATACCTCAATATCATCAAAGCCATCTACGAAAAACCCATAGCAAATATCATTCTCAATGGAGAAACACTGAGAACATTTCCCTTAAAGTCAGGTACACTGCAGGGCTTTCCACTATCATCAATGATGTTCAACATAGTACTAGAAGTCCTAGCCTCCACAATCAGACAACCAAAAAATGAGAGGCTTCCAAATCGGCCAGGAAGAAGTCAAACGTTCACTCTTTGCAGACGATATGATACTTTATGTGGAAAACCCAAAGGACTCCACTCCAAAACTGCTAGAACTCATAAAAGAATTCAGTGCAGTCAGGATATAAAATCAATGCATATAAATCAGTTGCATTTCTATATACCAACAACAAAACAGAAGAAAGAGAAATGAAAGAGTCAATTCCATTTACAATTGCACCCAAAACCGTAAGATACCTAGGAATAAACCTAACAAAAGAGGAAAGAATCTGTATTTAATAAACAATAAAGTACTCATGAAAGAAATTGAGGAAGACACAAAGAAGTGGAAAAACATTCCATGTTTCATGGATTGGAAGAACAAATATTGTGAAATGTCTATGCTACCTAGAGCAATCTATATATTTAATGGAATCCCCATCAAAATACCAGCAATTTATTTCAAAGAAATGGAACAAATAATTCTAAAATTTATAATGTACCAGAAAAGATCCCGAATAGCCAAAGTAATGTTGAAAAAGAAATCCAAAGTTTGTGACATCACCATTCCAGACTTCAAGTTCTATTACAAAGCTGTCATCATCAAGACAGTGTGTTACTCACACAAAAACAGACACATAGCTCAGTGGAACAGAATATAGAACCCAGAAATGGACACTCAACTCTGCGGTCAACTAATCTTTGACAAAGCAGGAAAGAATGTCCAATGGAAAAAATACAGTCTCTTCAATAAATGGTGTTGGGAAAACTGGACAGCCACATGCAGAAAAATGAAACTGGATCATTTCCTTACACCACACAAAAAAATAGAATCAAAAGGAATGAAGGACCTCAATGTGAGAAAGGAATCCATCAAAATCCTTGAGGAGAACACAGGTGGCAACCTCTTCGACCTCAACCACAGCAACTTCTTCCTAGGAACATCAGCAAAGCAAGGGAAGCAAGGGTAAAAATGAACTATTGGGACTTCATCAAGATTAAAAGCTTTTGTGCAGCAAAGAAAACAGTCAACAAAACCAAAAGACAACTGACAGAATGGGAGAAGATATTTGTCAATAACATATCAGATAAAGGGCTTGTATCCAAAATCTATAAAGAACTTCTCAAACTCCACACCCATAAAACAAATAACCCAGTCAAGAAATGGGCAGAAGACATGAACAGACATTTCTCCAAAGAAGACATCCACATGGCCAACAGACACATGAGAAAGTGCTCAACATCACTCGGCATCAGGGAAATACACATGCAACCCACAGTGAGATTCCACCTCACAGCAGTAGGAATGGCTAAAATCAACAAGTCAGGAAACTTTAGATGTTGGCCAGGATGTGGAGAAAGGGGAACCCTCCTACGCTGTTGATGGGAATGCAAGCTGGTGCAGCCACTCTGGAAAACATTATGGAGGCTCCTCAAAAAGTTGAAAATAGAGCTACCCTACGACCCAGAAATAGCACTACTGGGTATTTACCCTAAGGATACAAAGGTAGTGATTCTCAGGGACACATGCACCCGAATGTTTATAGCAGTCATGTCCACAATAGCCAAACTATGGAAAGAACCTAGATGTCCAACAACAGATCAATGGATAAAGAAGATGTGGTATATATATACAATGGAATACTATGCAGCTATCAAAAGATATGAAATCTTGCCCTTTTTCAATGACGTGGATGGAACTAGAGGGTATTATGCTGAGCGAAATAAGTCAATCAGTGAACAATTTTCATATGATCTTTCTGACATGAGGAACTTCAGGTGCAGGGTGGGGGGTCCTGGGGGGTAGGGAGTGAAAAATAATGAAACAAGATGGGATCAGGAAAGAGACAAATCATGGACTCTTAATCTCACAAAACGAACTGTGGGTTACTGAGGTGTGGGAGGGTACTGATAGGGTGGATGGATTATGGACATTGGAGAGGTTTTGTGCTATGGTGAGTGCTGTGAAAGGTGTAAGCCTGATGATTCACAGACCTTTACCCCTTGGGCAAATAATAATAATAATAATAATAATAATAATAAAACCACCAGCTGCCCCCAGTTCACATCCACTCTCTTGCAGCTCCGGGTTTCATTTTGGAGTCTGCCCTAAAGTCCTTTCCTCACTACTACTGGTCTTCGAGTCTGTGCCTGGTCCCCAGCATGGAGACTTTTGCACTGTAACTGTTCATAATTCCAGAGGCTCTCTCTCCCTTCCATTTATCTTTCAGTATCTGCATGCAGAATCATGGCTCCCTGCTTCATACCTCAAAACCAACTGCCAGAGATATCTGCTGCTATAGATCTGGATATATCTCCTTATATCTCAGGCTGATTTCTTGGGTGTTCAGAGTGTTCTGGTAGATATCCAGTTCAGTTCAGGGTATGATTGAAGTAGGCCCCCAACTCTGCTCTTTTGACCCCCTCGCCCATTACTAATTATCTTAACTGAAAATTAGTCAGTTGGAAGAGAAAAGATGGCAGAAGTGTAGGAGACCTCATTTCATCTAGTCTCCTGAATTAGCTAGATAACTATTAAATCATTCTGAACACACATGAATTTAACCTGAGATGTAAGAAAATAATAATTGAGAATTTACAAGTAGAAAAGTGACCACTTTTTATAAGGTAGGAGGTTTGAAGAAGTTAATCTGAGGGAAGATATCAGAAGATAAATGGTGGGGAGGGGGAGCCTCCATAAGCCCATTACCAGAAAATGATATAGCCCCAGAGGGCAAAATCAGAAGGAATGTTTAGAAATCTTCTCCAACAGAGACATCCCTGTCTTAATGGTGCTCAGGTGGTGAAATGGGAAGAATTTTAGGTGAGACAGTATGACCTCAGGATACCCAGAGTCACAAAAATAATAAGGGCGCTCAAGCTGGTAGAGTTCCCAAACCTTGGAGAAGGGAAACTGGTTATAGTCAGCATGCTCAGGAGGGGTTCTCAGCTCATTTCACCATAGACTGAGAATGCAGACTGCATCAGATGACTGCTCTCTGAAGAGGACTGGAAAGCATGGACCCTCTACCAACACTTCTCAGGGTGGAGGACCCTGTAATGAAGAGTCCAAGAGAACTCCACTTTCCTCTGGGAGAGGTGGAGTTGGTGCGTGAATAACCCAGTGACCACTCTCCACTCCAGGACCCTACAAAGGGCAGTAACACAGGACCTTAAGCCTTCCCCCAGGAGGCTCCTTGTGGGCATGTATGGCAGGAGTCTACAGCGTTTGGTACACACAAAGTGAAAACTGCCTATCCCTGAGGGTGTACTGAAAAGTGGGGACTACAGTCTTTCATCTCTGGGGCTGGAGAATGGGGCATGGTCATTTTTATTTTGATCCTCCAAAGGGGCATGGAAAACCTTCAGGGAACAAAAGCCGAACAGAGGACCAGTTTATACTAAGCCCAGCACCCTGGCAAAGGCAGTATAATTCACCCAAGAAGAGACACCTGAGATGCAGCACAGCAGGCTCCTCCACCAGAAGATCAACTGGAAGAACAGGTACACAACAAGCTTATGAACTCTACAAGATTCTACAAGACCATAAAACTCCAGTGCTAGGGGTAAATAGTATACAGAATTTAAGGATTTTTTTTCTCATGATTTATCTTTCAGTTTTAAATTTTCCATTTTTTCTTTTTTCCTTTCTCAAGTAGTTTCTTATTTTATCAATTCTGTTTTTAAGTCATTTTTAACTTTCATTTTTTATGTTTACATATTATAAATATAGTCTTTATTTTTTGTCTCCTTTCACTCTATTCTATTTTTGTATATACATATATACAAAACTACATAGTTTTGCTTTCTTTACAACTTTGGGGTTTAGTGTCTTCTAACACAGAGACCAAAATACACTCAGGAAAAAGTCAATCACCCTGTTTTGTTTACCCTGTGAAATTATATTCCTCTTACCCCCTTTTTTGTTTTCTTTTTTTCTTTTTTGCTTCTTTCTTGGTTTCTGACCTTTTCAGATTTCTCTAGTGTGTATTTTGCTATGGTCATTTTTGATATTTTTTATTCTGTTCACTCATTCATAAACTTTTCTCTGGGCAGAAGGACTAGAAGGAGGAATTCACAACAGAAGAAAGAATCAGAGGTAATACTCTTTTCCACAGATCTAATCAGTATGAATATAAATAAAATGCCAGAGATGGAATTCAGGATAACAATTATAAAGTTACTAGCTGGGCTTGAAAAAAAAGCATAAAAGACACTAGAGAATCTCTTAGTGCAGAAATGAGATCTAATCAGGCTGAAATTAACAATGCTCTAACTGAGATGAAGTTTAATTAGATGCTCTAACAGCTAGGGTAAATAAGGCAGAAGAGAAAGTAAGTGACATAAAAAACAAGTTGATGGAAAAGAAGGAAGCTGAGGGAAAGAGAAAAGAATAATTAATAAACCATGAGGAGAAGCTTTGAGAAATCAGTGATGCCATAAAATGAACCAACATCAGAAATATTGGAATGCCTGAGGGTGAGGAGGGGGGCAGAAGGTGTGAACCAACATCAGAATTATTGGGGTGCCTTGAAGGTGAAGAGAGAGAGATAGGGACAGAAGGCACATTTAAGAAAATCATAGCTGAGAACCTCCTAATTTGTGGAAGGAAAGAGACATTCAAGTCCAAGAGGTAGAGAGGACCCCTCCCAAAATCAGTGACAATCAGATGCAATACCAACATATAATGGTGAAGCTTCCAAATCTTTTTATCAGAGATAAAGAGAAACTCCTTAAAGCCGCTAAAGACAAGAGATTCCTAATCTACAGAGGTAAGACTGACATCAGACCTATCTACATAGACCTGGCAGACCAGAAAGTGCTGGCATGAGATATGTAGTGTACTCAATGAGAAATTAATGCAGCCAAGAGTACTTTTTCCAGCAAGGCTGTCATTCAGAATGGAAGGAGAGATAAAGAGTTTACAGGACTGTCAGAAATTGAAAGGCTATGTGACCATCAAGCCAGTACTGCAGGAAATATTAAGGAGGACAATGTAAACAAAGAGAAATCCCAATAGTAACATAAACCAGAAGGAAACAGAGACAATCCACAGAAACAGGGATTCACAAGTAATAAAATGGCACTAAATTAATGTCTTTCAACAGTTACTCTGAATATAAATGGACTAACAGCTCCAATCAAGAATCAGGGTATCAGATTGGATAAGAAAGTAAGACTAATCCATATGCTGAGTACAAGAGACTCATTTTAAACCTAAAGACACCTCCAGACTGAAAGTGAAGGAGTGGAGAACAATTTATCATGATAATGGATAAAAGAAAGCTGGAGTAGCAATCCTCATATCAGACAAATTAGATTTTAAACCAAAGCCTGTAGTAAGAGATGTAGAGGGACACTAGATCATACTTGAAGGGTCTATCCAACAAGAATATCTAACAACTATAAATATTTATGCTTCTAATTTGGGACCAGCACATATACCAACCAATTAATAACCAAATTAAAGAAATACAATTCAACTATGTGGTAGGATACAAAATCAATACATGATAATCAATTGCATTTCTACACACAATGTGACTGAAAAAGAGAATTTAAGGAATGGATCCCATTTACAACTGCACCAAAAACCACAAGTTACCTATCAATAAACCTAACCAAAGAGGTAAAGAACCTGTACTCCAGAAACTACAGAGTACTTATGAAAGAAATGGAGGAAGACAAAAAGAGATGGAAAAACATTCCATGCTCAGGGATTGGAAAAATAAACATTATGAAAATATCTATGCTGCCCAGAACAATCTACACATTCAATGCAATCCCTACTTAAATACCACTGACATTTTTCACAGAGCTAGAACAAACAGTCCTAAAATTTGCATGGAACCAGAACACACCCATAATAATCAGGGGACTGTTGAAATAGAAAATCAAAGCTGGGGACATCACAATGCCTGACTTCACGCTATATTACAAAGCTGTGATAAACAAGACAGCAAGGTACTGGCACAAAAACAGACACAAAGATCAATGGAATAGAATAGAGAGCCCAGAAATGGACCCTCAACTTCTATGGATGGACCCTCAACTTCTATGGTCAGCTAATATTTGCTAAAGCAGGAAAGAATATATATTAGAAAATTCAATCTCTTCAATAAATGGTGCTGGGAAAATTGGACAATCACATGCAGAAAAATGAAACTGGACCATTCTCATACACCATACACAAAGATAAACCCAAAATGGATGAAATACCTCAATATGAGACAAGAATCCATCAAAATCCTAGAGACGACAATTTGCAGCCACATCTTCAACCTCAGCTGCAGGAACTTCTTGCAAGACACATCTGCAAAGGCAAGGGAAACAAAAGCAAAAATGAACTTTTGGGACTTCAAGATAAAAAGCTTTTGCACAATGTAAGCCTGATGATTCACAGACCTGTACCCCTTGGGCAAAGAATAAAAATAAAATTAAAAAAAAAAGCTTTTGCACAGCAAAGATAACAGTCAAAAGTCAAAAGATAACAGTCAAAACTAAAAGGCAACAGACAAAATGAGAGAAGATATTTTCAAATGGCATTTCTGGTAAAGGGCTTGTTTCCAAGATCTATAAAGAACTTCTCAAACACAATACCCAAAAAACTAACAACCCAGTCAAGAAATGGGCAGAAAACATGAACAGACACCTCACCAAAGAAGACAGGCAAATGGCCACAGACATGAAAAAATGTTCAACATCACTTGTCATCAGGTAATACGAATCAAAGCCACAGTGTGATACGGCCTTTCACCGGTCAGAATGGCTAAAATTAAGAAGACAGGAAACAATAAATAGTGGCGAGAACAAGGAGAAATGGAAACTCTCTTACACTGTTGGTTGGAATGAAAGCTGGTACAGCCACTGTGGAAAAGAGTATGGAGGTTTTTCAAGAATTTAAAAATAGAGTTACCCTATGGCCCAGAAATTGCACTATTCTGCATTCTCCCCAAAGATACAGACGTAGTGAAAACAAGAGGCACATTCAAGCCAGGGTTCATAGCAGCAATGTCCATAATTGCCACACTGTGGAAGGAGCTGAGATACCTTTCAACAGATGAATGGCAAAAAAAATTTGGTGCTTATAAACAATGGATTAATACTCAGCCATTTATATATAAATTCTCTACATAGAGGAGTCCATTTTAAGTTGACAATCATTTAATTTTGAACCCATTCTTTTCTCCTCTACTCCCTACATTTTAAATATATGTTATTATGCTTTATATCTTTTTTTAGTTCCTTGACTGATTTTTTTACAGAAATATTCATTTTTACTGTTATTGTGTTTCCTATAACTGTAGTGTCAACTTTGGTCTCTCTTTTGCACTCCATGTGTCCCTTTTAATAATTCTTCCAGGGTTAGTTTATTGGTCACAAATTCCTTTAGGTTTTGTTTGTCTGTGAAACTCTTTATCTCTTTTATTCTGAATGATATCCTTGCTGGATAGGGTATTCTTGGTTGCATTTTTTTTTCCAATTAAGCCCTTTGTATATATCATGACACTTTCTCTGGCTTGTAGTTTCTGTAGAAAAATTTCCTGCTAGCCTCCTTGATATTCCTTGCTAAGTTAGGGAGTTCTTTTGTCTTGCTGCTTTCAACTTTTTTTTCTTAATCACTACATTTTTTAATATTTTTATAATATATACATATTTTATATTTTTATAATCTATATTTCTTTATCCCTATATATCACTTCTTTATCACTATATTTTGCAAATTTAACAACTACATGTCTTGGTATGGATCTGTTTATGTAGATTTTGATGTAAATTCTCTGTTCCTCTTTGATCTGGATGTATGTTTCCTCCCCTAGATTGGGGAAGATTTCAAGTATTATTTCTTCAGATGAATTTTCTGCCCCACATTCTCTCTCTTTTTCTAGAACTCCTATAATTTGAATGTTAGTACACTAGGTGAAGTCACTGACTTACATAAGTCTATTATTTTGCATAATTTTTCCTCTGTCGTGTTCAGCTTGATTACTTTCCATTACTCTGTCTTCCAGGTCCCTAATTTGTTCTTCTGCTTCTTCCATCCTGCTGTTCATTCCATCAGACATATCTTTCATTTTTTTATTGAGACTTGTATTTCTGTTATGTTACTCTTTATCTCTGTGTTAAGTGTCTCATTCATGTATTTCCCTCTTTTTACAAGTCCAGTGAGTATCAGTGGTTTGAATTCTCTATCAGGCATGTTATCTCTATCTGTTTCACTTAGGTATCTGACTGTGGTCTTGTCTTGTTCTTTCATTTGGGATAACTTTCTTTATCTCCTCATTGTGTCTGCCACTCCATGTCTGTTTCTGTGTCAAGAAAGACATGTATGCCTTCTGCTCTTGAAAGTTGTGACTTTATGAAGAAGAGGTTCTGGAGTTCCTTGTAGTGCAGTGTCCCCTGTTCACTAGAACCTGGCACTTCAGGAAAACATCCTGTGTGTGTTTCCTACGCCCTGCTATTCTGTGTGAGTCACTTTTCCTTTCAGTGCTGTCTTCTGCACTATCTGCCTGTTGTGGGCTGATTGTGTTTGCACTTTGTGGTGCTAGTGGGACCCAGCAGGCTAGCTGTGAGAAGAAATGTCCACTAGGGAACTTGGGAACTCAGTGGTGGTGTTAGCAAAATTTGTGCTGGGCCGCTAGTCCTATGTTGGATCCCCCAAAGTTCTGTGGCACCTGGAGACTGCATGCAGAGACTGCTTAGGGCATGAAGCTGGGCATAGTGAATGATGGTGAAGAATGCATCATTGGGTGTGGCAGACGGGGACTTGGTGATGCAGTAGTTCTGTGCCTGGTGGTTGGCAAGGCAAGTGTATGGCTTTAACAAAATTTTTCTTGAGCCCAGGGCTGAGACTAGCAGGCTTGGAGTGGGCAAGTTCTCAGGTGAATCTATGGGTAGTGTGAACTGCTATCTGGTTAGGTAGTAAGTGTCTTATGCAGACCTACCTCTGGCAGATGGCCCTATGTTTATGGTGGAGACTGGGAGGAAAATGGCATATGCCCCCTCCCTCATTTTTGGAGAAATCCCCCAACAAGCTCTGAATTCTTGAGCTTCATCTCCCCCTTGCCTGTTATTGGGTAAGCTGACATTTTTATGTTGCCTCTCCATGCAGGCTACTGTCTTTTTATGTGTGGTAATGCAGCTATCACTTACCATACTGGCTTGCTCAGTGCTCAGTCAGATGCCTTTTAAAGCTCCAGGATTCAAGTCCCACTGGTTTTACAAACTCACAGAATTCAGCCCCTCTGGTTTTCAGACACCTATTATGGAATAGTCTTCCCTTTGTGAGCAATCTGGTGTGAGGGCCCATTTCTCTACCCTCTCTATGTGTGCAGCTCTTTCCTTTCTGGGGGAATTCTCCCTTTACCTTTTTGACCTTCCTAATCTATCAGATGCAGATTCTTCTCTGTATTTAGCTGTGGAATTTATTCTATCAGTCTTTAGATTGTTGTATGGTTTATAGAGTTGGATGTGGATGACATCTGGTTGTAAGAAGGGGATGGGGTTGAGCTCAGGATCTTCTTATTCTGCCCTATTCCCAAATTTCTAAAGTTGTCTGCTCTTGAGTAGCCATTTCTTCAAATAGGAGATTAAAGTGACAAGCACATGAAAAGTTTTTCAACATCATTTACAAAATGAAAGTTGAAGTGACAATGTAACACAACTTCACATCCACTAGAATGGCTATAATGTTAAGAAATGGAAAATAACAACAGTGATGAGAATGTAGAAAATTGGAACCCTCCTACATTGATGGTAGAAATATAAAATTTTGTAGCCAAGTTTGAAAACAGTTTGGCAGTATTGCAAAAAGTTGCAGCTATCATATGACTAATTCTACTCCTAAATGTATATCCAGGAGATTGAAAAATATGTCCATGCAAAAATGTACATTTGAATGTTGGTAGTGTATTATTCATAATTGGCAAAAAGTGGAAATACTTCAAAAGTCTATCAGTTGTTGAATGAATAAACAAAATGTGGTCTAACTTTACAATGGAATATTATTCACTCATATAAAAGAAAGAAATAATGGTATATGCTTGAATATTAACTGTAAAATCATTATGCTCAATGAAAGAAGCCAGTCACAAAAGACCACATACTGAGTGATTCCATTTATATGTAAAGTCATAAATAAACAAAACAATAGGAAAGAAAATAGTGATTGTAAAGGTTGGGGGAGGATGGAAAGGAAATTAATGTTAATGGGTATGGATGTTCTTTTTGGAGAGATAAAAAACATTCGGAATTAGCTCATGTTGATGTTTGAAACTAAAATTCATTGAACTGTGTCCCTTAAAAAGTTGACTTTCATGGTACATGAGTTAAACCTGAAAAAGAAAAAAACTTACTGAGAATATTCTACTTGCCCCCAAATTTTGCCATTTTGATAAAAAAATGTGCAATGATATGTAACACATCATACATAAAATTAAAGCATAAAATCTAGTTTTAGTAAAAAATACATTAATAGGACAATAATATATTGTAAAATGAAGATTAGATTAATAATAAAGTATAAAGAAATTAATGTTATCTATGAGAAACGGAAATGTTGCTTTCAATTTTCAGAATGTGGATAACTTAGATATGCAAATTGCAACAAATTATTAAGAATGTGGTTACATCAAAGTGTAGGAACTCTATGGAACGTTAACAACATTGTGGATATTTAAAAACCATATAAATTCTCTTAGAGAAACTTTTAACTTCAGTTTTGTAGAATAATATACAGGCTGCTATCTTTTTTTCAGGCTGTTATATTTTCAAAGCTGTATAAAAATCATTATTGGCAAATGCAGGAAATGATAATTTTCTAATATCTTCAAATTTATTCTAGTTATTACTATAAGGATAGTGGTAAATAGAATCAATCACAGTAAAGATGAAGGTTGTATCACCTAATAAAATAGACATTTTATATAAATTCCTTAGAATAGTCACTTTTAATTTAAAATTTAAAAAATAGGTATTTCTATGAATTATTTTACATGGCCTTAAATGAAAAATCTAATAACACTATAAGTCCCCCCTTCTACATGCTTTGGAAATAACTGAAAAGTCAGAAAGAAAAGAGTCAATACAGAGGTCTGAGGAAAAGTATACCTGAAAACAAGTGTATATGGTTAAATAATCATTAAGCAATGAGGAAGCAGAGCAAAAATCGGTGGATGGACTCTAACTATTTTTCTTAGGTAAAGCAAAGATTATCAGATTTTTACCAGGTTCAAAGTCAGGTATTCTAAAGTTAAGTACTCATAGTTAGCAACCACTGATATAACTGAAATGCACTGGGGCAAAAATGATAATCTATGATTATCTCCCAAATCCAATCTACTTTACCTATAATTGTTACATGATATTATGTCAAATAAAGCTATTTTAAAATGGAACAAAAGTGGAAAAGAAGTCCAGTTAGGGGCGCCTGGGTGGCTCAGTGGGTTAAAGCCTCTGCCTTCGGCTCAGGTCATGATCTCAGGGTCCTGGGATCGAGGCCCGCATCAGGATCTCTGCTCCATGGGGAGCCTGCTTCCTCCTCTCTCTCTCTGCCTGCCTCTCTGCCTAATTGTAATCTGTCTCTCTCTGTCAAATAAATAAATAAAATCTTTAAAAAAAATAAATAAAAATTTAAAAAAAGAAGTCCAATTAGAAGAAAGAGGATGTTGAATAGGGTCAACATTCAAAGATACTTGATGAAGTTACATTAACTTTCCTCAGTAGTTTCTTAAGTCCCCTGGATACCTCTTTGTTGTGGAGGCTGTAGATGAGAGGGTTCAGCATGGGAATGAGGGTGCTATAGAAGACCGATACTATCTTGTCCTGGTCTGATGTATGGATAGAAGCTGGTCTCATGTACATGAACATGGCAGCACCATAGTAGAGTCCAACCACAGACAGGAGGGAGGAACACGTGGTGAAGGCTTTGCAGCGACTTTCTCTAGAGCTCATGTGAATGACAGCTCGAAGGACATGTGAATAGGAAATAATGATCACAGAGACTGGTAATATTAGCATCCCCATACAGCAGATGAAAAGCAGTCTTTCAAAAGCAGAGGTGTCTGTGCAAGACAGAGGGAAAAGGGCAGTAACATCACAGAAAAAGTGATGAATTTCCAGAGAGCTACAGTAAGAGAGCTACAGGACTGCTACCAGCACAATAATGCCATCAAGGAAGCCCAAGATCTAGGAAGCAATAGTCATGAGGACACAGAGTTTCTGATTCATGAGGATGGTGTATCGAAGTGGGTGGCATATAGCCACATAGTGGTCATAGGCCATGACAGCCAATAAGAAATATTCAGCTCCAAGCAAGGACAGACTGAAGAATATCTGAGCTCCACAACCTGCCAGGGATATTGATTTGCTGCCAAACAAGTAGTTGAAGGCCATCTTGGGCACAGTGGTGCAGATGAGCATGCAGTCCATTAGGAAGAATTGGCTGAGGAGGAAGTACATGGAGATGTGGAGGTGGGTGTCCAGGTAGATGAGGAGAACCATGACAGTGTTTCCCATGAAGGCCGCTGAAAATACCCCCAAGACCTGTGAGAAGAGGAAGATGTGGGTTGAACTATAACTGAAGATTCACAACAGGATGAAGTCAGAGGTGAAGGTCTGGTTTCTCCACACCATTCTAGATAATCTGCCTTATCTGGAATTTCCAGAGAAGACCTAAGCTTATTTATTAGCTTAATTTTCAAATGCATACTGTTGCAAAGCCCTCAAGTGGGTGGTTATGAGATGCATGTGTACAGCCTTGTCACCAAACTTCAGTTAACCCTCCTTTAGTCACAATAAATTATGTCACTTGATCCAGTGCTTTCTAGTTGTTTCCTCATTCAAACCCTACAAACAAAAACTTCAATAAGGTTTTTATTTATTTTACAGGAAGAAATCTGAAGTACATTAAAGTTTACTGACTTATCCTCCGTTACATGTCAATACAGAACCTCGTAGAAAAAGAAGTATCACAGATCTGTTGATAATTTTATGAGTGGCCCTGATCACAGGATATTCTATTCTCACATTTATATAGTTTTGTCCTCTTATGCCTCTAGCTTGTGTTCTCAATAATTATAGAATTCCTGTTCTCTTGATTCCCCCTATAATCCCACCTACTTCCAATTGTGTCACAACAGCACAGTGAAAGAGTGTATGGGATCAATATCATTACCTCCATAGGGGTCCATAATTAGAAGAAGGATTTCATACTGTAATTTTAAAACTTTTTCATCTCAGACGAAGCCTTGGAGTCCTGTCTTAACATAAACAATTATAAAACTATTTTCTTAAGAAATAAAAGGATATACACTTCTTTTTTTAGAATAATTTTGTTTCAACCAACCTGAAGGGAAAGAGAAGCCTTTGTTCTGTTTTTTGTTTCTTTGTTTGTTGATTGGTTTGTTTTGAGAAATTGATTTCATCTTGCTGAAATTAAATAAGTTGAGTGGTGTCATCTCTAGGGAACATAAGAGAACCCCTCTGCATTCTTTATTTTTTTTAATTTTATTTTTATTCTTTTCCCAAGGGGTACAGGTCTGTGAATCATCAGGCTTACATCTTACACAGCATTCACCAAAGCACAAACCCTCCCGAATGTCCATAACCCATCCACACTATCCCTACCTTCCCAACCCCAGTAACCCTCAGTTTGTGTTGTGAGAATAGGAGTCTCTTATACTTTGTGTCCTTCCCCATCCCATCTTGTTTCATTATTTTTCCCACCCTACCCCCCACGACCCCCCACCCTGCCCCTCAAGTTCCTCATATCAGAGAGATCATATGATAATTGTCTTTCTCTGATTGACTTATTTCGCTCAGCATAATACCCTCCAGTTCCATCCATGTCGTTGCAAACGGCAAGATTTCGTTTCTTTTGATAGCTGCATAGTATTCCATTGTATATATATACCACATCTTCTTTATCCATTCATCTGTTGATGGACATCTAGGTTCTTTCCATAGTTTGGCTATTGTGGACATTGCTGCTATAAACATTCGGGTGCACGTGCCCCTGAGGAACACTACCTTTGTGTCTTTAGGATAAATACCCAGTAGTGCGATTGCTGGGTCGTAGGGTAGCTCCATTTTCAACTTTTTGAGGAATCACCATATTGTTTTCCAGAGTGTCTGCACCAGCTTGCATTCCCACCAACAGTGTAGGAGGGTTTCCATTTCTCCGCAACCTCGCCAACATCTGTCGTTTCCTGACTTGTTGATTTTAGCCCTTCTGACAGGTGTGAGGTGGTATCTCACTGTGGTTTTGATTTGTCAAAATCTGATGCCGAGTGATGTTGNTCTGATGCCGAGTGATGTTGAGCACTTTCTCATGTGTCTGTTGGCCATTTGGATGTCTTCTTTGGAGAAATGTCTGTTCATGTCTTCTGCCCATTTCTTGACTGGGTTATTTGTTTTATGGGTGTTGAGTTTGAGAAGCTCTTTATAGATTTTGGATACTAGCCCTTTATCTGATATGTCATTTGCAAATATCTTCTCCCATTCTTTCAGGTGTCTTTTGGTTTTGTTGACTGTTTCCTTTGCTGTGCAAAAGCTTTTAATCTTGATGAAGTCCCAATAGTTCATTTTTGCCCTTGCTTCCCTTGCCTTTGGTGATGTTCCTAGGAAGAAGTTGCTGCGATTGAGGTCAAAGAGGTTATTGCCTGTGTTCTCTTCAAGGATTTTGAGGGATTCCTTTCTCACATTGAGGTCTTTTATCCATTTTGAGTCTATTTTTGTGTGTGGTGTCAGGAAATGATCCAGTTTCATTTTTCTGCATGTGGCTGACCAGTTTTCCCAACACCATTTGTTGAAGAGACTCTCTTTTTCCAACTGGACATTCTTTCCTGCTTTGTCGAAGGTTAGTTGACCATAGAGTTGAAGGTCCATTTTTGGGTTCTCTATTCTGTTCCACTGATCTATGTGTCTGTTTTTGTGCCAGTACCATACTGTCTTGATGATGACAGCTTTGTAATAGAGCTTGAAATCTGGAATTGTGATGCCGCCAACTTTGCTTTTTTTTTTCAACATTCCTTTGGCTATTCGGGGTCTTTTCTGGTTCCATATAAATTTTAGGATTATTTGTTCCATTTCTTTGAAGTAAATTGCTGGTATTTTGATGGGGATTGCATTAAATGTGTAGATTGCTCTAGGTAGCATAGACATTTTCACAATATTTATTCTACCCATCCATGAGCATGGAATGTTTTTCCACTTCTTTGTGTCTTCCTCAATTTCTTTCATGAGTACTTTATAGTTTTCTGAATACAGATTCTTTGCCTCTTTGGTTAGGTTTATTCCTAGGTATCTTATGGTTTTGGGTGCAATTGTAAATGGGATTGACTCTTTAATTTCTCTTTCTTCTGTTTTGTTGTTGGTATATAGAAATGCAACTGATTTCTGTGCATTGATTTTATATCCTGACACTTGACTGAATTCCTGTATGAGTGCTAGCAGTTTTGGAGTGGAGTCCTTTGGGTTTTCCACATAAAGTATCATATCATCTGCAAAGAGTGAGAGTTTGACCTCTTCCTTGCCGATTTGGATGCCTTTTATTTCTTTTTGTTGTCTGATTGCTGAGGCTAGGACTTCTAGTACTATGTTGAATAGCAGTGGTGATAGTGGACAGCCTTGCCGTGTTCCTGACTTTAGGGGAAAAGCTCTCAGTTTTTCTCCATTGAGAATGATATTCGCTGTGGGTTTTTCGTAGATGGCTTTGATGATATTGAGGTATGTACCCTCTATGCCTACACTGTGAAGAGTTTTGATGAAGAAAGGGTGCTGTACTTTGTCAAAAGCTTTTTCAGCATCTATTGAGAGGATCATATGGTTCTTGTTCTTTCTTTTATTAATGTCTTGTATCACATTGATTGATTTGCGAATGTTAAACCAACCTTGCATCCCAGGAATAAATCCCACTTGGTCGTGGTGAATAATCCTTTTTATGTGCTGCTGGATCCTATTGGCTAGTATTTTGTTGAGGATTTTTGCATCCGTATTCATCAAAGATATTGGTCTGTAATTCTCCTTCTTGATGGGGTCTTTGCCTGGTTTGGGGATCAAGGTAATGCTGGCCTCATAAAAGGAGTTTGGAAGTTTTCCTTCCAATTCTATTTTTTGGAACAGTTTCAGGAGAATAGGTATTAATTCTTCTTTAAATGTTTGGTAGAATTCCCCTGGGAAGCCGTCTGGCCCTGGGCTCTTGTTCGTTGGGAGATTTTTGATGACTGCTTCAATCTCCTTACTGGTGATGGGTCTATTCAGGTCTTCAGTTTCTTCCTGGTTCAGTTTTGGTAGTTTATATTTCTCTAAGAATGCATCCATTTCTTCCAGATTGTCAAATTTGCTGGTGTAGAGTTGCTCATAATATGTTCTTAGAATTGTTTGTATTTCTTTGGTGTTGGTTGTGATCTCTCCTCTTTCATTCATGATTTTATTAATTTGAGTCCTTTCTCTTTTCTTTTGGATAAGTCTGGCCAGGGGTTTATCAATCTTATTAATTCTTTCAAAGAACCAGCTCCTAGTTTCATTGATTTGTTCCACTGTTCATTTTGATTTCTATTTCATTGACTTCTGCTCTGATCTTTATGATTTCTCTCTCCTGTTGGATGTAGGCTTTCTTTGCTGTTCTTTCTCTAATTTCTGTAGGTGTAGAGTTAGGTTGTGTACTTGAGACCTTTCTTCTTTCTTGAGAAAGGCTTGTATTGCTATATACTTTCCTCTTAGGACTGCTTTTGCTGTATCCCAAAGATTTTGAACAGTTGTGTTTTCATTTTCATTTGTTTCCATGAATTTTTTTAATTCTTCTTTAATTTCCTGGTTGACCCATTCATTCTTGAGTAGGGTGTTCTTCAGCCTCCATGTATTTGAGGTCTCTCCAACTTTCCTCTTTTGGTTGAATTCTAGTTTCAGAGCATTATGGTCTGAAAATATTCAGGGAATGATCCCAATCTTTTGGTACCTGTTGAGACCTGATTTGTGACCCAGAATATGGTCTATTCTGGAGAATGTTCCATGTGCACTGGAGAAGAATGTGTATTCTGTTGTTTTGGGATGGAATGTTCTGAATATATCTGTGATGTCCAACTGGTCCAGGGTGTCATTTAAAGCCTTTATTTCCTTGTTGATCTTTTGCTTTGATGATCTGTCCATTTCAGTAAGGGGGGTGTTCAAGTCCCCTACTAATATTGTATTCTTGTCAATGTGTTTCTTTGATTTTGTTATTAATTGGTTTATATAATTGGCTGCTCCCATGTTAGGGGCATAGATATTTATGATTGTTAGATCTTCTTGTTGGACAGATCCTTTTAGTATGATATAGTGTCCTTCTTCATCTCTTATGATATTCTTTGCCTTAAAGTCTAGTTTATCTGATATAAGGATTGCCACTCCAGCTTTCTTTTGCTGTCCATTGGCATGGTAAATTGTTTTCCATCCCCTCACTTTAAATCTGGAGGTGTCTTTGCGTGTAAGATGAGTTTCTTGTAGACAGCATATCGATGGGTCTTGTTTTTTTATCCATTCTGATACCCTGTGTCTTTTAGTTGGGGCATTTAGTCCATTTACATTCAGAGTAACTATTGAGAGATATACATTTAGAGCCATTGTATTGCCTGTAAGGTGACTGTTACTGTATATTGTGTTTCTTCCTTTCTGGTCTATGTTTC
>LNAC01001125.1:279560-322087 GCA_002007465.1 Ailurus styani
CTCGGGTTCAATCTCGGGAGCTTTTGTTCCCTGAACGCTTTCCATACCTCGTTGGAGGACGGGACTGAAAATGGTGGCTCCCAGTCTCCGACCCGGAGGAGCCGAGAGCCTGTGGCCTCAGCCCTCAGTGCGCCTCAGAGAAAAGCAGTCCCTCCCGTCTCCTGGTCTCTGGCCGCTCTCCGACCTCACCTGGCCTGTGACCGAGTGTCTCTGTCTCTGGCGCGGCTCCATTTAGAATCTCCAAACCCAGCAGATTCCTGCAGCCGCTCCTGCACTGCTCCTCCCGGAGGAGGAAGGAGGTGGTCTCTCCGGGTCTGCCGCCCGTGGGGTCCCCGCTCACAGATCAGTGGCCCGGCTGTGCTTCAGATCGTAGCCCAAGGTATCCCCGAGCTGAGAGACACCTCAGCTCAGCTCCGTCTCTCCCACCGGCTTCTCTCTGAGACCTGGGAGCTCAGTCGCGCTCAGACACCCCTGGTCTTTTTGTGTCCCCATGGGTCCTGAGACCACACTGTCCCTGCAGGGGTTTCACCTCCTGCTTGGTCTCTGGGGCGACGTCCCTCAGTGGAGCCGACTTCTATCAGTTCCGAGTCTGTGCTCCGCTGCTCGCTTCCTTGCCGGCAGCCGGCCCCTCCCCCCGGGGTCTATCTTCCCGTCGCCTCAGATTCACTTCTCCGCCCATCCTACCTTCCAGAAGGTGGTCAATTTTCTGTTCCTAGAATTGCTGGTCTTCTTCTCTTCGATCTCCGGTGGAATTTGTAGGTGTTCAGAATAGTTTGATAGCTCTCTGGGTGAATTCCTGGGACCTGATGATAATCGGTCTCCTACTCCTCCGCCATCTTGCCGTTCCCTCCCCTCTGCATTCTTTAAAAACTTCACTGCAGTGTGCTATTTTGGGGAGTGAAGGGGTATGGGTTCCACCACAGTACATGAAGGCATCACCCTGAGAAATAACCAACCTATTGTAGTTCAAGATGGGCAGAATCAGGGATATACTAGAATGTGGTACAGACTGCCTGCATACATGAGCCAGGATATGTATAGTAATCAGATCACAGAGCCAGAATAGAAAAATTCATAATAAAAATGTTTTTTAATTAAGTGATTATCAAGGACATTTTTTTTCTATTTAGTACCACAACTTAGGTGTATTATTATATGCATCAAGTTAAATAATGTATACTTCTAAGGACAGATCAGGGACCTGAGAACTATTCTGTAAGTTACATTTTAGTGGTATATAGCCTGTGCCTATCACAATATTCTACTTATGATGGGTAAATTAGTTTGAAATTTGTTTGTTGTTTAATTTTCCCTAGGAAATATCCTATTTATATATTGATACTTCAAATGAACTTCTGTCAATTATAGCTAATCTTCTAGAAGTAGGTAAACTAACTAGTAAAGATCTTTTGGCTTATTTTAATGACACACAGAAATGGCATGACTTTATTTATTTTCACAGAATTAAAATGTCATACCAGTATTCCAGGAGAACAATTTAATTCCCAGTTTTAACATTTGGACTTAACAAAGTGCTTTAAAGAATGACATATCCCAAATACTGAAACCAGAGAATAACTCCTTTTAGATCTCATATATATTTATTTGCATTACTAATATGTACTTGGCACTTTCACCTATTTTAACCATAAATATATATTGAGAGAATCTAAATTTCCTGCAATAAAAATATATCAATATATTGATCACCATTTAAATATATAATAAATACAGTCATTTTCCCAAGGTAGTCAACATAAAGAACTGTCAGCTTCTTTCCTTGTTCTCTTAATGTAAAAAGAAGATTTACGGTTTCATTAGTGTCACAATTTTATATGAAATTTCAAAAATTCTCAGCTAGAGCATCTTGGTGCTTCTCCATTCTTTCATGCCAATTATTAATGGAAAATGAAGAACACCAAGGGAGTTGAAAAATCAAAAGATACTCTGAAGGATTTCTTAATGAGAAAGAAATTGAATAAATGGAATAGAAGTAGAAGAATATGAGTAAAATGAGTGACAAAATAGAGCTGAAAATAGAAAGAGAAAAAAGCATTGAGGATAGATGACCTGTGATAATTAGACTTTGAAATATTAATGGAAATCGAAGAATAAGAGACAACATAAATTATGGAACTAGTGGAGGGATCTAGGTCAGCACAGATATTTAGGAGAATGCCTGACTACACTGGGTCTAGCTTTTCAACTTGTGATATAGACGGACATGAATATTCCCATCCACACAGCCCAGCATATTCCGTACTTCCAGATTTTAGAAGAGTTTCACCTACTGTACAATTTAGTTAAATCATGTTTCACTGAATTATTTTTTCACCTTTATTGTACCTCATTGGAAAATTTCATTAATTGGTGTAATTCATAAAGTATACAGAACATAAGTAAGGAAACTGGGTTCTGTTTTGAGTCAAGTTACTTCCCCCCAGTAATTTATAAACTAAAAGTTTGCAGTAGGTGGTTTCTAAGGAATGTTTCAGGTCTGAATTTTCATTAAGTCTATTTTAAAGCAGTATATATAGATCATCAGGTGAAACTGTTTCTGTGAAAACATTGGAAGTATATATCTACTAACTGGCAGATACTTATATTCACCATAAAAGCTTAAATAAATATTTTTAATAATTTCAACTTAATGCAATCACTAAGAAGAATGAGTTTCCCCTTTCTCTTCTCCCTTATTTTTGCATAAGAGAGAAAGAAAACCCAGAAGTGTGAAGGAATTATGGCATTCCCAGGGTGTTGTGAAAATCTGCCAACAATATAGTGAATTTATAAAAAGTATGCATGATAATTTTAATGCCCACAGTGATGAAAATTTATACTTGCATAATCCTTTATAATGTTATAAAACCTTTTTATACACATTATCTCATTTTTAAACACCAAAATCTATTTGAGCTCAATAAAGAAGGTAACAGATTGTTTAAAAAAGAAGAGTTTGTCTTACTTGTTAAACTTACAGTTGGTAATTAGGTTATATAGTCACCAAATTAATTCCAGGATTTTTTTTAAATGATCATCTTTCCTACTGTGTTTTCTTGAAAATAGTCAGCAGCAGCTACTCAGGTGGTCAAAAAGGACGCACACTTCCAGAAAATGAGCCATCTCATGGTATCATGGACTTTAAATCTTTTACCTCCACAGAGTATTGAGACCTTCGATTTTAATTATAGAAGAGCTTGCCCTCTTTCATAAACTCTTCTAGGAAACAGAATCAATACGGACCCCAGATTCTAGTTAATTTACTTGTAAAGTGATAAACTATGGCTTCCTACTTTTCTTTAGGGAGAAAATACCGTTAATAGTGATGAAGCTTAATATTTACAAATTTAAAAGCTAGAGTTAGAATTAAAACAGGAAATATTTATTGCAAAGTAAAATAAAATATAAGTAAACGCATAGAAGCATAAATGTATGTGAAAATGTTATTAAAAATGCAAATGTTAACTTGGTGATAGATATTAAGGAGGGCACGCATTGCATGGAACACTGGGTGTTATACACAAACAATGAATCTTGGAACACTACATCAAAAACTAATGATGTACTGTATGGTGACTAACATAACATAATAAAAAAAATTCAAAAGTATCCAAAGAATTTATGAAAGTTCCTTGCAGTCCACCTTCCTAGGATATACCCGTTGTGTTGGTCCAAGCCTGTGAATAGTGATGTTAATACTTAGGGAGGTCTGAGGCACTTGCCTAAGTCCATATGACTTATAATGAGACTCCACACACATTTCCTCCGTTGGGGCCAATGGTGTGGCTAGACTGGTCCTTGTGATTTTTGTTATGATCATTGGATGTATTTCAGCAAAAAAGATCGGGGAGCTTTCAGGAAAAAGACGCTTTACTTATAATTCCTGAGGGTACAGTCCATGCCTGAGAGGCACAAAATTAGATTGTAGAGGGAGATGAGGAAAGGATTTGGGGTCTGCCTTTATTTGATTGGGTGTCTGGGTTTCAGTGGTCACTTACTTTTGGCTAACTTGAAGCACAAGAGTGGGAATTAGGACTCAGGAAATTAGGGCATGGTCAAAGAAGTGACCAGTTATCCAGGTTGTCCAGGGTTTTCTGAAAAGAGAACCTCACAGATATTGGGGAAGGGTGATGGTTAGTTCTGTATCTGGTTGTTTTGCTAGTAAATGTGTCCTATAGCTGACAGTATGTTTATTTTAGATGGATTTCTTTTGATATGGATGCCTTAGCAATCAAAACTTTGACAGATACTTACACTATATTCTCTTTACATTGTACTAATTGTTCCTTATTCGCTATACCAACTTTTTAATTGTTCTATCTTCAGGCCATGCTTTGTTTCCTGCACAATCAAGTTGCTTAACTCATTGTTGTCCTTTCAGACTCCTTGTGCAAGAACCTGTCCTGATAAGCAAGACTGTGTTGAGTGTTGTTTCTATGCATCTATAGAGCCCATATGGAAACAATCATTATACCATATGTCAAATTTTATATGACTGCTTTTCTTCCATACTATATTCAGATCTACAATTGACATTTACTTTAGATCACCTGCTATCTAAAATAATATGGGTCCTCATAAAGCTAACTGAACTAAAATATTATGAAAATTCAATAATTAGGGCGCCTGGGTGGCTCAGTGGGTTAAAGCCGCTGCCTTCGGCTCAGGTCATGATCCCAGGGTCCTGGGATCGAGGCCCGCATCGGGCTCTCTGCTCAGCAGGGAGCCTGCTTCCTCCTCTCTCCTCTCTCTCTGCCTGCCTCTCTGCCTACTTGTAATCTCTCTCTCTGTGTCAAATGAATAAATAAAAAATCTTTAAGAAAATTCAATAATTAAAGTATCATCAAAAAAGTGTTTAAGAGCATTTTTAGTATCTTGAATAACATAAAGCTATGTTCAAATTTATGTTACAAATTTTAGTATCAAAGCTCTTTTCTCTCTTTTTGGATTTTTCTTTTATCACTTTCCTTTTTCTTCTTTCCTTATTATGTTCGGTTAGCTATCATATAGGCCATCATTAGTTTTTTTATGGAGTGTTCAATGATTCATTAGTTGCTTATAACACCCAGTGCTCATCACAACACATACCCTCTTTAATACCCATGATCTGGTTATCCCACCCCACACACATTCCCTTTTGTAACCCATAGTTTGTTCCCTGGAGTCCAGAGTCTCTCACGGTTTGTCTCCCCTCTAATTTCTGTGATCATCAACACGGTATAGTATTTTCACAAAACAGACACATAGATCAATGGAAAAGAATGGAGTACTCTGAAATTGACCCTCAACTCTATGGTCAACTAAACTTTGACAAAGCAGAAAAGAACGTCCAGTGGGGGGGGAAGGCAGTCTCTTCAATAAATGGTTCAGGGAAACTGGACAACCACATACAGAAAAATTGAACTGGGCCATTCTCTTTCACCATACACAAAGAAACTCAAAATAGATGAAAGACCTCAATGTGAGACAGGAATCCATCAAAATCCAGAGAACATACGCAGTAGCCTCTTTGACCTTGGACGGAGCAACATCTTGCAAGACATGTCTCTAAAAGCAAGGAGAACAAAAGCAAAAATGAACAATTGGGACTTCATCGAGACAAAAAGCTTCTGCACAGCAAAGGACACAGTCAAAGAAACTAAGAGCAAACACACAGAATGGGAGAAGATATTTGCAAATGACACTACAGACAAAAGGCTGATGTCCATGATCTATAAAGAACTTTTCAAACTCAACACCTAAAAAAAATACAGTCAAGAAATGGGCAGAAGACATGAACAGACACTTCTCCAAAGAAGACATCCAAATTGCTAACAGACACATGAATAAATATTCAACATCACTAGCCATCATGGAAATACAAATCAAAACCACAATGAGATACCACCTTTCCCCAGCTAGAATGGCAAAAATTAATAAGACAGGAAACAACAAATGTTGGTGAGGATGTGGAGAAATTCCTTACACTGCTGGTTGGAATGCAAGCTGGTACAGCCACTCTGGAAACAATATGCAGGTTCCTCAAGACATTAAAAGCAAAGCTACCCTACGACCCAGTAATTGCACTAGTAGGTATTTACTCCAAAGATACAGAGGTAGTGAAAAGAAAGGGCACATGCTCCTCAATATTCATAGCAGCTATGTCCACAATAGCCAAACTGTGAAAGGAATGAGATGCCCTTCAACAAACGAATGGAAAAAGAAGATTTTGTTTATGTATACAATGGAATATTCCTCAGCCATCATAAAAGATAAATATCCACCATTTTCACTGACATGGATGGAACTGGAGAGGGTTGTGTTAAGTGAAATAAGTCAAGCAGAGAAAGGCAATTATCATATGGTTTCACTCATGTATAGAACATAAAGTATAGTGCAGAGGACCACAGGGGAAGGGAGGGAAAACTGAATGGGAAGAAATCAAGCTCTTTTCAAATATTAAGCCCTTTTGTACCTAGGAAAATCTTCAAAGGGAGAAGGTAAGGAGTGTATTTGGGGACAAGTTTTCCATTAACTTTTTAACATTTACACAGTCTTTTATTTTTTTTTAAAGATTTTATTTATTTCACAGAGGGAGAGAGATCACAAGGAGGCAGAGAGGCAGGCAGAGAGAGAGGGGGAAGCAGGCTCCCTGCTGAGCAGAGAGCCCGATGCGGGCCTCGATCCCAGGACCCTGAGATCATGACCTGAGCCGAAAGCAGAGGCTTTAACCCACTGAGCCACCCAGGCGCCCTTACACAGTCTTTTATAAACAGAAAAATATCCTTATTGTTTGCACATTATTATTTCATGTCTCTAACCAGAAAACCAGAGAAAGATGAATGAATATGCTGAATCCTATGTAGCTTGTCATAAATAGTTATAAATTTGAGTCCTAAATATAAATTATACTATCTACTTCTGAGTGTGCACATGCATGTGTGTGTGTGTGTGTGTGTGCGTGTGCACACAGGGGTACAAATGCATGTCTTTCTCATGCATCTTAGGAAATTTAAAAATATGGGCACCTGGGTGGATCAGTGGGTTAAAGCCTCTGCCTTCAGCTCGGGTCATGATCTCAGGGTCCTGAGATCAAGGCCCTCATCGGGCTCTCTGCTCAGCAGGGAGCCTGCTTCCTCCTCTCTCTCTATCTGCCTCTCTGCCTTACTTGTGATCTCTCTCTGTGTCAAATAAATAAATAAAATTTTTAAAAAAAGTTAAAAAATATATATACCATGTTCTAATACTGAATTGTAGTCTCCATGGTGGTATTTCCAACGATTTAATTATTCTTTTCTAAGGAGGAACTTAGGGAAGAAGAGAGCCTACTTTTTATCTATAGATAGCCAATATATCTGATAATTTGCTATTTTGTGTCTGCTCAAGTATGCATATATTATATATTATTTAAAGAAAAAATATTTTTCACATATTTTCAGTGGAGTATGGCAGAAATAGTCTCAGTGAAAAAGAGTATTTGGTAGGGCTATGTATATTAATCTGTTCTTTGGCATCTATTTAAAAAGGTCATTTAACACCAAGAAGATGGATGAACATAATAACAGAAAATAAAATCATCATACCACAAAAAAAGAAAGGAAATAGATGACCCAGTTTGTTGTTATAAAACCTGGACAGATTACAAATGATAGAAAAAGCATAAGAAATAGCTATTTCACTATTTTTTCTTTTTTAGAGAGAGAGAGAGAGAGTAAGAGAGAGAGCACAAGCACGGTGAGGGGCAGAGGGAGAAGCAGACTCCCTGCTGAGCAGGGGGACTGATGTGGGGCTCTATCCCAGAACTCCAGGATCATGACCTGAGCTGAAAGCAGATGGCTAAGCAACTGAAACACCCAGGTGCCCCAGAAATAACTATTTTAAATGATTTGTCAGCTATAGTAATTAGGATGATGTGGCACTGATGCAAAAATAGTGAAACTGACCAATGAGACATGATACAGCCCCAAAACAAACCCACATGTGTATGCTTATTAATAGAGGCTGTTCTCTGAGCAATAGCTGCAAGCTATAGTCCATTTATTTTTTAACTCCACCATTCACTATGGAGTCTTTGAATTCCTAAGTCTCTGAATTCTCTGCAATACCCTCAATATGCAGCCAGTCAAAGACCCAAAATACAGTTTGTGATAGACTCTCTTGAAGCTTCAGGCTGGAAGAGACAATACACAAGTGGTAACATCCCTTCATCTTGAATTGGTTCAAATGAATCCTTCAAACATAAAAAAAGCATTCTGTGTATTTAAGAATTGTTTTATTTATTTTATTCCAATTGCCAGGGAATCCTTAAATTCTGTATAGCTTCTCTGCTTGATTGTTGTCTTCCCTCTTCTCTATTAGCTGACCAAATTCAGTCAAAATTCTATCATTTCCCTTTCCTTAAAATGGCCACAACAAATACACACTATTTCAATAATTATATGGGGGGGGGACTAGGAATTGTTGACATGTAACCTTTAATACAATACCTCATTTCTCTTTCCTTCTTTCTTCCTCTGTATTCTTTTACATCTTAACAGTCTCAAATCTTATTCATTGGATACCTTACAGCCTTGGCTTGACACTAATATTTCCTAGTATTCTTAACATGCAAAGCAGAGCCCTGGGTAGCCTAGATGCAGTTACCCATCCAGATTATCTGTGTAAGCCCTGGCATGGCATGCAAAGTGCTGTCTTATGGCTCAGAAGTGTTAGACTAATCACATTCTTGGAAGTTGGGTTCACATTCTGATCCAAGAGGAAATCATTTGGATACCAAAAAAAAAAAAAGATTGCAAGTCTAGCCAATATACATTGGTATATATAAGAAGAACGTACTTTACATGCATTATCAAAGTACTGGACCAAAAAGGGGGAAATGTAGCATCATGTACAGCTATATTAATTTACATGACCCAGTACTGTCTTACTTCAATTCTCCATTACTTACCTCATTCTCCAATATAGCCTGAGGTCTTTAACAGGGTGACAACTATGCTTTAGAAAAAAAGGAAGTCCTCATACATTTCAAGGATAACTAAAAACTGGCTCTGAACGACTGTGATTTTTAGTGACCTCAAACACCAATGTGGCCGGCCAAAGTAGGGACTTATGGTGTTCTATGATAGAGTTGCAACACTTGGGGCTATGACTTATAGTTTCTTCAGTTTATTCATTTCCTGAATGTATAATTGGGATATACATACTTGACAACAAGCAGAATTCCTAAATTCAGTATTTGCCCATAGGACGATGATATTATGGTGAAAAGGCTTTGGTAAAAGGCTTTGGTTTCTTCATTTCAGCCCAGATTGTAAAAATACCGCATCTCGGGGTGCCTGGGTGGTTAAGTGCCTGCCTTTGGCTCAGGTCGTGGTCTCAGGGTCCTGGGATGGAGCCCCACATCGGGCTCCCTGCTCAGCGGGGAGCCTGCTTCCCCCCTTCTCTCTACTTGCCTCTCTGCCTACTTGTGATTGCTCTCTGTCAAAGAAATAAAGTCTTTATAAATAAATAAATAAATAAATAAATAAATAAATAAATAAATAAATAGGAAGCCTAGAAATCACTTTCTAAAAAAATTTTTAAAAATACTGCATCTCTTGGGGGGGGGAATACAAAGATAAATACCAGCATCAAAATATGAAAAAGTCAAGAAGTGATAACTACCACATTCATATTTGGTTCATTAGTTTGGTGTAGAAGTAAGATGAATATTGCAGTGACTGTGAACTAACATAAATTTAGTAAAGGGGTGAATCTAATTATAACAATGACTTAAGGTAATATATCTGCTGGAAGTAATTACACAACTCTTGGTACTTCATATACAACTTTTTTAATGCAACTATTAATATGTTTTCCCCCACATACTAATTGGTAAATACCACCAAAGCAGTTTGTTTTTACCTGCTTTTTTTTTTCAGCAATATACCTTTACCGTTTTGCTTTAGGGCTACATCATTTCTTTGCCAGAATATTGCCCATTGAAATCTTGGCTGTCTTGATATTTCACAAATTATCACACTGGTCCACTGTATTGATGACCTATGTCTATTGATCTTATTTAGCAGGAAGTAGAAGTCCTTCTTCTTCTTTTTTTTCTTTATTCCAGATTAAAGGCATTCTGTTTTCATCTTATTCACCATTGATGTTTTACCCACACTTTTATTAAGATATAACTGACATTCAACATTGTACGAGATTAAAATGTACAGCAAAATAATTTAACTCGCATGTATCATGAAATGATTACCACAAAAACTGACTTAAAATTTATCATTTCATATAAATTCAGAAACAAAGCAGAGAAGAAATATTTTTCCTTGCCATGAGAATTCTAAGGATCTATTCCCATAAGTTCTTTTTATTTTTTTCCTACTCTTTTACCTTTCATATATATCATAAAGCAGTGTTAACTCTAGTCATTATGTTGTACATTATATTCCAAATATTTATTACCTGATAAATGGAAGTTTTTACCTTTTGACCATCTTCCTCCAATTCAACGTCTCCCCACCCCATCAATGTTAACTACAAATCTGATATATTTTCTATGAGATTTTGTTAGTTCTCCTATAAGAAAATTTGTACAAAATTTGTCTTTCTTTCCCTGAATTATTTTATTCAGAATAATGTCTTTAAATTCCATTTGTGTTGTCAAAAATGGAAGCAATTCCTCATTTTCTATGGTTGAAAATATTCCTGTGTGTGTGTGTGTGTGTGTGTGTGTGTGTAATCACAGCAGCTTTATTCATCTAACTTTGGACACTTAGGTTGTTTCCATGTCATAGCTATTGCACATAACTGATTTTTTAATTCAAATTTAATTATCCAACATATATTACATCTCCAGTTTTCGATTTAGTTTTCAATGATTCATCAGTTGCATAAAATACCCAGTGCTCATCTTATCACACATCCTCTTTAATGTCCATTTCCCAGTTAGCCCCTCTCCTCCACCCACATCCCTTTCTGCAACCTGAAGCTTGTTTACCAGAGTCAAGAGTCTCTTATGGTTTGCCTCCCGCCCTGATTTTTTCCCATTCATTTTACCCTCCCTTTCCCTATGGTCTTCCATTTTATTCCCTATATGGTATATATGAGTGAAACCATATGATAATTGCCTTTCTCTGCTTGACTTATTCCATTTTAGCTAATCTCCTCCAATTCCATCCATGTCAATGCAAATGGTATTCATCTTTTCTGATGGCTGAGCAATATTCCACCATATATATGAACCACATCCTCTTTATCCATTCATCTGTTGAAGGACATCTTTGCTTCTCCCACAGTTTGGTTATTGACATCACTGCTATGAACACTTGGGTGCATCTGCCCCTTCTTTTCATGACATCTGTATCTTTGGGGTAAACACCCAATAGTGCAATTGCTGGGTTGTAGGATAGCTCTATTTTTAGCATCTTGAGGAACCTGTATACTGTTTTCCAGAGTGAATATACCAGCTCGCATTCCCATCAACAGTGTAAGAGGGTTACTTTTTCTCCACATCCTCACCAACATATGATGCCACCTTTCTTATTCATTTTAGCCATTCTAGCTGGGGTAAGGTGGTATCTCAATGTCGTTTTGGGGCGCCTGGGTGTCTCAGTGGGTTAAAGCCTCTGCTTTTGGCTCAGGTCATGATCTCAGGGTCCTGGGATCAAGGCCCGCATCGGGCTCCCTGCTCAGCGGGGAGCCTGCTTCCCCTCCCCCTCTCTCTCTGCCTGCCTCTCTGCCTTCTTGTGATCTCTCTCCCTCTATAAAATAAATAAATAAAATCTTTTTAAAAATGTCGTTTTGATTTGAATTTCCCCAATAGCAAGTTACGTGAAGGGTTTTTCATCTGTCTGTTGGTTAGTTGTATGTCTTCTTTGGAGAAATGTATGTTCATGTGTTCTGCTCATTTCTTGACTGGATTATTTGTTTTTTTGGGTTGTTGAGTTTGAGACGTTAATTATAGATCTTGTATACAAGCTCTTTATCTGTTATGTTATTTACAAATATCTTCTCCAATCCTCTACGTGGCCTCTTAGTTTTGTAGACTGTGTCCTTTATTGTGCAGAAGCTTTTAAACTTGATGAAGTCCCAATAGAACATCTTTTGCTTTTGTTTCCCTTGCTTTAGAGACATGTCTTGCAAGAAGTTTCTGAAGCCAAAGATGAAGAGTTTACTGCCTATGATCTCCTATAGGATTTTGATGGATTCCTGTCTCACATTGAGGTCTTTATCCATTCTGAGTTTATCTTTGTGTATGGTGCAAGAGACTGATCCAATTTCATTCTTCTACATGTGGCTCTCCAGTTTTCCCAGCACCATTTATTGAAGATACTTTCATTTTCTACTAGACATTCTTTCCTGCTTTGCCAAAGATTAGTTCACCAGAGTTGAGGATCCATTTCTGGGTTCCCTCTTCTGTTCCAGTGATCCATGTGTCTTTTTTGTGTCAATACCATGGTGTCTTGATGATAGCAGCTTTGTAATAGAACATAAAGCAAGGCATTATGATGTTCCCAGCTTTGGTTTTCTTTATTAACAGTCCCCTGGATATTACAGGTCTTCTCTGGTTCCATATAAATTTTAGGATTTTATTTCATCTCTGTAAAAAATGCTGATGGTATTTTAATAGGGATTGCATTGAATGGGTAGATTGCTCTAGGCAGCATAGACATTTTCACAATGTTTATTCTTCCAATCCATGAACATGGAATATTTTTCCATCTCTTTGTGACTTCCTCCATTTCTTTCATAAGTTCTCTGTAGTTTCTTGAGTACAGATCCTTTATCTCTTTGGTTAGGTTTATTGATACGTATCTTATGGTATTTGGTGCAATTGTAAATGGGATCCATTCTAATTTCGCTTTCTTCAGTCACATTGTGTATAGAAATACAACTGATTTCTGTGCATTGATTATGTATGCTTCTACATCACTGAATATCTGTATGAGTTCTAGCAATTTTGGGGTGGAGTCCTTTGAGTTTTCCACATAAAGTATCATGTCATCTGCAAAGAGAGAGAGTTTGACTTCTTATTTGTCAATTTGAATGCCTTTTATTTCTTTTTGTTGTCTGATTGCTGAAGCTAGGACTTGTAGTACTATGACGAACAATAGTCGTGAGAGAGGTCAACACTCTCTTGTTCCTGACCTTAAGGGACAAGCTCTCAGTTTTTCCCTATTGAGAGTGATAATCACTGTGGGCTTTTTGTAGATGGCCTTAATGGTTTTGCAGTATATTCCCTGTATCAGTATACTCTGAAGAGTTGTAGTCAAGAAATGATGCTGTATTTTGTTAAAATCTCCTGGGAGGAGAGGCAAGATTGCAGAGAAGTAGGAGTCCCTGTTTCAGCCAGTCCCACTGAATTGAGTTAAATATCTACGAGAATACTCTGAACATCCGTGAAATCAGCCTGAGATGTAAGATTATACACTTCTGGATCTCTACAGGAGCAGGAGATCATCAGTGGATAGGTATAGTGGAGTGGGAGCAAATGGACTGATATTGGATAATAAACAGAAGAGGGAGGGAGCCACCAGAAGTGACCCATTGGAAAGTAATACCTCAATATGAAAGTGCCCTGTGCTTGGATATCAGCATTAACTTGGAGTCTGCTTAAAAGCACTCAAAAAGAACAAAGTGTTTTAAGCGGCATTTGGCGGAATCAGGTGGCCACAGGCATGGACATAAGCCCATGGTCCCAGGGCGGGCACAGCTTGCACCCACCCGTAACTGAGAGACCCTGGCAGGGAATCCATTGGTGGTTCCTAAGCTGTGGCTTTCCACTGCTTGCACCAAGGCTGGGACTGCATACACCACCACCCATACCTAAGAGATCCTGGCACAGACTCCAGCCAGGGGTCCCTGGGCCTGCAGCCTTCCACAACCTGTGCTGCCTCCAGGTCTGAATGCACCTGGCATGGGCGTAGACTCCAGATAGAAGTCCTGGCAATGGCAGCCACTAGGATAGGGCACTCCCAGACTAATATCCCTTGAGGTTTTAGTGGTATGGAGGTGCAGAGACAAGCGGGGGCCTCAGAAGACCTCTGAGACAGTGGCTGGGGGTATGCACTGCCTGTGGGGGGTTGCAGTGCTCAGTGGAGCTTGCAGAGGGGGAGTCTGTGTGTTCTGGACTATCCAGAGGGGATCAAACTGAGGCTTCTCTGAGGCAGATGTCTGAATGTGGACAGTTTACTTTGCACTAACCCTCCTAAAAGCCCCAAAAAGCCACCCAAGAACAAAAACCTCCAGAGAACGAAAACCTGAAAAACAGGTTTCCACAGACCACAACCCGTTGATAGGAAGCAGGATGATTCAGCCCAAGCAAGACTGATTGAAAAACAATGTGGCAGGCCCCTCCCCCAGAAGACAAGCCAAGAGAACAAGAAGACAATAACCACAGGGTCCCCATAAAACTGTAAAACCCCAACATCAGGGAAAACAACAAATTAAGTTCCCAGTATTGTCCCCAAACCTGTGTATGTCATTGATAAAACATTTTTTCTTCTTTTATAAATTCGTTCTCACAATTATTTTTCTTTTATTTTTTAACCTTCTTACCATTCTGACTAGATGTTTAAAAAAAACATATTATGTAATAACTTATTAACTTTAACTTTGTTCATGCATATACCTGGGTTTCTCTATATAGATAGATAGATAGATGATAGATAGATAGATAGATAGATAGATAGATAGATAGATAGATAGATAGAAGCTTCAAGGCAATCCTTTTTCCCAATTCAATACTACCCCATATATAAACCAGTTTTAATTTCCCTGTATCTCTGTAAAGTTGAGTCCTTTAACAAAAATAACAAGATACACCCACGAAGAACTGAAATAATTTTCTTCACCCACATCAAGGGTTTATAACCACCTTTCCATCTTATTCTTCTGTCGGTATTTCTGTGCATTTGTTTTTGGTTTTGTACTCTAAAAATCTTATTCCTGGGGTTCATTTTGCCTGGGTTTTCCTTTTTCTTTTCTTTTCTTTTCTTTCACTTTTGTCAGTCTTTTTGTTTGTTCATTTTTGCTAATGTGCCTTATAAATCATACTTCCGGGGTTCATTTTAGCTGGGTTTTCTTCTTTTATTCCTCTCTTTTTCTCTCTCTCTTCTTTTCTTTTCTTCTTTCTTTCTTTCTTTCTTTCTTTCTTTCTTTCTTTCTTTTTTTTTTTTGGTGGTGACTTCCAATTGCTCTGAAACTTTCCAAGATGGACCTCACTCGATCGTGGTTGATATATTCAGCTACACATCCCCTCAACCACCTCTCACCAAAATGACCAGAAGGAGGAACACCCAACAGAGGAAAAATTCTGAGACTGTTACCTCTTCCACAGAACTTTGGATATGGACATAAACAATATGTTGGAAATGGAATTAAGGCTAACGATCATCCAGGCAATGACTGGGTTGGAGAATGCCATTAGTGGCAACATAAAATCTCTAAGGGTGGAAGTGAGAGGTGATCTGGCATAACCTAAAAATGCTATTAATGAGTTTTAATCTAATCTATATACTCTAACAGCTAGGGTAAATGAGGCAGAATATCAAATTAGTGATCTAGAAGACAAACTGATAGAAAAGGATTAGGAGGAGGCCTGGAATAAACAACATAGAAGCCATGAAAACAGAATTAGGGAAATAAATGATGCCATGAAATGTTCTAATGTCAGAGTTAGTGGGATCCTTGAGGTGGTGGAGAAAGAGAGACTAGAAGATATAGTTGATCAAATACTGGATGAAAATTACCCTAATCTGGGGAATGAAACAGGTGTTCATGTCCTAGAGGCAGAGAGGACACCCCCAAAATCAATGAGTCTAGAAAGACCCCCAGACACTTAATGGTGAGATTCACGAATCATAAGTCCAGACAGGAGGTCTTAAAGACAGCTAGGGAGAAGAGATTCATTACATACAGAGGAAAAACCATAAGAATAACATCAGACTTTTCCACCAACCTGGCAAGAAAGAAAGGGCTGGCAAGACATATGCAGGGCACTAAACGAGAAGAACATACAGCCAAGAATACTTTATCCAGAAACGCTGACATTCGGAATGGATGGAGAGATAAAGAGCTTCCAAGCCAGGAAATGTTCAAAAGATTATGTGACCAACAAGCTGGCACTACAAGAAATAATAAAGGGGGGTTCTATAAAAGAAGAAAGTACCCAAGAGTGCCATAGAACAGGAAATTACAGAGACAATATATAGAAGCAAGGACTTCACAGGAAACATGATGTAAGTAGAAATTTTCTTTCAATAATCACTCAACATGAACAGCTTAAATGCTCCCATAAAATGGCACAGGGTTGCAGATTGTATAAAATGTCATTACCCATCCATATGCTGTCTACAAGAGATATTTTGAACCTAGAGTTACATCCAGACTGAAAGTGAAAGGATGGAGAACCATGTTTCATGCCAAGAGGCCTCAATGGAAAGCTGGGGTAGTGATTTTCATAGCAGATAAATTAGATTTTAAGCTAAAGACTATAGTCAGAGATACAGAAGGACACTACATCATTCTTAAAGGGTCTACCCCCCAAGAAGATATAACAATTATAAATATTTATGCCCCCACCATGGAAGCAGCCAACCACATAAGCCAAGTGTTAAACAAAATAAAGAGTCATATTGATATAACTACATTAATTGTAGGAGATCTTAACACTCTACTCTCAGCAATAGATAGATCACCTAAGCAGAAAATCAACAAAGAAACAAGAGTTTTGAATGACACATTGGATCAGATGGACTTCATAGATATATACACAACATTCCAACCTAAAACAAGATAATACTCATTCTCCTTGGGCGGACATGGAACTTTCTCCAGAATAGACCACATACTCAGTCACAAATCAGTGCTCAACTGATACAAAATGATTCAGATTATTCCCTGCATATTCTCAGACCACAATGCTTTGAAAATGGAACTCAGCCACAAGAAAAGGATTGGAAGGAATTCAAACACTTAGAAGCTAAAGACCATCCTGCCCAAGAATGTTTGGATCAACCAGAAAATCAAATAAGAACTTAAACAATTCATGGAAACCAAGGAGAATCAATACATATGGGACCAAAACCTATGGGATATGGCAAAGGTGATAATAAGGGGGAAATACGTAGACATCCAAGCCTTGCTCAAAGAAAGTTGAAAAATCCTGAATATATAAACTCTCTTTACACCTTAAAGAACTGGGAAATCAACAACAAATTAAGCCAAACCCATAAACAACAGGGGAAATAATTCAGATTAGAGTTCAATGAGTCAGAAACTAGAGATACAGTAGAACACATCAATGAAACTAGAAGCTGTTTCTTTGAAAGAACTAATAAGATCACTAAGCTGGTGGCCAAACTAATCCAAAAGGAATGAGAGAGGACCCAAATTAATAAAATTATGAATTAAAGGGGATATATCACGACTAACACCAAGTAAATAGAAATAATCTTCAGAAAATATTATAAACAGCTATATGCCAATAAATTTAGCAACCTAGAAGAAGATGCATTCCTGGAAAGCTATAAACATCCAGGACTGAAACAGGAATAAAATTCTCAACAAGATCTTAGCTAATAGGATCTAACACTACATTAAAAAGATTATACACCTAGATCACATGGGATTTTTCCCTGGGATGCAAGTGGGGTTCAACAATCGCAAATCAATCAATGTCATAAAACAAATCAGGAAGAGAAGAGGGAAGACCCACATGCTCCTTTCAATTGATGCAGAAAAAGCATTTGACAAAATACAGCATCCTCTCCTGATTAAACCATTCAAAGTATAGAGATAGAGGGAACATTCCTCAACTTCATAAAATCTGTCTGTGAAAAGCCCACAGCAAATATCATTCTCAATGTGGAAAAGCTGACAGCTCTCCCACTGGGATCAGGAACACAACAAAGATGCCCACTCTCACCAATGTTGTTCAACATATTACTAGAAGTCCATACAATAGGAATCAGACAACAAAAAGAAATAAAAGGTATTCAAATTGACAAAGAAGTCAGTCTCTCTATCTTCTCAGATGACATGATATTTTATATGGAAAATCCAAAATACTCCACCTCCAAACTACTAGAACTCTTACAGCAATTCCGTAATGTGGCACAATACAAAATCAGTGCACAGAAAGTAGTTGCTTTCTAATACACTAGCAATGAAAATGTAGAAGGAGGAAATTAGATAATCGATTCCGTTTACAATAGCACCAAGAACCTTGGAATAAACCTAACCAAAGAGGTAAAACATTTATACTCCAGGAATTATAGAACACTCATGAAAGAAATTGAAGAAGATACAAAAGGATGGAAAAGCATTCCATACTCATGGATCAGAAGAATGAACATTGTTAAAATGGCTATACTGCCCAGAGCAATCTATACTTTCAATGTCATCCTGATTCAAATTCCACGAGCATTTTTCAAAGTGCTGGAACAAACAATCCTAAAATTTGTATGGAACCAGAAAAGACCCTGAATCACTACAGAAATGTTGAAAAAGAAAAACAAAGCTGGGGCCATAACGTTACCTGATTTCAAGTTTCACTACAAAGCTGTGATCACCAAGACAGTATAGTACTGGCACAAAAACAGACACACAGACCGAAGGAACAGAGTGGAAAGCCCAGATATGGACTCTCAACTCTATGGTCAAATAATCTCTGACAAAGCAGGAAAAAAATATCTAGTAGAAAAAACCTAATGTCTTCAATAAATGGTATTGGGAAAATTGGACAGTTATGTATAGAAGAATGAAACTCAAACATTCTCTTACACCATACACAAAGATAAACTCAAAACGTAAAAGACCTCGATGTAAGGCAAGAATCCTTCAAAATCCTAGGGGAGAACATAGGCACTATCTTCTTCTACATCAGCCACAGCAACTTCCTTCAACACGTCTCCAGAAGCAAAGTAAACAAAAGCGAAAATAAACTTTTGGGACTTCGTCAAGAAAAAAAAAAAAAAGCAAGAACCTTCCACACAGCAAGGAAACAGTCAACAAAACAAAAAGCAACACACGGAATATATTCGCAAATGACACTACAGTCAAAGGGCTGATATCCAAGATCTATAAAGAGCCCCTCAATCTCGGGGCGCCTGGGTGGCACAGTCGTTAAGCATCTGCCTTCAGCTCAGGTCATGATGCTAGGGTCCTGGGATGGAGCCCTGCATCAGGCTTCCTGCTCTGCAGGAAGCCTGCCTCTCCCTCTCCCACTGCCCCTGCTTGTGTTCCCTCTCTCGCTCTCTCTGTCAAATAAACAAAATATTTTTTAAAAAAGAACTCTTCAATCTCAACAACCAAGAAACAGATAATCATGTCAAAAAATGGGCAGAAGACATGAGAATGGCTCTCTAAAGAAGACATAAAAATGGCTAACGGACACATGAAAAAATGTTCACCATCATTAGTCATCATGGAAATTCAAATCAAAACCACATTGAGATACCCCCTAACACCAATTAGAATGACCAAAATCAGAAAGACAGAAAACAAGTGTTGGAGAGGATGTGGAGAAAGGGGAACCCTCTTACACTGTTGGTGGGAATGCAAGCTTGTGCAGCCACTTTGGAAAACAGTGTGGAGATACATCAAAAAAGTAAAAATATGACCTTGCAATTGCACTACTGGGTATTTACCCCAAAGATACAGATGTAGTGAAAAGAAGGGCCATATGTACCCCAACAATCATAGCAGCAATGTCCATAATCACCAAACCATGGAAAGGGTCCAGATAATCTTCAACAGACGAATGCATAAAGAAGATGCGGTCCATATACACAATGGAATATTATGTAGGCATCATATATACAATGGAATATTACACCTCCATCAGAAAGGATGAATACCCAACTTTTGTATCAACATGGACGGGTGTGGAGGAGATTATCCTGAGTGAATTAAATCAAGCAGAGAAAGTCAATTATCATATGGTTTTATTTAGTTATGAAGAATAAGGAATATCAAGAAGTTAATTAGGAGAAGAAAAGGAAAAATGAAGTGGAGTAAATCAGAAAGGGAGCTGAAGCATGAGAGACTGTGAACTCGAAGAAATAATCTGAGGGTTTTGGAGGCAAGGGGGTTGCGGGGTTAGTGGAGCCTGGTTGTGGGTACTAAGGAGGGCATTTTTTGAATGGAGTAATTAGTGTAGTGTAGGAACAATAAATCTTAGAACTCTGAAAAAATGAAATAAAAAATGGTTTCTCTGCCCATTGAGAGGATAATATGATTCTTGTCTTTTCTTGAACTAATGTGACCTTTTTTTATTTTTTATTTTTATATTTTTCATTTATTTTTATTATTATTATTTGCCCAGGGGTACAGGTCTGTGAATCATCAGGCTTACACCTTTAACAGCACTCACCATAGCACAAACCCTCCCCAATGTCCATAACCCATCCACCCTATCACTACCCTCCCACACCCCAGTAAACCAAATTTCGTTTTGTGAGATTAAGAGTCTCATGCTTTGTCTCTTTGCTGATCCCATCTTGTTTCATTATTTTCCCTCCCTACCCCCAAGAATCCCCACCCTGCCGCTCAAGTTCCTCATATCAGAAAGATCATATGATAACTGTCTTTCTCTGAGTGACTTGTTTCACATAGTATAACAACACCCTCTAGTTCCATGCATGTCGTTGTAAAGAGCAATATTTCATTTCTCTTGATGGCTGCATAATATTCTATTGTATATATATACCACTTCTTCTTTATCCATTCGTCTATTGATGGACCTCTAGGTTCTTTCCATAGTTTGGCTATTGTGGACATTGCTGCTATAAACATTCAGGTGCATGTGCCCCTGAGGATCACTACCTTTGTATATTCAGGATAAATACCCAGTAGTGCTATTGCTGGTTAATAGGGTGGCTCTATTTTCAACTTTTTGAGGAACCTCCATACTGTTTCCAGAGTGGCTGCACCAGTTTGCATTCCCACCAACAGTGTGGGAGAGTTCCCCTTTTTCTGCATCCTTCCAACATCTGTCATTAACTGACTTGTTGATTTTAGCCATTCTGACTGGTGTGAGATGGTATATCACTGAGGTTTTGATTTGTATTTCCCTGATGCCGAGTGATGTCGAGCACTTTCTCATGTGTCTGTTGGTCATTTGGATGTCTTCTATAGAGAGATGTCTATTCATTTCTTGACTGGGTTATTTGTTTTATGGGTGTTGAGTTTGAGAAACTCTTATAGATTTTGGATATAAGCCATTTTTCTGAAATGTCATGTGCAAATATCTTCTCCCATTGTGTCAGTTGTCATTTGGTTTTGTTGACTCTTTCCTATGCTGTGCAAAAGCTTTTAATCTTGATGAAGTCCCAACAGTTCATTTTGCCCTTGCTTCCCTTGCCTTTAGTGATGTTCCTAGGAAGAAGTTGCTGCGGTTGAGGTCAAAGAGATTGCTGCCTTTGTTCTTCTCAAGGATTTTGATGGATTCCTTTCTCACATTGAGGTCTTTCATCCATTTTGACTCTATTTTTGTGTGTGGCATAAGGAAATAATCCAGTTTCATTTTTCTGAATGTGGCAGTCCAGTTTTCCCAATAACATTGATGAAGAGACTGTCATTTTTTCCATTGGACATTCTTTTCTGCTTTGTCAAAGATTAGTTGACCATAGAGGTGAGGGTCCATTGTTGGGCTCTCTATTCTGTTCCACTGATCTATGTGTCTATTTTTTTTGCCAGTACCATACTGTCTTGATGATGACAGCTTTCCAATAGAGCTTGAAGTCTGGAATGGTGATGCCACCAACTTTGGTTTTTGTTTTTGTTTTTGTTTTCTACGTTCCTTTGGCTTTTCAGGGTCCTTTATGGTTCCATATAAATTTTAGGATTATTTATTCCATTTCTTTGTAATAAATTGCTGGTATTTTGATGGGGATTGCATTACATGTGTAGATTGCTCTAGGTAGCATAGGAATTTTCACAATATTTAGTTCTCCAATCCATGAACATGGGATGTTTTCCCATTTCTTTGTGTCTTCCTCAATATCTTTCATGAGTACTTTATAGTTTTCTGAATACAGATTCTTTGCCTCTTTAGTTAGGTTTATTTCCAGGTATCTTATGGCTATGGGTGCAATTGTAAATGGGATTGAGTCCTTAATTACTCTTTCTCCTGTTTTGTTGTTGGTATATAGAAATGCAACTGAATTCTGTGCATTGATTTTATATCCTGATACTTTACTGAATTCTTGTATGAGTTCTAGCACTTTTGGAGTGGTCTTTTGGGTTTTCCACATAAAGTATCATATCATCTGCAAAGAGTGAGAGTTTGAGTTCTTCCTTGATGATTTGGATGCCTTTTATTTCTTTTTATTGTCTGATTGCTGAGGCTAGGACTTCTAGTACTATGTTGAATAGCAGTGGTGATAGTGGACAGCCCTGCTGTGTTCCTGACCTTAGAGGAAAAGCTCTCAGTTTTTCTCCATTGAGAATGATATTTTCTGTGGGTTTTTCACAGATGGGTTTGATGATATTGAGGTATGTACCCTCTATGCCTACACTGTGAAGAATTTTGCTCAAGAAAGGGTGCTGTATTTTATCAAAAGCTTTTTCAGCATCTATTGAGAGATATATCTTTCTTTTTAATATCTTTCTTCTTTCCTCTTAACTATCTTTTTATCGTTCTTTATTATCTTTGTTTATTTCTTTATTATTTTATCTTTATTTTATTAATGTCTTGTATCACATTGATTGATTTGCTGTTGTTGATACAATCTTGCATCTTGGGAATGAATCACCATGATTATTTGTGGTGAATAATCTTTTTAATATGCCATTGAATCCTATTGGTAGTATTTTGTTGAGGATTTTTGCATCCGTGTTCATCAAGGATATTGGTCTGTAATTCTTGTTTTTGTTAGGGTTTTTGCCTGGTTTTGGGGTCAAAGTAGTCTTGGACTCATAAAATGCATATGGAAGTTTTCCTTCCATTTAAAATTTTTGAAAGAGTTTCAGGAGAATAGGTACTAATTCTTCTTAAATGTTTGGTAGAATTTCCCTGGGAAGCTGTCTGGCCCTGGGCTCTTGTTTGCTGGGAGATTTTTGCTTGATGCTTCAATCTTCTTACTTGTTATGGATCTATTCTGGTTTTTTATTTCTTCCTAGTTCAGTTTTTGTAGTTTATATATTTCTTGGAATGCCACTATTTCTTTCAGATTGTCAAATTTGCTGGTTTAGAGTTGTTCAAAATATGTTCTTAGAATTATTTTTATTTCTTTGGTGTTGGTTGTGATCTCTCCTCTTTCATTCATGATTTTATTAATTTCAGTCCTTTCTCTTTTCTTTTGGATAAGTTTGGCCAGGGGTTTATCAATCTTATTAATTCTTTCAAAGAACCAGCTCCTAGTTTCATTGATTTGTTCTACTGTTCTTTTGGTTTCTATTTCATTGATTTCTGCTCTGATCTTCTCTTCTCCTGTTGGGTTAAGCCTTTCCTTGCTGTTCTTTCTCCAGCTCCTTTAGGTGTACTTGAGACCTTTCTTGTTTCTTGCTATATATTTTCCTCTCAGGACTGCTTTTGCTCTGTCCCAAAGATTTTGAACAGTTGTGTTTTCATTTTCATTTGTTTTCATGATTTTTAAAATTCTCCTTTAATTTCCCATTTAACCCATCCATTCTTTAGTATGATATTCTTTTGTCTCCATGTATTTGAGTTCTTTCCAATTTTTCTCTTGTGCTTGAGTTCTAGTTTCAGAGCATTACGGTCTGAAAATATGCAGGGAATGATCCCAATCTTCTGGTAGTGTTTGAGACCTGATTTGTGACCCAGGATGTTGTCTATTCTTGAACATGTTCCATGTGCCCTAGAGAAGAATGTGTATTCTTTTGCTTTGGAATGGAATATTCTGAATATATCTGTGATGTCGAACAAGTACAGTGTGTCATTTAAGGCCTTTATTTCCTGGTTGATCTTTTGCTCAGATGATCTGTCCATTTTTGGTAAGGGCGGTGTTAAAGTCCCCTACTGTTTTTATATTATTGTTGATGTGTTTCTTTGATTTTGTTATTAACTGGTTTATATAATTGGCTGCTCCCGTGTTAGAGGCATAGATACAATTGTTAGATATTCTCATTGGACAGGCACTTAAATTATGATATAGTGTCCTTCCTCATCTCTTAATACAGTCTTTGGCTAAAAATCTAATTTATCTGATATAAGGATTGTCACCCAAGCTTTCTTTTGATGTCCCTTAGCATGGTAAATTATTTTCCACCTCCTCACTTTAAATCTGCAGGTGTCTTTGGGCCTAAAATGAGTTTCTTGTAGACAGCCTTTTTTAATCCATTTTGATACCCTGTGTCTTTTATGTGGGGGCATTTAGACCATTTGTATTCAGGGTAACTTTCGAGAGATGTGAACGTAGTGCCACTTTATTGCCTGTAAGGTGCCTGTTACTGTATATTGTTTCTCTTCCTTGCTGGTCTATGTTTCTTTCAGGCTCTCTCTTTGCTTTGAGGATCCCTTTCAAAATTTCCTGTAGGACTGGCTTGCTCTTTGCAAATTCCTTTAGTTTTTGTTTGTCCTGGAAGCTTTTTATCTCTCATTCTATTTTCAATGACAGCCTAGGTGAATATAGTATTCTTGGCTGCACATTTTTCTCGTTAGTGTTCTGAATATGTCATGCCAGTTCTTTCTGGCCTTCCAGGTCTCTGTGGGTAGATATGCTGTCAGTCTAATATTTCTACACTTGTAATTTACAGAACTCTTGTCCCGAGCTGTTTTCAGGATTTTCTCTTTATCACTAAGACTTTTAGGTTTTACTATTATATGATGGCGTGTGGACCTATTTTTTTTTGAGGGGGTGCTCTGTGGTTCCTGGATTTTGATTCTTGTTCCCTTCGCAAAATTAGGGAAATTCTGTACTATAATTTGCTTCAGATTCTCTTCGCAGGCATATTGTTGCTCTTAATATGTTCTTAAAATTGTCTTTATTTCCTTGGTATTGGTCTTTATCTCTCCCCTTTCATTCATGATTTTATTAATTTGAGTACTTTCCCTGTTCTTTTAGATAAATCTGGTAAGAAGATTATCAATCTTATTAATTCTTTTCAGAGTACAAGCTTCTAGTTTAATTGATCTGTTCTGTTCTTTTGATTTCTGTTTTGTTGATTTCTGCTCTAATCTTTATTATTTCTCTTCTCCTGCTGCATTTAGGCTTTATTTGCTCTTCTTTCTCCAGGTATTTTAGGTTTAAGTTCAGCTTGCATATTTGGTTTTTTTTTTCAAATTCTTTGAAAGGGGCTTGTATTGCTAAGTACTTCCATCTTATGACCGACTTTGCTGTATCCCAGAGGTTTATTGTTACTATTATTATTATTTGCCCCAGACGTACAGGTCTTTGAATCATCACGCTTACATCTCTCACAGCACTCACGATAGCACAAACCCTCCTCAATGTCCACAACCCATCCAACCTAACCCTACCCTCCCAGCACCCAGTAACCCTCAGTTTCTTTTGTGAGATTAAGAGTCTCTATGGTTTGTCTCCTTCCTGATCCCATCTTGTTTCATTATTTTCCATCCATACCCACCTCGACCACCCAACCTGCCCTAAAGTTCCTCATATTAGAGAGATCTTATGATAATTGTTCTTTCTCTGATTGACTTGTATCGCTTCATATGATACACTGTAGTTCCAACCACATCACTGCAAATGGCAATATTTCGTTTCTACTGATGGCTGCATAGTATTCCCTTGTGTGTGTGCGCGCGTGCGCGTGTGTGTGTGTGTGTGTGTGTGTGTATAAAACATTTTCTTTATCCATTCATCTGTTGATGGATATCTAGTTTCTTTCCATAGTTTGGCTATTGTGGACATTGCTGCTATAAACATTCGGGTGCATGTGCCCCTAAGGATCACAACCTTTGTATCTTTAGGGTAAAAATCCAGTAATGCAATTGATGGGTCATAGGATAGCTCTATTATAAACTTTTTGAGGAACTTACACACTGTTTTCTAGAGTTGCTGCATCAGCTTGCATTCCCACCAACAGTGTAGGAGGGTTCCCCTTTTTCTGCATCCTCGCCAACATCTGTTGTTTCCTGACTTGCTGATTTTAGCCATTCTGAGTGGTGTGAGGCATGGTTTTGATTTGCATTTCCCTGATGCTGAGTGATGTTGAGCACTTTCTAATGTGTCTGTTGGCCATTTGGATGTCTTCTTTGGAGAAATGTCTGTTCATGTCTTCTGCCCATTTTGTGACTAGGTTATTTGTTTTACGGGTGTTAAGTTTGAGAAGTTCGTTACAGATTTTGGATAAAAGCCCTTTATCTGAGATGTCATTTCCAAACATTTTCTCCCATTCTGTCAGTTGTCTTTTGGTTTTGTTGACTCTTTCCAGTGCTGTGCAAATTCTTTTAATCTTGATGAACTCCAAACAGTTCATTTATGCCCTTGCTTCCCTTGTTTTGGTGATGTTCCTAGGAAGAAGTTGCTACAGTTGAGGTCGAAGAGGATGTTCACTGTGTTCTCGAGGATTTTGATGGATTCCTTTCTCACATTGAGGTCTTTCATCCATTTTGAGTCTATCTTTGTGTGGGCTCTAAGGAAATCATCCAGTTACATTTTTCTGCCTGTGGCTGTCCAGTTTTCCTGATAACAATTGTTGAAGAGGCTGTCTTTTATTTTTCCATTGGAAAATCTTTCCTGCTTTGTCGAAGATTAGTTGACCATAGAGGTGAGGGTCTATTTCTAGGCTCTTTATTCTCTTCCACTGACCTATGTGTCTTTTTTTTTTGCCAGTACCATACTGTCTTGATGATGACAGCTTTGTAATAGAGCTTGAGGTCTGTAGTTGTGCTAACACCATCTATTGTTTTCTTTTTCAACATTCTTTTGCCTATTTGGGGACTTTTCTGGTTCCATATAAATTTTAGGATTATTTTTCCATTTATTTGAAATAAATGGCTGGTATTTTGATGGGGATTGCATTAAATGTTTAGATTGCTCTAGGTAGTATACACATTTTCACAATATTTTCTCTTCCAATCCATGAGCATGGAAGGTTTTTTCACTTCTTTGTGTCTTCCTCAATTTCTTTCATGAGTACTTTATAGTTTTCTGAGTGCAGATTCTTTACCTCTTGAGCAGGTTTATTTCCAGGTATCTTATGTTGTTGGGTGCAATTGTAAATGGGATTGACTCGTTAATTTCTCTTTCTTCTGTTTTGCTGTTGGTATATAGAAATGCAACTGATTTCTGTGCATTGATTTTATATCCTGACACTTGACTGAATTCCTGTATGAGTTCTACCAGTTTTGGAGTAGAGTCCTTTGGGTTTTCCCAGATAAAGTATCATATCTTCTGCAAAGAGTGAGAGTTTGACTTCATCCTAGCCAATTTGGATGCCTTTTATTTCTTTTTGTTGTCTGATTTCTGAGGCTTGGAGTTCTAGTACTATGCTGAATAGCACTGGTAATAGTGGACAGCCATGCCATTTTCCTGACTTTAGGGGAAAAGCTCTAAGTTTTTCTCCATTGAGAATGATATTCCCTATGGGTTTTCATAGATGGCTTTGATGATATTGAGGTATGTACCCTCTATGCCTTCACTGTGAAGAGTTTTGTTCAAGAAGAGGTGCTGTACTTTGTCAAAAGCTTTTTCAGTATCTATTGAGAGGATCATATGATTCTTGTTCATTTCTTTATTAATGTCTTCTATCACATTGAGTGATTTACAAACGTTAAACCAACCTTGCAGCCAGGACAAAAATCCAATTGGTCGTAGAGAATAATCCTTTTAATGCGCTGTTGGATCCTATTGGCTAGTATTTGGTTGAGGATTTTTGTATCCGTGTTCATCAAAGATATTTGTCTGTAATTCTCCTTTTTGATCATGTCTTTGCCTGGTTTTGGGATCAAAGTAATGCCTGCCTCATAAAATGAGTTTGGAAGTTTTCCTTCCATTTCTATTTTTGGAAGAGTTTCAGGAGAATAGGTATTAATTCTCCTTTAAATTTTGATAGAATTCCCCTGGGAAGCCGTCTGGCCCTGGGCTTTTATTTGTTGGGAGATTTTTGATGACTGCTTCAGTCTCCTTACTGATTATGGGTCTATTCAGGTCTTCAATTTCTTCCTGGTTCAGTTTTGGTAGTTATATTTCTTTTAGAATGCATCCATTTCTTCCAGAATGTCTAATTTGCTGGCTTAGAGTTGCTCATAATACGTTCTTAGAATTGTTTGTATTTCTTTGGTGTTGGTTGTGATCTCTCCTGTTTCATTCATGATTTTATTAATTTGAGTCCTTTCTCTTTTCTTTTTTTTTTTGGATAAGTCTGGCCAGAGGTTTATCAATCTTATTAATTCTTTCAGAAAACCAGCTCCTAGTTTCATTGATTTGTTTTACTCTTCTTTTGGTCTCTATTTCATTGATTTCTGCTCTGATCTTTATTATTTCTCTTCTCCTGTTGGGTGTAGGCTCTCTTTGTTGTTCTTTTTCCAGGTCCTTTAGGTGTAGGGTTATGTTGTGTACTTGAGTCCTTTCATGTTTCTTGAGAAAGGCTTCTATTGCTATATACTTTCCTCTCACGACAGCTTTTGTTGTGTCCCAAAGATTTTGAACAGTCGTGTTTTCATGTTCATTTGTTTCCATGAATTTTTTTAATTCTTTAATTTCCTAGTTGACCCATTCATTCTTTAGTAGTATCTTCTTTATCCTCCATGTATTTAAGTTCTTTCCAACTTTCCACTTGTGGTTGAGCTCTAGTTTCAAAATATTATCGTCTGAAAATACGCAGGCAATGATCACAATCTTTTGGTACCTGTTGAGATCTAATTTGTGACCCCGAATATGGTCTGTTCTGGAGAATGTTCCACGTGCACTGGAGATGAATGTGTATTCTTTTGTTTTGGGATAGAATGTTCTGAATATATCTGTGATGTCCACATGATCCTGTGTGTCATTTAAAACCTTTATTTCCTTGTTCATCTATTGCTTCGATGATCTGTCCATTTCACTGAGAAGGGTTTTAAAATCCCCTACTATTATTGTATTATTGTCCATGTGTTTCTTTGATTTTGTTATTAATTGGTTTATGTAATTGCCTGCTCCCATGTTAGGGGCATAGATATTTACAACTGTTAGATCTTCTTGTTGGACAGGTCCTCTAATTATGATATATCCTCTTCATTTCTTATGATATTCTTTGGCATAAAATCTAATTTATCTGATATAACGATTGCCACTCCAGCTTTCTTTTGATTTCCATTGGCATGGTAAATTGTTTTCCTCCCCCTCACTTTAAATCTGCAGGTGTCTTTGTGTGTAAAATGAGTTTCTTGTAGAAACACAGCATATCAATGGGTCTTGTTTGTGTGGTTTTTTTTATCCATTCTGTTACCCTGTTTCTTTTAATTGGGGCACATAGGCCATATACATTCAGGGTAACTGTTGAGAGATATGATTTTAGTGCCATTGTATTGCCTGGAAGGTGACTGTTACTGTATATTGTGTCTCTTCCTTTCTGGTCTGTTTCTTTGCTTAGAGGACCCCTTTCAATATTTCCTGTAGGGCTATCTTGGTGTTTCCAAATTCCTTTAGGTTTTGTTTGTTTGTTTTTATCTCTCCTATTTTCAGTGACAGCCTAGCTGGATATTGTATTGTTGGCTGCATGTTTTTCTCATTTAGTGCTCTGAGTATACTATGCCAGTTCTTCCTGGCCTGCCAGGTCTCCGTGGATAGGTCTGCTGTCAATCTAATATTTCTGCCATTGTATGTTATAGACCTCTTGTCCCGATCTGCTTTCAGGATTTTCTCTTTGTCACTAAGACTTGTAAGTTTTATTATTAGATGTCGGGGTGTGGATCTATTTTTATTGATTTTGAGGGAGATTCTCTGTGCCTTCTGGATTTTGATGCTTGTTCCCTTCGCCAAATTAGGGAAATTCTGTACTATAATTTGCTCCAATATACTTTCTGCCCCACTCTCTCTCTTCCTCTTCTGGGATCCCAATTATTCTAATATTGTTTTATCTTATGGTATAACATATCTCTCGAATTCACCCCTCATGTTCCAGTAGTTGTTCATTGCTTTTTTCCTCCGCTTCTTTATTCCCTGTCATTTAGTCTTCTAAGTCACTAGTTTTGTCTTCTGCCTCATTTATCCTAGCAGTAAGAGCCTCCATTTTTTTTGCACCTCATTAACAGCTTTTTTATTTCATCTTGGTTAGATTTTAGTTCTTTTATTTCTCCAGAAAGTGTTTTTATTTCTCTAGAGAGGGATTATCTATTATCTTCCATGCTTCTTTCAAGCCCATCCAGCACCTTAATAATCGTAATTCTGAAGTCTAGTTCTGTCATATTACTAATTTCTGCATTTATTAGGTCCCTAGCCACTGTTACTGCCTCTTGTTCTTTTTTGTTTGTGTATTGGTTTTTTCTGCCTTGTAATTTTATTCAGATAAGAATAGATAGATAAGAGAAAAAATACTAAATGGTAGCAATGACCCCATAGAAACATACACTAAACTAATTAGAAATGACCTGGAACTGTGGGGAGAATAAAGAGGGAAAAAAACAAAAAACAAAAAATAAATCAAACAAACAAGTACAAAAAATAAAATAAAACCCTACAGCTGTATCTATATCTACATCTATATTATCTATTTCTGTTTCTATATCTATCTCTGTTTCTGACTCTATCTCTATCTCTATCTATCTCTATTACACTGGTGAATTGGACAGACCCTCTCTCATATACAAAAAAATAAGTTTAAATACAATGAATGTATAAAATATGACTATAACAATTAAAAATAAAAAAGATTAACAAGTGTTGATAAGATATAATAGTTTAAATACCTTAAAATAGGAAAAAGGAAAAATTTAAAATAAAAGAATAAGAAAAAATAAAATTTAAAGAATTTAACTTTGAACGACTAAAGAATTATCTGGGAAAAGTCATTCATTCCCTTCTTTGATTTTCCCTAGCTCTGGAGTTCCACAATTCTCAGGGATCTCTGAACTTGGCTTTGGCTGGATGTTCTTGCTGATCTTCTGGGGGAGGGGCCTGTTGCTGTGATTCTTAAGTGTCTTTGCCCAAGGTGGAATTGCACCTCCAGGGTCCAGTGTAGGTAATCTGCTTGGGTTCAATCTTGGGAGCTTTTGTTCCCTCAAGGATTTCCGTACAGCTTTGGAGGACAGAATGAAAATGGCGGCCTCCCAGTCTCCCACCTGTAGGTGCCGAGAGCTAGGGGCCTCACTCCTCATTGCATCCTCAGAGAAAAGCAGTCAGTCCATCCCGTCTCCCTGGTCTCTGGCCGCATTCCGAGCTTACCTGACCTGTGACTAGCGTTTCTATCTCTGGCATGTGACCCCATTTAGAATATCCAAACCTAGCAGATTCCTGCAGCTACTCCTGTGCTGCTCCACCTGGAGGAGAAAGGAGGTTGTCTCTCTGAGTCTGCCACCCATGGGGTGCCCACTCAAAGAGCAGTGGCCCGACTGTGCTTTGGGTCATGGCCCAAGGTAACACCGAGCTAAAAGAAACTTTCTCAGCTTGGGTCCATTTCTCCTGTTGGCTTCTCATCTCTGATACCTGGGAGCTTTGTAGTGCTCAGAAACCCCTGGTATTTTGTGTCCCTGTGGGTCCTGAGACCACACTTTCCCTGTGAGGGCTTCACCCCCAACACAATGTCCCTCAGTGGAGCAGACTTCCAGAAGAATGAACCTGGACCCCTTTCTTATACCGTACACAAAGATAAACCCAAAATTGATTAAAGCCTCACAGTGACACAGGTATCCATCAAAATCCTGGAGGATATCTTAGACAGTAACCTCTTCAACATTGACCACAGCAACTTCTTTCAAAACATGTCTCCAAAGGCAAGGGAAACAAAAGCAAAACTTCTACTGGAATTTCACCATGATAAAAAGTTTCTGCACAACAAAGAAATCAGTCAACAAAACCAAGAGGTAACTCATGGAATGGGAGATGTGTGCAGAACAACATTACAATTAAAGGGCTTATAGCCAAGATCTATAAAGAACTTTAACTCACCACCCAAACCCCCCCCCAAATAATCCAGTCAAAAATGGGCAGCAACATGAACAAACATTTCTTCAAAGAAGGCGTCCAAATGGCTAACAGACATTTGAAAAATATTAACCTCACTAGCCATCAGGGAAATACATATCAAAATCACAATTATATGCTACCTTACACCACTTAAAATGGCAAAAACTAACAAAACAGGGATAAAAAAATGATGACGAGGATGTGGAGAAAGGGGAACTTTCTTACACTGTTGGTGGGAATGCAAGCTTGTACATCCACATTGGAAAATAATATGGAGATTCCTCAACACATTGAAAATAAATCTACCCTACATCTTAACAATTGTACTCCTAGGTATTTATCCCAAAGATAGAAATGTATTGAAAAGAAGGGGCACATGCACCCCAATGTTCATAGCCGCAATGTCCACAATAGCCATACTGTGGAAGAAGCTGAGATGTCCTTCAAACGATGAATGGATAAAGAAGATGTTGTACATATATACACTGCTTACTCAACCATCTGAAAGGATGAATACACTTCTTCAAAGATATCCAAATGCCTAACAAACATGTGAAAAATGCTTAACATCATGAGCCATCAGGGAAAATTCAAATTAAAACCATATTGAGATAGCACCTTACATAATTTAGAATGGCAAAAATTAACAAGACAAGAAACAACAAATTTTGGAGAAAATGTGGAGAAAGGGAAACCCTCTTATATTGTTGGTGAGAATGCAAGTTGGTGCAGCCACTTTAGAAAACAGCAAGAAGCTTCCTCAAAAAATTAAAAATAGAGCTACCCTATGATCCTGCAATTGCACTACTGGGTATTTACCCCAAATATACAGATGTAGTGAAAATAAGGGCCATATGCTCCTCAATGTTCATAGTAGCAATGTTCACAATAGCCAAACTGTGGAAAGAGCCAAGTGTCCTTCAACAGACAAATGGATAAAAAATATGTGGTCCATATACACAATGGACTATTATTACTCAGCCATCAGAAATAATGAATACCCAACTTTTCCATCAACATGGATGGGACTGGAGGAGATTATGCTAAGTGAAATAAGTCAAGCAGGGAATGTCAATTATCTTATGGTTTCACTTACTTGTGGAACATAAGGAATAGCATGGAGGACATTAGGAGAAGGAAGGGAAAAATGAAGGGGGCAATCAGAGATGGAGAAAAACCATGAGAGACTGTGGATTCTGGGATACAAACTGAGAGTTTCAGGGGTGTGTGTGAAGGGATGAAGTAGCTGGGTGATGTGTATTAAGGAGGGCATGTGTTGTAATGATCACCGGGTGTTATACGCAACTAATGAATCACTGAACATTACATTAGAAACTAATGATGTACTATATGGTGGCTAGCAACATAATAAAAAAAACAATAAATTAATTAATTAAAAAGAATAGGCGGGCGCCTGGGTGGCTCAGTGGGTTAAAGCCTCTGCCTTCGGCTCAGGTCATGATCTCAGGGTCCTGGGATCGAGGCCCGCATCAGGCTCCCTGCTCAGCAGGGAGCCTGCTTCCTCCTCTCTCTGCCTGCCTCTCTGCCTACTTGTAATCTCTCTCTCTCTGTCAAATAAATAAATAAATAAAATCTTTTAAAAAAATAAAAAAGTAAAAAAATAAAAAGAATAGGCAATATCCACAATGGAGGGTTGTGTTGGCTCACTGATGAGTATTAAGGAGGGCATGTATTTCATGGAGCACTGGGTGTTATACATAAACAGTGAATCTTGGAACACTACCTCAAAGCTAATGACATACTGTATGGTAACTAACATAACATAGTAAATAAGAAAGGATGGGTACCTACTATTTGCATCTTTATGGATAGACCTGGAGGGGCGAATGTCAAGTAAATAAGTAAATAAGTCAAGTAGAGAAAGATAATTATCATATGGTTTCACTCATATGTGAAACATAAGGAATAGCACAGAGGACCACAGGGGAAGGGAGGGAAAAGTGAATGGGGGGAAATCAGAGAGGAAGATGAACCATGAGAGACTATCGACTGCAGGAAACAAACTGAGGGTTTCAGAGTGGAGGGGGGCAAGGCAATGGGGTAGCCAGATGATGAATATTAAGGAGGGCACATGTAGTGATGAACATTGGGTATTATATGCAAGTAATGAATCATTGAACACTGCATCAAAAACTAATGATGTACTATACAGTGGTTAACTGCACATAACAATAATTTTAAAAAATTACTGTTGCTTTATTTTTCTTGCTTGATTTCTCAGGGAAGGACTTCCAGTACAATGTTGAATAGGAGTAGTGTGAGTAAGCATGCTTGTCTTACTCCTGATCCTAAAGGAAGAGCATTAAGTTGTTTATCATTGAATACGATGTTAGAGGTGGGTTCTTTATACATGACTTTTATTATTTGAGATCCATTCTTTCTATACATAATTGGTTAAGAGTATTTAATCATGAACTCATGTTAACTTTTTTCAAATGCATGTATTGAAGCGATCATATGAGATACAAAAAAAGTGCTGGCAGAGTAGAATAAACCTAGGCTGGCTTCCTCCTTCAAACACAGTTAGGTAACTGTCAAGTCATTGTAAATATCTCAGAGGTAGCCTTGAAGAATGACAAAACAATTTCCACAACTGGAGGGAGAGAAAAGACAACATCAATGAAGGTAGGAATTACTGAGATTGAGATTAGGGGAAAAACATTTTGCAGGTGCTATGGAGGGAAGGGAACATGGTCACAGAGAAAGGAGAAAGAGAAGACCAAACAGGAGAATGCCCAAGGAGAATGTTTCCCCAAAGACATTGGCTTGGAAAAGGAGAAGAACTGATTTTTATGAGTTCTTTCAACCACTGATCTGGTAAGCCTGGAGTTTTACAGGTCTGAATTCTATGTTGGAATAGATACCATAGTATACAGCCCTGATCCAGGACAGAAGGCAGGCAGACAATATAGGAGCAGACAGTATAGAAGTACCAGTCTGAGGGCCATCTGGGGCACACCATGTGAAGATTATTCATTCTTTACTGAGTTCTTCCTGAGAGGCAGCTATGGAGATGCCAACCTGGAAACAAAGGAGCAGTCCGGCACCATTTCCTTCCATTGTCCCTCAATATTAACACATGGGCCATCTGCAAGAAGAATCTCAGAACCAACATTGGCTGCTTAACTTGCTGATAACAAATACCACCCCTGCTCCCTGGTGGAATGGCCTTTCTCAGTCACACTTGCCTCAGTCCCAGTATGTTGGGCCCCTCTGCCAGAAGGCCAGCATAAACAACTGCTCATAATAAGATGTCTTCCAACCAGAGAGTTCTACAAGACCTCAGTTACACTTGAGGCAGTGACAGGTCTCATTTCACAAGCAGACCGGAGCACACCTAGCTGAAACTCACCACTTTCAATACAGGGATTAAACACTGACAACAGCAGACAGGTGGCTGTCCTGAAGGACAGACCAATCAAAGTACAACAGCAGAGCACATGTAACACCCACCACAGACATTCCCTGAAGCACTAGGTCTGGGTACTACAAATCTTCTTTTTCATTAATCCATTATTTTCAGGAGCAGGAAACATAACTATTTTTCCTAACACAGAGAAGAAGCCAAGACTTAAATAAAATGTGAAGATGGAGGCATTATCCCAAATGAAAGAATAATATAAGACAACAGCCATAGATCTAAGTGAAACAGATATAAGTAACATGACTGATGGATAATTTAAAGCAACAATAATAAGGATACTAGCTGGGTTTGAGAAAATAATAGAATACATTAGTAAGACCTTTGCCAGAGAGATAAAGATTTAAGAAGGAATCAATAAAAGATAAAATTGCAGAAAATTGAGATTGGAAATAGTCTTGATGCAATGAACAGCAGGATGGAAGATGCAAAGGAAGAAACTGGTGGCATAGAAGAATAATGGAAAGCATGAAGCTGAACAAAAGAGATAAAGGAGAATTATGGAACATGAGAATAGACTTAGGGAACTCAGTGACTCCATCAAATGTAATAACATTCATATTATTGGAGTCCTAGAAGAAGAAGAGAGACAAAAGTGGGCAGCAAATTGACTTGAATAAATATTATCTGAAAATTTCCCTAATCTGGGCAAAGAAACAGACATCCAGATACAGGAAGCACAGAAAATTCCCATCAAAATCTTAAAAAAGAGGCCCACATGAAGATATATTGCAATTTAATTTGTAAAACAGAGTAATAAAGAAAAAAAATCTTAAAAGCAACAAGTCAAAAGAAGTCCTTAAATCATAAGGGAAGACCAAAAAGGCTAGCTGTAGATTTCTTAGCAGAAACTCGGCAACTCAGAAGAAACAGGCATGATATATTCAAAGTGCCGAATGGGAAAAATATCCTATAAAGCTATCACTCAGAACAGAAACAAAATGAGTTTCCGAGACAAAAAGTAAAGGAGTTCATGACCACTAAACTTGCCCTGCAAAAAATATTAAAGGGAATTCTTTGAGTGGAAAGGAGAGACCAAAGGTGACACAGCTAAAAATAATCAGGATAATATCCAGATACAATGACAGAACAAGTAATAAAATGGGAATAAATATATATGTATTAATAATTACTTTGAATATAAATGGATTAACACTCTGATAAAAAGACTCGGGGTGTCAGAATGGATAAATAAAACAAGACATGTCTATATGTTGTGGCAAACAGACTCATTTTACCCGTGAAGACACCTGCAGATTGAAATTGAGGGAATCTAGAAATGTTTATAATGCAAATGGGTGTGAAAAGAAAGCCTAAGTAGCAATACTTATACTGGACAAAGTAGATGTCCAAGCATAGACCTTAACAAAGAAAGGGAGAAGATTATTTAATAATAAAGGGGACAATCAAACAAGAAGATCTAACAAATGTGAATATTTTTGCACCCAACATTGGATTATCAAAATATATAAAACAACTGATAACAAACATAAAGGAAACAACTGTAAACAATGCAAAAAATAGTAGCGGATTTTTAAAAAGATTTTTTTATTTATTTAGTAGAAAGAGAGCACAAGCAGGGGGAGCAGCAGGCAGAGGGAGAGGGAGAAAGAGGCTCCCCACAGAGCAGGGAGCCTAACGCTGGGCTCAGTACCAAGACTCTGAGATTATGACTTGAGACGAAGGCAGATGCTTAACCATGTGAGCTACCCAGGGGCCCCTAGGAGGGTATTTTAAGACCCAACCTAAATCAATAGACAGATCATCTAAACAGAAAATCAAATGACACACTGGAACAGATGCACTTAACAGATATATTCAGAACATTGCATCCTAAAACAGTGGAATAGACATTATTTTCAAGTGCATATGGAACATTCTCCAGAGTAGATCACATGTTAGATCAGAAAACACATCTCAATAAACACAAAGATTGCAGTCATACATATCATGAACCGTTCTGACTGTAATGTTATGAAACTGAAAATCAACCATGAGAAAAAGTCTGGAAAGACCACAAATGCACGGAGGTTAAAAAAAATGCTGCTACAGAATGAATGGGGACACCTGGGTGGCTCAGTTGCTTAAGTGTCTGCCTTTGACTCAAGTCATGATCCCAGAGTCCTGGGATCTAGTCCCACATCAGGCTTCTTGCTCAGTGAGAAATCTTCTCCCTCTGATCCCACTCACTCTTGAGTTCTCTCTCTCTCTCTCTCTCTCTCTCTCTCTCTCTCTTTCTCTTTCCCTGTCAAGTAAATAAAATATTTTGAAAAATAATGAATCGGTCAATCAGAAAGAAAACAGAGCAATCTACACATTCAAAGCAATTCCGATCAAATTCTATCAACATTTTTCAAAGGACTGTGACAAATAATCCTAAAATTCATATGGAACGAGAAAAGACAATGACTCACTAGAAGAATTTTGAAAAAGAAAACCAATACTGGTGACAAACATAGTGACTGACTTCAAGCTATATGACAAAGCTGTAATCATCAAGACAGCATGATATTAAAACAAAAAACAGACATATAAATCAATGAAACGGAATAGAGACTCCAGAAATTGACCCTCAACTCTATAGTCAACTAATCTTCAACAAAGCTGGAAAGAATATCCAATAGAAAAAGAACAGTTTCGCTGGAGGAGCAAGATGGTGGAGGAGTAGGAGACTGATTATCATCAGGTCCCAGGAGTTCACCCAGATAGTTATCAAACCATTCTGAACACCTACAAATTCAACAGGAGATCAAAGAGAAGAAGAGCAGCAATTCTAGGAACAGAAAATTGACCACTTTCCGGAAGGTAGGATGTGTGGAGAAGTGAATCTAAAGGGATGGGAAGACAGACCCTGGGGGGAGGGGCTGGCTCCCAGCAAGTGAGAGAGCAACAGAGCACAAAATCGAGAACTTTTAGAAGCCTGCTCCACTAAGGAACATCGCCCCAGAGGCTAAGCGGGGGATGAAGCCCTTGTGGAGCATTGTGGTCTCAGGACCCATGGGGACACAAAAAGACCAGGGTTCTCTGAGAATGACAGAGCTCCCAGGTACCAGAGAGGGGAAGCCAACTGCAGAGACAGAGCCAAGCTGAGGAGGAATCTCTCAGCTCGGTGTTACCTTAAACCATGATCCAAAGCACAGTAGGGCCACTGCTCTTTGATCAGGGACCCCACAAGGGGCAGATCCAGAGACACCCCCTCCTTCCTCCTCTGGGAGGAGCAGAATGGGAGTGTGCTGCAGGAATCTGCTACGTTTAGAGATTCTAAATGGGCCATGCACCAGAGAAAGAAAAGCTCAGTTACAGGCTGGGTGAGCTCAGAGTGCGGCTGGAGACAAGGAGATGGGAGGAACTGACCACTTTTCTCTAGGATGCACTGAGGAGTAGGGTCCCAAGCTCTCTGCTCCTCTGGGTCAGATATTGGGAGGCCGCCATTTTCATTCCCGTCCTCCAAAGCTGTAAGGAAAGCATTTAGGGAACAAAAGTTCTCATGAGCGAACCCAAGCTGATTATTCAGCCTGGTCCCTGGCCAGGGCTGTGCAATTCTGCCTCAGCAGAATTGATAATCACAGCAACAGGCCCATCCCCCAGAAGATTCCCTGCATATTTTCAGACCATAAGACTCTGAAACTAGAACTCAATCACAGAGGAAGTTTGGAAAGTACTCAAATCCATGGAGGCTAAAGAACATCCTACTAAAGAATGAATGGGTCAACCAGGAAATTAAAGAAGAATTAAAAACATTCATGGAAACAAATGAAAATGAAAACACTACTTTTTAAAATCTTTGGGACATAGCAAAAGCAATCCTGAGAGGAAATTATATATCAACACAAGCCTTTCTCAAAAAACAAGAAAGGTCTCCAGTACACAACGAACACTACACCTAAAGGAGCTGGAGAAAGAACAGCAAAGAAAGCCTACACCCAACAGGAGAAGAGAAATAATAAAGATCAGAGCAGAAATCAATGAAATAGAAATGAAAAGAACAGTGAAACAAATCAACAAAACTAGGAGCTGGTTCTTTGAAAGAATTAATAAGATTGACAAACCTCTGGCCAGACTTATCCAAAAGAAAAGAGAAAGGACTCAAGTTAATAAAATCATGAATGAAAGAGGAGAGATCACAACCAACACCAAGGAAATACATACAATTAGGGGCCCCTGGGTGGCTCAGTCGTTAAGTGTCTGCCTTCGGCTCAGGGTATGATCCCAGCATCCTGGATTTGAGCCACACGTCAGGCTCCCTGTTCCACAGGAAAGCTACTTCTCTCTCTCCCACTACCCCCTGCAGGTGTTCCCTCTCTGGTTGTGTTTCTCTCTTTCAAATAATAAATAAAATCTTTTAAAAAAAGGAAATACAAACAATTATAAGAACATATTATGAGCAACTCTACACCAGCAAATTGGACAATCTCGAAGAAATGGATGCATTCCCAGAGAAATAGAAACTTCCAAATCTGAACCAGGAAGAAATAGAGAACCTGAATAGATCCATAACCAGTAAGGAGATTGAAGAAATCATCAAAAATCTTCCAAAAAAAACAAGAGCCCAGGGCCAGACGGGTTCCCAGGGAAATTCTACCCAAAGAAGTAATACCTATTTTTGTGAAACTTTTCCAAAAATAGAAATGGCAGGAAAACATCTAAATCCATTTTATGAGGCCAGCATTACCTCAATCCCAAAACCAGGCAAAGACCCCATCAAAAAGGAGAATTACAGACCAATATCCTTAATGAACACGGATGCAAAGATCCTCAGCAAAATACTAGCCAATAGGGTTCAACAGAACATTGAAAGCATTATTCACCAGAACCAAGTGTGATTCATACCCAGGTTCAAGGCTGGATCAAAACCTGCAAATCAACCAATGTGACAGAAGACACTAATAAAAGAAAGAAAAAGAACCATATGATTCTCTCAATAGATGCTAAAAACTTTTGACAAAGTACAACATCCTTTCTTGATCAAAACTCTTCACAGTGTAAGCATACAGGATACATACCTCAATATCATCAAATCCAACTACAAAAAACCCGCAGTGAATATCATTCTCAATGAAGAAAAACTGAAAGCTTTTCCCCTAATGTCAGGAACATGGCAGGACTCTCCACTATCACCACTGCTGTTCAACATAGTATTAGAAACCATAGCCTCAACAATCAGACAACAAAAAGAAATAAAAAGCTTCCAAAATCGCAAAGAAGTCAAACTCTCACTCTTTCAGATGATATGATACTTTATGTGGAAAACCCAAGGGACACCACTCCAAAACTGCTAGAACTCATACAGGAATTCAGTAAAGTGTCAGGATATAAAATCAATGCACAGAAATCAGTTGCATTTCTATATACCAACAACAAAACAGAAGAAAGAGAAATTAAGGGGTCTATCCCACTTACAATTGCACCCAAAACTGTAAGACACCTGGAAATAAACCTAACTAAAGAGGCAAAGAATCTGTACTCAAAAATCTGTAAAGCACTCATGAACGAAATTGAGGAAGACACAAAGAAATGGAAAAACATCCCATGCTCATCCATTGGAAGAAGAAATATTGTGAAAATGCCTATGCTACCTAGATCAATCTACACATTTAATGCAATCCCCATCAAAATATCAGCAATTTATTTCAAGTAAATGGAACAAATAGTCCTAGAATTTATATTGAACCAGAAAGTACCCCAAAGGAAAGTTGAAAAGAAAACCAAAGTTGGTGTCATCACAATTCCAGACTTCAAGCTCCATTACAAAGTTGTCATCCACAAGACACGATAGTACTGGCACTAAAACAGACACATTGACAATGGAACAGAATAGAGAGCCCAGAAATGGACCCTCAACTCTACTGTCAACTAATCTTTGACAAAGCAGGAAAAATGTCCATTGAAAAAAAGACAGTCTCTTCAATAAATGGTGTTGGGACAACTGGACAGCCACATGCAGAAAAATGAAACTGGATTATTTCCTTACAGCACACAAAAAATAGACTCAAAATGGATAAAAGACCTCAATGCGAGAAAGGAATCCATCAAAATCCTTGAGGAGAACACAGGAAGCAACTTCTTCGACCTCAACTGCAGCAACTTCTTCCTAGGAACATCACCAAAGGCAAGGGAAGCAAGGGCAAAAATGAACTATTGGGACTTCATCAAGATTAAAAGCTTTTGCACAGCAAAGGAAACAGTCAACAAAACCAAAAGACAACTGACAGGATGGGAGAAGTTATTTGTAAATTACATCTCAGATAAAGGACTTGTATCTTAAATCTGTAAAGAACTTCTCAAACTAAACACCAATAAAACAAATAACTCAGTCGAGAAATGGGCAGAAGACATGGACAGACATTTCTCCAAAGAAGACATCCAAATGGCCAACAGATACATGAGAAAGTGCTCGACATCACTTGGCATCAGGGAAATAAAAATCAAAACCACAGTGAGATACCTCCTCACACCAGTCAGAATGGCTAAATTCAGCAAGTCAGGAAATGACAGATGTTGGCAAGGATGCAGAGAAAGGGGGAACCCTCCTACACTGTTGGTGGAAGTGCAACCTGGTGCAGCCACTCTGGTAAACTGTATGGAGGTTCCTCAAAAAGTTGAAAATAGAGCTACCCTATGACCCAGAGATTGCAATACTGGGTATTTACCCTAAAGGTACAAAGTTAGTGATCCTCAGTGACACATACACCCAAATGTTTATAGCAGCAATGTTCACAATAACCAAACTATGGAAATAATCTAGATGTCCAGCAACAGATGAATGGGTAAAGAAGATGTGGTATATTTTATACAATGGAATACTTTGCAGCCATCAAAAGAAGTGAAATCTTACCATTTACAGTGACGTGGATGGAACTAGAGGGTATTATGCTAAGCGAAATAAGTCAATGAGAGAAAGACAATTATCATATGATCTCTCTGATATGAGGAATTTGAGGGGCAGGGAGGGTGGTCATGGGGGGATTAGGGAGGGAAAAATTGAAACAAGATGGGATCGGGAAGGAGAAAAACCACAAGAGACTCTTAATCTCACAAAACAAACTGGGGTTACTGGTGGGTGGGTGGGTGGGTAGGGA
>LNAC01001125.1:322341-339423 GCA_002007465.1 Ailurus styani
GGGTGGGTGGGTAGGGATAGGGTGGATGGGTTATGGACATTGGGGAGGGTCTGCACTATGGTGAGTGCTGTGATTGTTGTAAGCCTGATGATTCACAGACCTGTACCTCTGTGGCAAATAATAATAATAAAACAAAGAGCAAAAGAAAAAAGAAGAAAGGTTTCTTCAATAAATTGTGCGGGGGAATTTGGACACCCACATGTAGAAGAATGAATCTGGACCATTCTTTTACACTATACACAGTGAAAACTCAAAATGGATGAAAGACCTCAATGTGAGAGAGGAATCCATCAAAATCCTAGAGGAGAACACAGGCAGAAACGTCTTTGACCTCAGCCTCAGCAACTTCTTGCAAGACAACTCCAGAGGTAAGGGAAACAAAATCAAAAGTGATCTATTGGTACTTCATCAAGATAAAAAGCTTCTTCACAGCAAAGGGAACAGTCAACAAACTAAAAGGCAACCCACTGAATGTCAGACGATATTTACAAATGACAAATATCTCTGCAACAAAGAACACTAGAGTAGAAAGTTACATTCTTGGATTTAAAATCAACATACAGGGACACCTGGGTGGCTCAGTCAGTTAAGCCGCTGCCTTCGGCTCAGGTCATGATCCCAGGGTCCTGGGATTGAGTCCCACATTGGCCTCCCTGCTCAACGGAGAGACTGCTTCTCTCTCTCCCTCTGCCTGTCGCTCTGCCTACTTGTGCTCTCTATCTTTCTGTCAAATAAATAAATAAAACCTTTACAAAATCAACATACACACAAACAATAGAGTTCTATATATTAGCAAAAAAAAACAACAACAACAAAGGAAAAGTAATGGAAACATGTTCCATACATTGGAGCAATAACATATAAAATAAGCAGGGACATTTGTATCCAACAAGATATTCCCTTTAAAATAGAGGTTTTGAAGGTTATAAAAGACATTAAGGAAAATGTGAATAGATTGAGCAGTATGTGGGGGAACTTCAAGATATTAAAAAGTTCCAAATCTGCCCAAGTAAAGAGATGCCCTTCTCATATAATATTGGAAGATAGGGTGAAGGGAAGAGTGACGATGCAGCATAGAAGCTGAATGAATAGTACCCCACTGTGTAAGTTATGGATATCTGATATAGAGCATGGTGACTATAGCTAGTTGACAAAACCTATTATAGTCTTATGATTTACTAAGAGTGTAGATCTCAAGTGTTCTCACTACACATGATTAATGGTAAGTATTTGAGGTCAATTATTTTTTTAAGATTTTATTTATTTGACAGAAAGAGATAGAGCGAAAGAGGGAACACCAGCAGGGGGAGTGGCAGAGGGAGAAGCAGGCTTTCCCTGCAGAGGAGGGAGCCCAACGAAGGGCTTGATCCCAGGTCCCTGGGATCATGACCTGAACCAAAGGCAGACTCTTAATGACAGAGCCACCCAGGCGCCCCAAGGTGATGATTATTTTAATTAGCTTGATGGTGGTTGTCATTCTGTAATATATACATAGATCAAAATATCTAGTTGAGGGGCGCCTGGGTGGCTCAGTGGGTTAAAGCCTCTGCCTTAGGCTCAGGTCATGATTTCAGGGTCCTGGGATCGAGTCCTGCATTGGGCTCTCTGCTCGGCAGGGAGCCTGCTTCCTCCTCTCTCTCTGCCTGCCTCTCTGCTTACTTGTAATCTCTCTCTGTCAAATAAATAAATAGGGCGCCTGGGTGGCTCAGTGGGTTAAAGCCTCTGCTTTCGGCTCAGGTCATGATCTCAGGGTCCTGGGATCGAGGCCCGCATCGGGCTCCCTGCTCAATGGGGAGCCTGCTTCCTCCTCTCTCTGCCTGCCTCTCTGCCTACTTGTGATCTGATCTCTCTGTGTCAAATAAATAAATAAAATCTTTAAAATAAATAAATAAATAAATAAATAAATAAATAAATAAATAAATTCTTAAAAAAATATCTAGTTGAATTCCTTGAATGCATTCAATTTTCACATGCTCATAGTAACTTAATAAACTCAAAAATGGAGCTTACATTAGCATTGGAATATCTTATCTACCATTCATTAGTTCTATTACCAAAAAGAAGAAGACAAACAAAAAAACAAACAAAAAATTTAAATGATAAGACTACTTGACACATGCAATGTTGGTAATAGCCTGTGAGTTTACATACATGTTTGCCACAGTGCCAAATACATAGGAAGCACCCAGTATGTTTTTCCTACTATTATTATGTAAGTAAGAGGGAGCAGAAAGCTTCAGGAAGTTCAAACTAAAATTTAAGGAAGGAGACATAATTATCTACCTAGAGTAACTATTTAAAAAAAGGAAAAAGAAAGAAAAACTAATTCTGTTTCTTTGTCCTAGGAGAGGAGATGGAAAACAATGTAAACTGTTATAATTAAAGACAAGGGAACAGAATCCCCATAGGGCTAGAAAATTAATTTCCAATCTTCTCACCAAGGTCAGGCAGAGTAGGGATTGCCTAAGAGTAAAAATCCCTTTAATTTATACTCCTGCTTTGTGTTTCCCAGGGAATCTACAGAAGATAAGCTTCCAGTAAAACAATTCAGAGCAGGTATGAATTCCATGTTCCATGAGTGCTTCTAGAAGCTAAGTAAAACCATATCAATAATTTTCTGCTTAAAAATATCTACAGAGATATGTATATTTTCACATGTCTATATGTATTCATGTTCATGGATATACATATCCATTGAATCAGAGTAATGCTGATTCTCTGGGATGTTAAATAATATCATAAACTTAGAATTATATTTGAATGAGGGGCATTATAAAGCTGTTGGCCCAATCTCATGAATGCTATGAATAAAGATCCCGAGACATGCCTCTTGGTTATTTATTAGTTATTTATTTTCTGTTTGATTTCTTTAACAATAATACTAAAGTTTCCAATTTTGTATTATCAGCTTCTTTTTTTGTTTTTTTTTGTTCTGATTATAGAAATACAAAAACATACAAGATAGGAAATTTTCCTGTCTAGTAATGTACTCTCTCATCTGAAATGGTATACTATTTTTTTTTATTTATTTATTTCACAGCGGGAGAGAGATCACAAGGAGGCAGAAAGGCAGGCAGAGAGAGAGAGGGGGAAGCAGGCTCCCTGCCAAGCAGAGAGCCCGATGCGGGCCTCGATCCCAGGACCCTGAGATCATGACCTGGGCCGAAAGCAGAGGCTTTAACCCACTGAGCCACCCAGGCGCCCTGAAATGGTATACTATTTAGATGCATACTAAGAGGTGATATAAATAATCAGGTAAGAACATTTGGTGAGTAATGCCAAACTTCCTGTTGAACATGGAGATATGGAGAAAATTGGTTTCATTTTTTTTAAATTGGTTTCATTTCTTAAGTGATATTTGTACTATTTTATGTTATTCTTTCATTTTATCTGTACAATATTATTTTGAGGAATGTGGTTTGTTTGAAAAGGAGAATTATGGCAGGAGCTAAGTTACTCGCCTCTGCTCACAGCTGGGAACCGTTGGATAAAAATCCATGTTTGTAAGGTTTTTATTCTCATTTCCAAATAATACTGGTATTCATTAGGTGAGAAAGAAATTGGTGGTGCAGTGAGTAGTAAAAATGTAGTGGATAAGAATAAAAACATGAGTGCATCAGTTTTAAGGCAGGTTTGAACCTCATTCTTTTTTCTTTTAAAAAGCACAGCTCACATTCATAGATGCTTTATTGTTATGTGCCCTTCTAAGACCTTTACATGTGTTTTTGACTTGTTTTATATAACTTTCAATTTAACAACTAATTTACTACATATAAAGCATTTTTGCAAAGTGTTTTACAAAAACATTACCATGGTTTTTGAAAATTAACATGAGACATTCTAATTATGTAACCTTTTTGGTCCTCACTGGTGATAACCATTGTTTCAACAGTGCTACATTTTTTGAATAATATGTCATCTGTCATCTATATTTAAACTTCATATTGCAGGATTTGTGGAGAAGCTATCTGTGATCTATTTTGTTAATTCAACTTTCTAGTATTGAGGCTCATTAATGAGAGTGTAGCTATCAGATAGTGTAGTTATGCTATTACCCTTGTTATTGATCCTCATTCGGGTTGTATTTTGCTATCAGCGACAGGTTTGCTGTGGTCATTTTTGATCATGTGAGGTTTTTTTTTACTTTTTTCAACTATTTTGTTTCATGATCAATCCTGTACAAAAGAGTATGATTAGTTCAGCAGCCAGAATTGATTACAACAACATGTATCTGGCATTATTTTGCAGAATGTTTTTCTTATATCTTTTGATCAAAACCTGGTGATATTGATGTCTTTTTAAAAATTATTTCACTCAACGATTCTTTTCTCAATTCCTGGGCATGATTTCCATGATTAATGAGTTGCCACTGCTATGGGCCTGTGCACAGAAGCACCATCATGAAATCCAGTCACTGTTTTTTGTGACATCATAAGATGAAAGTAAAGACAAACCATTCTGGTAGATTAGTATTTGTAGGTCATAATCATTCATTAATTGAAATTTTAAAATAACTTTGATAATTCTTCCTTCTTAAAACAACATTTGCAAATTGTATGCATAATAAAAAACATAAAGAAAATGTATTTTACTATCTCCCCACTTAAAAAAAATCAATTCAAACTCATGATGCAGAATTCGAGGTTCTGTCTTCCTCTACAGATTAATTTTCTCTTGCTACTTTTAGGTTACTCTGCATCTTTGTTTAGGTTTTTGGGGGTTTCTTCGCAAAAATATGATGCACAAATAAGCTAAAGTGCATTCCTGTCTAATTGTTCTAGTCACCAGACTTGTCTTTCTGTTTATGACATTGTTTTTATTACCTGAAATAACCTTCCTTCATATATTAACTTTTCTCATACATGTATACTTACCTCACAAACTGAATCTTATCTGCTACAATGAACATGAAACATAACTTTAACTTAGTCATCTCTGTTTCCCTAATATCTTCTATATATTTAACTTTTTTGCAAATAGTTTCCATTTTGTGGACTTTATGCATGGATTCCTCCTTATTATAGGGCAGTCTCTCTCTCTCTCTCTCTCTCTCTCTCTCTCTCTCTCTCTCTCTTTCTTTTTTTATTTTTAATTTTCTTGAGTCTTTAGTCAGATACCATCAGATGACTGAGGTTTTCCCTGATTATTCAAAATTGAACACTCCACTGAAATGTTAATGCCTTCTTTTCAATTATTTTTCCACAGCTTCATAGTGCTTTAATATTTTTGTCACCATCTGATTACAATATGTAAGGGCAAGTGATATTTTTTTTGATTTCTGCTTTATTCCCAGTACCCAACACATAGATAGATATTCATAAACGTTGTTTGAATGTGTGGACCTTAAGCCTCTCTAAATTTCTGTTTTTGTATGTAGTAACTTTTTGTATGAGATATCAGACATGTTCATTTCCTAGTAAACCATAACAAGGCCCCACACATCACTTGGCTTAAAATGACACAATTATATTCTCTCACAGTAATGGAGACTACTAGAATTCTAAGTTCAAGATATCAACAGGGTTGGTTACTTCTGAGGGCTGTAAGAAAGAGAGTCTGATCCATGGCTTTCTCCTAGCTTCTGGTGATGACCAACAGTCCTTGAAATGCCTTGGTATGTAAATATATCACTTCAGTCTCTGCCTCTATTGACATTCATTCTCCTTGTATCTATTTCTTCACATGGAAATCTTATATGGTCACCAGTCCTATTGGATTGGAGTTTGGCCTACTCCAGTATGATCTCATCTTAGTTAATAATTTTCTTTTCTTTAAGATTTATTTGTTTATTTGAAAGAGAGAGAGAGTTGGGGGGCAGGAGCAGAAGGAGAGGGAGAGAGGGAAACTCAAGCAGACTCTGTTCTTGGGGCTCCATCTCACAACCCTGAGATCACGACCTGAGCTGAAACCAAGAGTCGGATGCTTAACCTACTGTGCCATCCAAGCACCCTTAGCTAATTATTTTCAAATAAGTTTACATTTTGAGACACTGGGGGTTAAGACTCAACATATCTCTTTTTTTAACATCTTAATTTAATTTTATTTTTTCAGTGTTCCAAGATTCATTGTTTATGCACCACATCCAGTGCTCCATACAAGATTCAACATATCTCTTTTGAGGAAACACAAGTCATCCTATCACATTGGGCTATACAAAAATGGGACAAAGTGTTTATATTTGTATAATTAAAATATTTTCTCAGCTCATCCATTTGCTATACAAAATATTTACTGTAAGTTGCAAATCAAACACTCTAAACTAAAAAGTAATTGACAAATATAAAGGTTTTGTTAACACTGACAGAAAAAATCACCCAGCATCATAAAAGCAAAGGCTCATATAGTATTCTTTATCTCTGTTACTTTGTCTGCCACATGCTGAATTAATCTTAATTTCTCTATCAACTAATCTGTAAAAGATATCTGATGTTTCAAGGCACTGTCTAATTGCTTTTGGGAATTTTACTTTTTGAAAACACACTATCAATTATGAAACTGTATATTATCATCTTAATTTGCAAAGGATGTTTAGAAGCTGAACTTAGGAAAAGTTCCACACTTGTATAAACTGGACTGTACCAAGAGAACATATTTTGTTCTGTGATTATACTTCTTGTTCTTTGAGATTCCTAATACCAGTGATGTCATCTTAATCATGGACCTATAGAATTTACCATAATCACATGCCTTGTAAGGCACTGGATACATGTTTATCAATTTAATGTGGTAATATCACTTTTTCCTGTGTTAGATCAAGAACACATTCATCGTGACATGGGATAATCAGACTTTCAACTCTGATTTCATTCTTCTGGGAATATTCGATCACAGCCCCACTCACATCTTCCTCTTCTCTTTGGTCTTGGGCATCTTCACAGTGGCCTTCATGGGAAACACTGTTATGGTTTTCCTCATATACCTGGACACCTAGATCCACAACCCTATGTACTTCCTCCTCAGCCAACTGTCCCTCATGGACCTCATGCTCATCTGCACCACTGTACCCAAGACAGCCTTCAACTACTTGTCTGGGAGCAAGTCCATTTCTGTGGCAGGTTGTGCCACACAAATATTCTTCTATACATCACTACTTGGCTGTGAATGTTTCTTGTTGGCAGTCATGGCTTATGACCGCTATATTGCCATTTGTCACCCTCTAAGATATCCCAATTTTATGAATCCCAAAATTTGTGGACTTATGGCTGCATCTTCCTGGATTCTGGGCTCTACTGATGGTGTCATTGATGCTGTAGCTACATTGTTCTTCTCCTATTGTGGGTTCCGGGAAATAGCCCACTTCTTCTGTGATTTTCCTTCCCTGCTAATCATCTCATGCAATGACACATCAACATTTGAAGAAGTTCTTTTTTACTGCTGTATAATAATGATTATTTTCCCTGTAGCAATCATCATTGCTTCCTATGCTCATGTTATTCTGGCTGTCATTCGCATGGGATCTGGAGAGGATCGCCGAAAAGCTTTTGCCACCTATTCCTCTCACCTCATGGTGGTGGGAATGTACTATGGAGCAGCTTTATTCATGTACACGTGGCCTACTTCAGATTGTTACCCCGCCCAGGACAAAATGGTGTCTGTCTTCTACACCATCCTTACTCCGACACTGAATCCCCTCATCTATAGCCTCCACAACAAGGAAGTGGCAAGAGCATTCATGAAGGTATTGGGGAAAAGCAAGTCTGGACAATAAATTGCTTAATTATTTTCATACTTTCCTAACTTCTCTTTAGTGTTCTTCTTTCCATTTTGTTTTTTTTCCAAGTAGCAGGTAATTTATTATTTTTTTTAAGCTTGGACTTTATTTTATTTTTTATTTTATTTTTTCAGTGATCCAAGATTCATTGTTTATGCACCACACCCAGTGCTCCATGCAACACGTGCCCTCCTTAATGCCCACCACCAGGCTCACCCACCCTTCCTCCCCCTTCCCTCCATAACCCTCAGTTTGTTTCTCAGAGTCCACAGTCTCTCATGGTTCATCTCCCCTTCTGATTTACCCCAATTCACTTTTCCTTTCCTTCTCCTAGAGTCCTCCATTTAATTCCTTATGTTCCACACGTAAGTGAAACTATATGATAATTGACTTTCTCTGCTTGACTTACTTCACTCAGCATAATCTCCTCCAGACCCGTCCATGTTGATACAAAAGTTGGGTATTCATCCTTTCCAATGGCTGAGTAATATTCCATTGTATATATGGACATGGTACTGGCACAAAAACAGACACATAGAGTTCAGATATGGACCCTCAACTCTATGGCCAAATAATCTTTGACAAAGCAGGAAAAATATCCAGTGGAAAAAAGACAGTCTCTTTAAGAAATGGTGCTAGGAAAATTGGACAGCTATGTATAGAAGAAAGAAACTGGACCATTCTCTCACACTATACACAAAGATAAATTCCATTCTGTTTTTTTTTAATTGGCACTTACTATGTATACATTTTTGGAAAAGCACATTCCTGGGCCACAATACATTCCTTTCATTTTAAAGAAAATTATTTCAATTATTTTTTTATATTTAATTTAGCTATAACTATATTTATGGCCATTTCTTGAATAAGGACATTATAGGTTGACTGAAAAGTTCAGGAATTTTGTAGCATATATACAGGTAATGAACAAAGCTTCTTTTCCCCATGTTGTAAATCCAAAATAGTATTCAGTCACTTTTGAGTCACTTTGGATGAAAGATTTGGTACACTGGTCTTTTTACATTTACATAGTGTTTATGTTTCATTCTTAATTTTTATTCTTCCAGACTAGCAGAATAAAGCAACATAACACTTCAACCCAGATTATGTTTTTATATCACACTTTTAATTTTATCACAAAAGTGAAAATTATACTAACAGTCTTAGATTTAACAGTCTTAGAAGACCCACCTAAGCTCCATGCATGGACTTAACAAGGAAAGAATTTTACTATTCAGATCCAAAGGAACTGAAAATTTACCAATGTCCATGAATTAGGCACTGATACTTATACATTTTATTAATGATAGTAGGCCATATTGAAATTCAGGATAGAGTTATTTTTTTCTGTTTCCTAAGAGAAACTTATACTTAAAAGTAAGTATAAAAATTTTATGACTCTATTGCAGCCACAATTCCTTCTATAGAAATAATGCAATCCCCATTGCATTGTCGTTATTGGACTATTGAGGCATAAGTGAATGTAATTGGTAAATGACCATATCAGAAAGAAATATGTTAATCTGGCCATGAGAAGAGACAGATTGGCAGCCATTTGCACTGTGGCATGGGTTCTCCCCTGTCCCCAGGGAGAGCACAAGGTATAATGACCCAACAAACATGTAGGTGGTAGTCATGGCCAAAGGTTGTTCCACATAGCCATTAGGTTTCATTTGATGCTACCTAATAAAACCTGAGTACTAGAATCAATCAATGCCAAGCTTAATCAGTGCCTTTAATATGACAGAATGACTACACATTCCCAGTGGTATTCATTTCATATTTTTGGTACATTTGGGTTGATTCTGTTTGGAGTGACTTTTCTGTTCCCAACATGGGAATTTCCAGGTGCTTAATTGCCCATAACCCAGAGAAAAACACATAAACCCATCCCAAATCTGAGCACAGTCACCCATTGCTCTGATGGTGGTGTTTCTGGGACCTTTTAAAAAGAAAATCGATAGGATGTTTTTTGAGCTTATCTGAGAGAAAAAAATTCCCATATCCAGTGTCATTATTGTGTGAGCCACAAGTAAAGTTTCTGAGTCAGTATTGGTAACACCAGATGAATTAATTATATTATATTTATTCTTCTGTAATGTACTCTTTTAAGGCATTCCTGTCCATTCCCTGGAGTGACAATACTTACACTGACAATTGCGATGAGGTTACCAGGGTGCAGTTTCCCATATACACAAGAGTTTTGTTGATTTATTTTAGGTGCCTGTCCCATTACTGGACATCATAGGAGCAGCAGAAGTCTAAGGCTGGAAAGACATTTAATAGGACCTTCTTTGGTAAGGTCTTCCCTTTGTACAAGAATTACACTTGTACCCTAATATTTAGATGTTAATGTCACTGCAGATTTAAGAATTTGACCCATTGTTCATATCATAAATATTGGCTGGGAAGACAGCACTGTCCAGCATGAGGAGATGGACTGAGGGTGGGCTATGTCAGATCAGTATCCCCATCTTTTCTCTGTTTCATTGGTGTATGTTCCACTTTAGGTTTAGTGAGTTTACATAGGTTTGGCTTGTAGCAGGACAATGGGATACCAGTGAAAACTAAGCAGCTACCCCTGACCCAGATGTATGAAATAACTCGCCCATCCTGTGGGGATGTCTCATTGCAAATTGCAGCAGATAATTCCTTTTCCAGGTGTGATGGGGCTTGGTGTTCTCAGTAGCATGGACATTGGTCCATGGTAAGAATTGGGTCAATAAATGTTTTTTATGACTTCCATTCATTTAAGGAGTTGGGTTCCTTGGCATATGTCCCTGGTCTGTCATATTGGGCATGGGGCTTATTTGTCATTCAAATATATTAAAGCCAGTGTTAATCCTTTAGTCCACATGAACAAGGTGCTTTTACCTGTTAACAATCTAATTTGTTGCTTTGATATTTATTTTTCTTCCTATTGATCTTACCAACTGTGGGTTAAAGGGGAGATGGAACCTTCATTCAATGTCACATTCCCTTCCCAGATTTGCATATTATGACTTTGAAATGTAACTTCCTATTACTGGCAATTCCACAAGGATATCCATACATAATATTCAATTTCTTTAATGCCTTAGTGACAGCTTCATTTACACAACATCAGAGAAAAGTTTGAACTAAGCCAGATACAGTATCCACACAAACCAAGACATATTTAGAAGGGGACTAATAGGGTGCCTGGGTGGCTCAGTGGGTTAAAGCCTCTGCCTTCGGCTCAGGTCATGATCTCAGGGTCCTGGGATCCAGGCCCGCATCGGGCTCCCTGCTCAGCTGGGAGCCTGCTTCCTCCTCTCTCTCTGCCTGCCTCTCTGCCTACTTGTAATTTCTCTCTGTCAAATAAATAAATAAAATCTTTAAAAAAAATAGAAGGGGACTAATATAATCAATTTTCCAATTCCTCACCAGTTGGGAACTTGAATGATAGACCTCAGATTCTTCCAGGAGATGCTCCAGATGTTGTTTAGAGCACAAAGGATAGGATGTTACTATATTAACCAAGTCAATGTACTTCAAGGGCAATTCATCATCCCTGGCAATACGCCATCCCACTGGAGCACTGCAGTTGCCTCTCTTTCTATACATCCAATCTGCTGTACTGCAGGGTCAGTAGCTAAAGTTTCAGCTTCATGATTGTCAGGGATTGTAAGTGCCTTATGAGCTGGGATATAAAAAACAGTGAGGTCTGCCTCAGGATCTTGCAGATGGACCCAAATGTCCTTCCACATATCCTGACAATATAAGGTCTGATTTATAATCATCCTTTCCTTGGCTTTCTGTTGTCTGACCCTAAGCATTAATATCTTTAAAAGAGCTCAACTGTCAGTGCAAGGGATTTATGACCAGGGCCCACTGGCTGCTGTTGTTTGTCCTTGTTTCTATCCAGATGGTGTCAGTGTTGGCCTGAATAGTGACCTCAGGCAATGTGGATGTATCTCCTCTACTTACCCATCTATATACCATGCATCACTGGAAATTTTCCCTGCTCCCTTTTTACAGGCTGCAGGGTCCACCTTAGGAATAGAGGTGAGGGCATCTATAAAATCTATATACTCCACAACATCTAGTAGTATCTACTTTCCTAGAGTGAGTGGGCTGATAGACAGGGCACTCCTCTGCTAGCAAATAGGCATGACACTTAGTCAAAGTGGGAGTTTGGGACGTGGCAGAAGTGGGTCAATGAAACATATTTTCCACCCACCCCTTGATAGGCAGGGAAGTTCTCACTACAGTGTGTTGTTCTTTACTGAGAGACTCCACCTGGAGGAATGGTGTGTACACTGCTAGAAAATGTTGCTCTATGGAGGTATATCAAATTTCTATCCCCTTCCAGAGATGAGATAAAAATCCTAGGGGTATTTTCTCCTTCTGTTATTTTTACCATAGTGTCCAACCCATACCTTCTAGAGTCACAGATACATCTAACTAGGATGGGAACCCTGCTTGGGAGATGCCCAGAGCTTCAATCTGCTTCATTAGTATTTTTGCCTTTTCAAGGTGGCCTATTAATAGTCTCATCCTCAGTGCCACACATTCCTTTATTTACCAGGCAAGATAAGGAATGGAGTTACTATGTTATGTTGGGACAAAAAGTTCTCCCAAGCCTCCAAATCCCTACAAATGCTTGCAACTCTCTTGTGTTCTTTGGGATTGGGTGGGCTTGCACATTTTCAGTCACAGTTTCTGTAAAAACATGGGTCTTACTCTACCAGACAACTCCTCAAACTTTATGGTGTTGCCCTGAACCTTGAAATTTCTGTGGGCTTACTGCCCATCCACTTCCTCACAGATGCTCTGCAAAGCCTGCAAGCTGTTACAGCAGATGTGAAGTTTCACATGCTAACATTGTGTTATTAATAATTTCATGGGTGTATTTCACTGTTGTGGGGAGGAAGAACAGGGGTCTCAGGCTACCATTTCATTATATATGGTGGAACTATGCAGGTAACCTTGAGGGAGCACCTTCAAGGTCCATTTTTGCTCCTCTCATGTGAAGGCAAATTGATCTTGTAACTCAGTGGCCATGGGTATACTGAAAAAACTGAAAAAAGCATTTGTTAAACCCAGCACAGCATGATATGCTCCTCATATCCAAATAGGATTGTATCCCTGAGGCCTCGACTGGAGAAGGCAGGGCATCAGGGATAAGGGCAAATGATGGGGCGCCTGGGTGGCTCAGTGGCTTAAAGCCTCTGCCTTCAGCTCAGGTCATGATCTCAGGGTCCTGGGATCAAGCCCCACATTGGGCTCTCTGCTTAGTGGAGGGCCTGCTTCCCCCTCTCTCTCTGTCTGCCTATCTGCATTCTTGTGATCTCCCTCTCTGTCAAATAAAAAAATAAATATCTTTTAAAAAGGGGGGGCAAATGAAAAAGTAGGGGTGCCTGGGTAGCTCAGTCAGTTAAGCATCTGACTTGTGATTTCAGCTCAGGTCATGATCTCATGGATCATGAGATCAAGCATTGTGGGCTCTACACTCAGCAAGAAATCTGCATGAATATTACACTAAAATGTCATTGTGATTTATATTGAAATGTAGCTTAATTTAAAAAACTAAAAAAATTGATTAAAAAATCCAAGTTACAATGGTTGCTTTTTCACCTTGCTCTAAAATGAAACTTTTCCTTAATTATTAATATGTAAATTTACACAAAATGTTAACTTTACAAATTGAGATTTCTAAGGAAAATACATCTGAATACCTTTAAATTTACAGAAGTCATGACAAGTAGAAGTCAGCCTTCTGTCTTTGTCTCCAGTCTGACCAATTGCCTGTATTTAAGGCATTAATCACTGCTACAGGGAGGTCTTTTACAACTTTTCATGTGAACTCAATGTAAGTAATCTCACTAATAATTTAATATCTCGTATCATTCAAAATATTTCGTAAATGGATTATATATTGTTGTAGGCATGAGTTGTACATGTTTTGGCTTTTTTTTAAGCTACTGAGAATAATTTTTGAAAGTTCAAAAACTTATTGTTTTTAAACTAATTACACCATTCTGACTACTGTGAATCACAAGCTCTCTTTGCTGTCCATTCTGTCTTCTTCAATGTCTTTGTTTCTTCAGGTTCACTAAAAATGATTACATATATTGAATGAATGAGAGTTCATTTCTAAATCTGGAGGCTGTATCCTTTCATGTTCAGAAAAGTTCCTCCTGGAAAGAGGGAGGGGCAAGATGGTGGAGAAGTGGGAGTTCCTGTTTCAATGGGTCCCCTGAAGTGAGCTAAAAAGCTACCAGAACACTCTGGGCACCCATGAAATCAGCCTGAGAAGGAAGAATATACACTTTATGGATTTTTTACGGGGGAAGGAGGTCATCACCGGAGAGGTAAAGTGCAGTGGGAGTGCTCAGACTGATATTGGAAGATAAACAGAAGAGGGATGGAGCCACCAGAAATGACACACTGGAAAGTAATACCCCAATATGAAAGTGCCCTGTACTTGGGGACCAGCACTAACTTGGAGTCCAGTTAAAAGCACTCAAAAAGAGCAAAAGGTCTTAAGGGGTAACTGGTGGAATTGGGCAGCCACGAGCACGGTTCTAAGCCCACGGTTCCAGGAAGGTCACAGCCAGCCACCATCCCTGCTTCAGACAGCCCAGTGGGGGCCCTAGTCAATGGTACCTGGGCCAGCGGCTTTCCACCACTTGGGCAGAGCGCAACCCTACCCGTGCCTGAAACAACCTGGTGTGGGCAATGGCCCATGGTCTCTGAATCCTCAGCCACCTGTGACCCTCAATGCTGCCTAGTGGTGGGTGTGGACCCTAGATAGCAGTTCTGACAGTGGCGCAGACCAGGCTCCTGGGAACCAAGATTGCTTGTGGTCTTGGAGGCGCAGAGGACAGAGATGAGCGGAGGCTTCAGGAGACCACTGAGAGTGCACACTGACTGTGGGAGTTTGCGTTGTTCAGCGGAGATTGCAGAGGTGGAGTCTGTGTTCAGGACCATCCAGGGGGGAGTACACTAGGCTTCTTGCTGAGGCCAAGGACTGGGAGCAGAGGTTTTTCTTTTTTTTTTCCCACTAGCCCTCTGAAAGGCTGCGAAAAGGCACCCAAGAACAAAAACCTGAAAAACTGATTTCTACAGAGCCCAGACCCTTGCTAGGGGGCAGGGTGAATCAGCCCAAGCAAGATTGACTGAAAAATAATGAGGTATACCCATCCTCCAGAAGACAAGCCAAAGAACAAGAGGACAATAACCACAGGGTCCCCATAAAACTGTAAAACCCCAACATCAGGGGAAAACAATATATTAAACTCCCGGTATTGCCCCAAAACCTGTCTACTTCATAGATACAACTTTTTATTCTTAATTTGTTCTCGTGATTCTTCTTCTTTTATTTTTTTAACCTACTTATCATTACAACTAGATATTTAATACAACATATTTCATAATAACTACTTAACTTAAACTTTTTTCATATGTATACCTGGGATTCTTTGTCTTTTTCTTGTTTCCTTTTAGATAGATAGATAGATAGATAGATAGATAGATAGATAGATAGATAGAATCTTCAAGGTAATCCTTTTTCCTATTCAATACTACCCCTATATATTATCCAGTTTTAGTTTCCCCATATGTCTGGAAAGTTGAGCCCTTTAACAAAGATAAAAAGATACACCCAGGAAGTGCTCAAATAACCTTCCTTGCCCATATTTAGGGTTTATAACCACCTACCCATCTATTCTTCTGTCAGTGTTTCTGTGTATTGATTTTTTGTTTTTGCACCATATAAATCTTATTCTTGGGGTTCATTTTGGCTGGGTTTTTCACTTTTTTTCTTTCTTGTCTCTTTTGTCAATATTTTAGTTTGTTCGATCTTGGGTTATGCAAACTATACATCATACCATAGGGACTCATATTGGCTGGGTATTTACTTTTATTTTCTCCTCTATATTATTCTTTCTTTTTTCCTTTTCTCTTTCTTTTTGGTGGAGACTTTCAATTGCTCCAAAACTTTGCAAGGAGCACCTTGACTGGATCTAGAGTAATATTTTCAACTATATATCCCCTCAACCACCTCTCACCGAAAAGATTAGGAGGAGAAACACCCAGCAGAGGAAAAATTCAGGGAATTTGACCTTTGCCACAGAACTATTGGATATGGACATAAACAATATGATGGAAACGGAATTCAAGGTAAAAATTTTCCAGGAAATGACTAGATTGAAGAAGATCATTAGTGGCAACATAGAATCTCTAAGGGTGGAAGTGAGAGCTGATCTAGCAGAAGTCACAAATACTATCAAGGAGATCCAATCTAATCTAAATACTTTAACATCTAGGATAACTGAGGCAGAAGGTCAAATTAGTGATCTAGAAGACAGCCTGATAGAAAAGCAGGATCAGGAAGAGGTCTGGAATAAACAACTTAGAAGCCATGAAAATAGAATTAGGGAAATAAATGACACCATGAAACATTCCAGTGTCAGAATTATTGGGATCCCTGAGGGGGTGGAGAAAGAGATAAGACTAGAATATACAGTTGATCAAATACTGGATGGAAATTTTCCTAATCTGGGGAATGGAACAAGTGTTCGTGTCCTAGAAGCAGAGAGGACACGCCCTGAGATCAACGAGTCTAGAAAGAACCACAGATACTGAAAAGTGTGAGATTTACGAATCATAAATTCAGGCAGGAGGTTTTAAGGGCAACTAGGAGAAGAGATTACATATGCACAGAAGAAGGACTATCAAAAAAACATCAGATCTGTCCGCAGAAACCTGGCAAGCCAGAAAGGTCTGGCAAGACATATTCAGGGCACTAAGTGAGAAGAACATACAGCCAAGAATACTTTATCCAACAAGGCCAACATTCAGAATGGTTGGAGAGATTAAGAGCTTCCAAGATCGGCAAGGTTTAAAAGATTATGTGACTGAAAAGTTGGCACTACAGGAAATATTAAGGGGAGTTCTACAAAATAAGAAAGAACCCAAGAGTGACATAGAAAAGAAAGTTACAGAGAAACTTTCTGTTATAGAAACAAGGATTCCACAGGCACCATGATGTCTATAAAAACTTACCTTTCAATTATCACTCTCAATGTGAATGGCCTGAACTCTCCCATAAAAAGGAACAGGGTTGCAGGCTGGATAAAATGACAAGATCTGCACATATGCTATGTACAAGAGACCGATTATGAACCTAAAGATACATCCATGCTGAAAGTGAAGGTATGGAGAACAATCTTTCATGCCAAAGGGCCTCAAAAAAAGCTGGGGTCGCAATTCTCATATTAGATAAATTAGAATTTATGCTACAGACTGTAGTCAGAATACAGAGGGACACTTCATCATTCTTTTTTTATTTCTTTTTTTTTAATTTTATTTTTATTATTTGCCCAAGGGGTACAGGTCTGTGAATC
>LNAC01001126.1:0-21959 GCA_002007465.1 Ailurus styani
GGGCAAAAGGGGGGTAAAATATGCATAACATAAGATTTACAACTGTAAACATTTTTAAGTGTACAGTTCAGTGGTCATTAAATACATTCACACTGTTGTACAACTATCACCACCAGCCAACTGTCTCTACAGATTTTCCTTTACCAGAATGTCATTTTGTTGGAAATAATATGTAGCCTTTTCAGGTCAGCTTCTTTCACTTACCAATATGCATTTAAGTTTCCTCCATGCTTTTTCATGCCCCATTTCTTTTTAACACTGAATAGTATTCCCCTATAGAGATGTATCCCAGTTTACCCATACACCTATTGAAGAACAACTTAGTTCCCACCAAGTTTTGGCAATTATGATGAAGCTGCTATAAACATCCATGTGCAGGCTTTTGTGCAGATATAAGGCTTCAACTCATCTTAATAAAGACCTAGGAGTAGGGTTGCTGGATCGTATAATAAGATTAGGTTAGGAATTGCCAAACTATCTTCCAAAATAGCTGCATTCCTTCACACCCAGAAAGAATGAGAGTTCCTGTTGCTCCATGTTTGGTGGGGCATTTGGTGTGGTCAGTGTTTTGGGCTTTAGCCTTTCTAGCAGGTGTGGATGGTATTTCATTGTTTAATAAGAGGATATCATAGGACTTTGAAGAGAGACCTCACTCAGCACAGTAAAAAACAAAACCAAAAACAAAACCCTTCACCTAGTGAAATGATCTCGGATCCACTATTAGTGAAGTATGCTGCCCAGTACAGTTGGTCTGTTCTGGTGTTTCCGAGGTCAGTCTCATCGGTCTTCAGCAACCTGGCAAAATGATTGATTTCTTCTCTGAACTCTTACAGCACATTGTTCAGACTTACATTACTTGCTTATTATACAACACCGTGACAGTTTATTGCTATGCCAGGCTTTCTCATTGGACTTTGAGGTCCTAAAGGCAGGAAGCTCCATGTTCCTGGGTCTGCATCTTTGGGCTGAGCACAGTCTGTATGTGGCAGTTATCAGCTCAGAGTTGGTGCTGATTATGACAGAGATTAGTGGGGAACATATGAAACAAACTCAAACTCCTGCTGGCCTTCAGCTTCACTATCTTCTCTCAAGTTTTCCCTGAGCTGCAGTTGCCCCAAGGTGCTCCCTGTTCCAACACCACATCAGGTGGAGGCACTAGTATTCAAAGCATCACCAAGTAGGGGCTGGAAAGAAAAGACAGAGAGAAAATCACAGTGGTCCCCCAAAGGGCTGGTCCTTAATACGATGAAAGTTGCTGGCCTTAACACTCTTTTCCTTTGCTTCTCCACCTCTCCAGGCAATGACACCAGCTTCTCTGTGACAGCTGCCACTCTTTTTTTTTTTTTAAGATTTTATTTATTTATTTGTCAGAGAGAAAGAGAGAGCACAAGCAGGGGGAGCAGTCGGCCGAGGGAGGGGGAGAAGCAGGCTCCCCACTGAGCAAGGACCCTGGGATCATGACCCGAGCTGAAGGCAGATGCTTAACTGACTGAGCCACCCAGGCATCCCTACAGCTGCCACTCTTTCAGGGATGGTAGGTATCCTACTCAGTGCTCCTCCAAAGCATTAAGTAAAGATGGCTTGATGGAGATTTTTTAGAGATGTTCTCTGGCAGTTTTAGTACGTATTTAGAGAACAAACACTTTTTTCCAAATGGTTATCTAACACTTCATGGGATTCTCTGTTGTAAAGTGTTTCTCACTTTGTAAAGTATTAGCCTCATTTCCAAAATGAGTTAGGGGAGCAGCTGTTCTGGGTGCTGTTTTCAAAATAACGGCATGACTATTTGTGTGATATTATGGTCTAATAGAGATTCCAAACGGACACCAATGCATGATTATCTTAAAATACAGCAGGAGGATAAAAGGAAATAATCACAGTATAGTTGAGAAATCCTGTCAGGAACTTTTTTTTTGGTATCTTTATATCTAATGTCACAAGAATGAAAAGAGGGTTTTGAGGTGGTATGCGAAACTGGAAAAAAAAAATCCAACCATTCTGGTGTTCCTTTGCAATGTCAATATCTACTAGTCTGACTTAAATACTTAACAAGATAAAGAAGCTTTTGCAAATAAAAGGACAAAGATCTTTCCAACTTTGAAATAGATTTTTTCCAGAATATTCCATAACTACCACAAAAAATGATGGCTTACAAATAGAGCAAATTATTGGGGATCTTGGTCTGGTTTCATTTTATATCCAAACAGAATTGGACCAGACGTGATGGTGAGCACACTACATGGTTGGCAGTCCCTAAGATGTAGGATCACTAAGGAAAAGGCATTGGGAGAAATCAAGATCTGCTGCTGATCCATGAGTGCTTGGCAAAGAAGAACAGCGACTTCTTAAGTGCTTTCTGTACCTTTAAAGTATAGAAATACTGAGCTCTGGAAAGTCTGCCAAGGGTAGTGGAGAATGGTAGAAACTAACAAGGTCAAATATTCACACATCCAAATATTTGTTTAATGATCTGGCAACTGGATCTAAAACATAATTCAAAATCCCTAGATGACTGTAATGTGACCTAGTAATCTTTCCTATGATTTATTGACAATATCCATCAATAGATAATGGCTGATAGGGTAAAAGTAATAGGAAGATTTCACATACCTACATGTTACCAGTTCTGCATATGTAAGGTGAAGACCCCTAATTCTACCCAATAGTTGTTTAAGTGACCAAAAAATTGTTTTCTGTGTTTGTTCTTCTGTTTCCAAAGCAAGATTTATTTTTTTTAAAAGGATGGCTGGTCAGTTAATCTTCAACAAAGCAGGAAAGACTATCCAATGGGAAAAAGACTATTTCTGCTACAAATGGCATTGGGAAAACTGGACAGCAACATGCAAAAGAATGCAACTGGACCACTTTCTTACACCAAACACAAAAAATAAATTAGATTAAAGACCTAAATGAGAGTCCTGAAACCATAAAAATCTTAGAGGAGAACACAGGCAGTAAGCTCTTTGACATCAGCTGTAACTTCCTTCTAGATATGTCTCCAGAGGCAAGGGAACCAAAAGCAAAAACAAACTACTGGGACTGCATCAAAATAAAAAGCTTCTGTGTAGCAAAGGAAACAACACCACTAAAAGGCAACCAACAGAAGGGAGAAGATATTTGCAAATGACATATCTGATAAAGGGTTAGTTTCCAAAATATATAAAGAACATATACAACTTAACACCCAAAAAATAAATAATCCAATTAAAAATGGGCAGAAGGGGTGCCTGGGTGGCTCAGTCAGTTAAGTGTCTGGCTCTTGATTTCAGCTAAGGTCATGATCTCAGGGTCGTGGGATCAAGCCCTGTGTTGGGCTCTGCACTCAACACAGAGCCTGCTTGAGGTTCTTTCTCCTCCTCCCTCTCCCCCACCTCTGCTCATTCCCCTGCTCATGCTCTTTCTCTCTCTAAAATAAATAAATAAACAAAATCTTTTAAAAAACCCAAGAAGACAGGAATAGGTATTTTTTCCAAAGAAGACATACAGTTGGCCAACAGACACATGAAAAGATGCTCAACTTCACTGATCATTAGGGAAATACAAACCAAAACTACAATGAGATATCACTGCACACTTGTCAAAATGACTAAAATCAACAACACAAGAAGCAACAGCTGTTGATGTGGAGAAAAAGGAGCCCTCTTGTACTGTTGGTAGATACACAAACTGGTGCAGCCACTCTGGAAAACAGTTTAGAGGTTCCTCAAAAATTTAAAAATAGAACTACTCTATTACCTAGTAATCACACTACCAGGTATTCACCCAAAGAATACAAAAATACTAATTCAAAGGAATACACAAACCCCAATGTTTATAGCAGCATTAACTACAATAGCTGAATTATGAAAACAGCTCAAGTATCTGTCAACTGATGAATGGATAAAGATGTTGTAGTACGTACACACACACACACACACACACACACAAAAACACACACACACACACACACAGAGGAATATTACTCAGCCATAAAAAGAATGAAATCTTGCCATTTGCAATGACATGGATGGAATTAGAGAGTATAAGGCTAAGCTAAATAAGTCACTCAGAGAAAGACAAATACCCTATGATTTCACTGATATGTGGAATTTAAGAAACGAAACAAATAAGCAAAGGGAGGAAAAGAGAGACAGACAGAGCAGCAAACCAAGAAAGAGAACCTTAACTATAGAGAACGAATTGATGGTTACCCGAGGGGAAGCGGGTGTGGGATGGGTAAAATAGGTGATGGGGATTAAGGAGCGCACTTGAGATGAGCACCGGATGTTGTATGCAACTGTTGACTCACTGTATTATACACCCACAACTAATATTACACTGTATGTTAACCCACTGGAATTTAAAGAAAAACTTTTTAAAAAAAGGATGGCTGGGCTCACTAGAGGCAGTTAGGATACTAAACATGACTTTAGGAACAAAAAAGCGATCACAAGTTCAAAGTATAATGTCTGGATGAAAAGTGTCATTTTGATTATCAAATAGCTCCTAACCAGGGCTGACGTTCTCAAGAAAATAACTTCTCCCAAACTCGGAGATGTCTCTTTTGGGGAAAAGTGTGTGGAATTCTTTAACATTTTGTTATAATAAATTCTACAAGAATGTGATAAAAGGATAGTATCCCCAAGACATCAACATTCCTTTAAACCACAACAATCAGAGGACATCTGGTTTCATGGGGGAGGGGGGAGTTGGAGGGGAGGGTCTGTCAAACACATCCCACACTTTCCCACATGAAGGGGTCCAAGGGTTTAAAGCAATGGTTCTTATACTTTGGAGATTCAAATGATGCTTTAAAATGCTATAGACTACTTTGCTGCACACTTAACTAAAAAAAGCACTAAACGAAGAATTATTACAACACAATCGCATGTTATCACGGTGAGTATAAATCACCCTACGTTAATGGTTGTTTCTCTCAGTTGTCCTTCAGCTCTGTGGTTATTCAACCTACTTAATCCCATAACTGTACCCATAATCTCCCAAGGCAAAGCCCCAGTATGTCCCAGAAACATGCAGGGTTCATTTTTGTTCTTAGTGCTCTGCTCCATTTTGTTGCAGAGAACTGCGTCCGGCTCTGCCTTGTGATGCCCAGCCTGTTCAGTTGGCTCATCTCTATCTGCGGATTACTACACAAAGGCTGAGGCTGATGAAGATTCCAGTCATACTTCCCATGCCAGAACTTTCCACCGTCTCCTCTGTCACAAGACACCATAATCCTCACACAGCTCCCTCTTGCTCATGTCTTTAAGTAACTCTGCATAGAAAAATTTTAATTTCAAGGTCCTGCGAGACTTCAAAAGCCTAACCCTTCCCCTCTGGGCTGAGTATCTGCTAAGTCTTTTTCTTCCTCATGTCGTAAACTTCAGGGGCCGTTTGCTGTCTGCTTTCTTTACTTTCACAGCAAAACCTAAGTAAATTCTACATTGATCAAAAGTTGACAGCTCAGTGTGCAGTTTTACCACATGCTGGTTGAATGCCCTTGCATTAAAATACTCAAGGTAATTTCCACAGTGAAATGAGTAGGCTTGAAACACCATATGCCTGGCTGAGGCTCTCCTCTGCTTCCCTCTCTTGAAAGGCCCAGTTCTCTCATTCTTTTCATTTCTCCTATTTATTTCTTGGAAATGAATGAGACATGTTTGGTTCAGCCAATTCCACAGCAGAGCTGGTCAGGGAGGCACTGGGAGAGCTCTATTTGCTGCAGTTCCTACTACCTGACCCCACATTTACCACACACCCCATCTCTCGTGGAGACTTTCTCTGCACTTCCCCTTCTCCTCCATTTGTTCCTTTTTCTCCACCTGAAGCTATATGAGCTATAAGGAGGGGGAAATCTTAGGATACTAGGTCCTATCTCCTTTATGCAGGTGATACTATGAACTTTCATGGGATTCTATCTTTCTTTTTAGGGCTTAAATACATTCCTTTAAAAAGGCTGTTACAGCGATGGACAACTGAGTAATTAAATACAAATTTAATCTTTCTCAAATCATACATCAAAGAATACAATAAGCGTGATCTGAGAACTAAGGATGAATCAGAAAAATCAGATACAGTTCTGTCCAAAGATAAGATTAAGAAAATTTTCCTGGGTATCCATTCTAGAAGATTTAGTGGGGGAAAAAAATCCCACAGAGGTTTCTGAAGTAGAATAATTATAAACAACTTTATTTTTCCTCAGAAAATTGCTAAGTCTGATAAATACATTGCACAAACAAATCAAAATCTCTTATTTGTTAAAGTCTTTTTTAGATCTTGGTGTTTATATTATTATTTTGGAATTTGAGACTGGCCACTACTTTTCACAACTTTATGCCTTTACCACCACCTTGAAGTGAAAACTCTGTGAAGAATTGCTCCCTGCTCTTACAGTGAGCAAAATTCACCAAACCATCCTTTATAATATTGTTTTTGGCAAGGACTAGAAAAACTTTGAATGAGGTGATGATATGATTCATAAACTATCAAAGAAATACCAAGTGTTGTTGCACCTACTTTTTTGGAGGCAAACTTGCTCTAACCTTCAGATTTCTTGGACTTTCAAGGAAATTTGAAAATCAAGGTAGATACCCTCACTCACTCACGAGGACCCTCTGATCTGTGCTTCTGTTGGAGCGTATGTCTATCTTTCCCACTCATCATTCCCTCTAGCTTGTCATTCCACATCGGTGTGATTTTATTTAGCATCCCACTACCATCTATTCTCACTGAAGGATGAGCTTCAGACTAGTCGGGACCCTGTTCCCTTTTATCCATTCTGATATTTCCAGAATGTGGCTGGAGGTCTGAGCACACAATGTATACAAGTAAAGTAAGGTTCTCATTCTCCTTCCTACTTGGGCTCCTTGCAGAACAAAAAGAGTTCAAACATTATCTCGGTGATGACAGGAGATATACAGTAAGAAGGAGCCATTGGCCTGGGAGCCCAGGGGCCTGAATTTTAGGACCAACTCTACTAAATAGCTCTTTGACTTGTTGCCTTCAGGTTTCATACATTTAAGTGAAATTCCTATAAGGAGAGCTTAGGATCCTTTCCAGTTTTCAAATTCCAGGTTTCTCACTGCTGTCAATGTAGTAAGTTGTTTATTCATTCATTCAATGAATAAGCAATGTTAATGCTATTACTATAGCCCATTACATTTTAAGTATCTCCAGATCTTGGTCTTACTATGTTAAATCCAGTGTATACTATTTTTCAATTAAGTCATATCCCACAAATTCCATGTCTCACTTTGCTGCTTTGAAACACATGAGAAATATGTCACTTATTACTTTTTTTTTGAGGTAACATTTGAAAAAAGTAGGAAAATAATTGCAGTGTTCTGGTATGGTGAATACTAAATTTCATGGTGAATATTAAATTTAAGAACTAGGTCATTTTTATCTAATTTACCTACTGCAACATTAAGTCGTGTGGGCTTAATGAGGCCAGAAATGGTCTATTTCCAAGAATGGCCAAATCCTGAGAATTTTAATCGATGAACTTGGCTGATGATAAAACCCGTCGCAGTATGCATTATAGCCCTAGATACATTCTCCTGATGCTTACATGTATTTAAAAATATAAAATAAAGAACTATGTCTCCGCTATCAACTGAAAGGCTTTACACACAAGGGACCCACCCCATTGTCTGACCTCTCTTAAACTTCACTTCATCTGGCCCTCTTCCACATGAACTTAAGTTCAAACCCCATTAAATACGTTAAGCATCTTTACTATTTATTTTTACTTATTTATTTGAAAGACAGAGTGCACACGAGCAGGGGGCAGGGGCAGAGGAGAGAGAAAAGGAGAAGCAGACTCCTGAAAAGCTTCCCTGAAGAAGGAATGCAGAGCCGGCCTTGGGGCTCAATCCCAGTTCTGGGATCATGACCTGAACCTAAGTCAGATGCTTAATTGACTGAGCCACCCAGGCGCACCAACCTTGTACATATTTAACATGAACATCCTTGTCTATTAAACACCTCCTCCAAGTCTCATGCAGTATTCCCTCTGCCTTAACAGTTCTTTTCCTCAACATTCATCTGACAAATTCCTACTGATTATAGTTTGAGATCAAAAACTATAAACCACTTTTTCTGTGATGCTTTCCTGGAAATCTCTGGGTTTATGAGGACAGGGGCAATACCTTCTTCAACCTTAAGTGGACAGTGTCTAGCAAATGCTGACAAAAAAAGGTGCTTAAGATGAATGAATGATAGTTAGCCTTGTCATAAATCTCTGCCTGTTTTTCTAAATGTACTTGGTTACAATAAAAGTAGCAATCCATCGCACAAACTACTTTTGCCCAAACTATTCAGGACTCTGCACTAGTAAGTCTGATATTTTTACAACTCAGATGTCTTTGAGTTATTCAAGCAAAAAACAAACATACATCTGAACCATTCTTGACAGCCAAAAAATACTTTGTTTAGAGGGCTTAAAATGAGACAAATCATTTTTTTAACAAGTCATTCTTTTGGAGCTGTGAATTTTGTTTGTTCGTTTCAGGTAATTTTCTAGGAGAATTCTAAATGAGAAAAGTTAATTTGAAAAAAGACTCTCCAACACATCATACTTCCCAGAGTTGGACCTATTTTAAGGAGAATCCTCTTAGTGAAAAGTTTTGAAGAGAAAGAAAATGTGGAGATCTTATCATACGATTTAGAGACGGTGCATCCCATGGCTAAAGAGGTTTACTAGAGGCATTAAATATCCTCCTGACACTGTGACCTCTTGTTTAACTAAAACACTGCATACTGGAACCTTGAGTCCAAACCAGTATTTTGAGCATTCAACTTTTTTTTTAAGATTTATTTTTTTTTTAAGAATAGAGAGAGCGTGCACACACGTGTGTGAGTTGGGGGAGGGGCAGAGGGAGAGAATCCTTAAGCAGATTCCCCTGTGGGCACACAGCCTCATATGGGGCTTGAGCCCATGACCCATGAGATCATGACCTGAGCCAAAACCAAGAGTTAGACACTTAACCCACTGAGCCACCCAGGCCCCCTAAGAATTCAGCTTTTAAGAGAAAGAGCCAAACACAAGAAAATCAATTCATTTCAGGAGTTATACAGAAGTAGGCTTTCCTAGATATGGTCTGAGGTCAGTACACTTCTGGTCCAGATGTATGATTTTCATGTTACTCTTTCAACAAATATTTATGGAGCATCCACTATCTATTGGTGACTGTTCTAGGCACAGGGAACACAGAAGTGAGCGAAAGAGACAAAAAGCTATGCCTTTGTCACATTTAGATTTTATTAAAGGGAGACATAATAAAAAAAATTAGCAGATAAAATAGAGTCGTGCTGTGCTATGAAATCACTCACTGGGTAAGCAATTGTTCAGGTTCTACTTGTGTGTTTGTTTTGGGGGAGACTGGAAGTAAAGGGATTGGTAAGGACACTTCTCTTCTGGGCTCCAGCAATACTTTCCCTCTCTACTGTGAGCATTAATGGCTCTGAATTATCTACCTAATTTTCTCCCCCCACCCCCCAGAATGCAAACTTCTCCCGGGAAGGACTATGTTTCTTTTATCTTTATATCTTCAGTACTAGACTACCTGTTCCTTCTTCTTCTTCTTCTTCTTCTTCTTCTTCTTCTTCTTCTTCTTCTTCTTCTTCTTCTTCTTTTTTAAAGATTTTATTTATTCATTTGACACAGAGAGAGAGATCACAAGTAGGCAGAGAGGCAGGCAGAGAGAGAGGAGGAAGCAGGCTCCCCGCTGAGCAGAGAGCCCAATGTGGGGCTCGATCCCAGGACCCTGAGATCATGACCTGAGCCGAAGGCAGAGGCTTTAACCCACTGAGCCACCCAGGTGCCCCCTGTTCCTTCTTCTACACACATTCTGCATATTTCTATAACCACTTTTCTTCTGCCCAAACCTAAAATGTTGGTGATTGTCAGAACTATGTCCACTTCTTTTTGGATGCCCTCTGCCCCATGCAACCAGTGGATGATCTCATTATTTCCATACCTTTACTTCCCATCTATATGGTGGTAACTTCTCCAAATAATTTCATAGCCCAGGCCTCTCTTGATACCTTCAGACCTTTCTTCCCAGGGCTTTATGGTCATCAGGACTTGGATGTCCTACAAACCTCTTAAAGACCACATACCTGAAGCAAACTATCATCTTCTCTCTCTCTACGTCTTGCTCTACATCTAGTGTTTCTGACTTTAGTGAATGGCATCATGAGCCAAGCCAAAAACCTGTGTTTTTATTTTGACTCTTACAACTCCCTCCCCTCACCTTTTCCTATAACAAGGCAGTTGTCAACTCTTGTAGATTCTACCTTACTACCATTTTCAGAATCTCTGTCCACCTCTTTCAATCCCTGTGGCCACCATATTAGTCCATCACCATATGGTATCTAAACTATAACCACAGCCATATTCAACAACAAACATTTATTGACTACATATTATACACCTAGAGCTTGAGGTGTAAAAATAGACAAAATTCCTATTCCAATGGCAATTTTGGTCTGGTAACTCCTCTCTGGTCCCCTGTTTCCTCTCTGGTCTAGTACTGCCCTGCTTGAGCCCATTCCTTCTACTGTAAGTAAAGTGATTTGCCTAAATCTGATCGTACTCTTTCCCTGCTTAAAACCCTTCAATTAGTTCTCATGGAAACCTCAAATTTCTTAGCATGAAACACAAGGAAGACCATTTGTAATGTGCACCATTTCTCTTTCACCAGAATTATCTCTTGCTCTAATGCCAAAAGCTATGTTACAGCATAAAGAACCCCTTGTAATTTCCCTAACGTATTGTATGCTTTATCTTATCCATAGAAACATACCAGTCTATATGTCTAAAGAAAAACTCTTAGCAGAATACAAACACAAACCAAACTTTGGAAACCCCAAATGGAACCATGTCTACTTCAAGACACCTCCCTAAACTACCTCTTCCTCCTTCCACTAGCACTAACCTGACACCAGGCATCAGTCTACTAAGAGTGTAGAAGCAGGCAGCCTCTTACATCTATGACAGACAGAACATACTCTTTGAGTTCCAGGTATCACAACTCCTAACTTAACATTTTATTATTATGTGATGTAAATGATTATTCTGCCTTTGGAGATCATATTTTACAAAGCATAGAGCTATGAAGAGCATATAATATCTGGAGCAATACCTCTTCAACAGGAACAGGGACAATGCACTCTAGGACACTTTATGGCTTGAATAATAATGATCTTTCCAAAGCAATAAGGCACTTGTCTGAAATGAGAACCACATCTCCTCCAACCTCCATGCTTCTGTTTCAGCCTGAAGCCCCACCTTTTTTTGAACTCTTAACAAGAGTCATGCCGTAGACAGTCAGTGTTCATTTACACTCCATCCAAACTCTCTCCCCGCCACCCCTGAAGAGGACCTCCATATTCATTCAGGAAGCTGGAAGTCTATGCCTAGGAGCTGTTCTTTAATTGGTTTGAAACATATTATACACATTTAAAGGAAAAGAGCATCTTTACATTGTTTTCTTTTCTTTCTTTCTTTTTTTTGGTAAGATTCTATTTATTTGAGCGAGAGAACACAAGCAGGGGGAGGGACAGAGGGAGAGTGAGAAGCAGACTCACCGCAGGGCAGGGAGCCCAACATGAGGCTCAGTCCCAGGACTCTGGGAAAACAACCTGAGCCGAAGGCAGACTCTTAACTGAATGAGCCACCCAGGTGCCCCTGCATTGTTTTCATTCACCAAATGTTGTCTTTCTCCTGAACCGTGATCCATGCTGTCCTAATCACAAAAGTGTGTTGCATGCAAGATCTGGAAAGTGGGAGTGGGGGGTGGTGGCCAGGCCGAAGTTTGGATTGGAATAGGTGAGGATAATATGAGGAAAAGAAGAAAGTAACTCTTGCTCACCATACCTCAGGGTTTCTTTCTCATTCCACTAGTATATCTTTTTCTTTTGGACATCAAATGATTTCCTTTGGCTTCGATTTTTAACTTATATGAAATAGTTGTTTGCAAAACCAGGCCGTTTATCTTTACTACCCAATTGCTTCTCCAAGGAAACTGGGCATCTTGTGTCCTGAGAAATCTACTACAATAGTGGGCATTACTACCAACAGATGACCTTGCATTATGGAGAGAAAACTGGGCATGATTAGAGGAGATTTTGATCTAAGTAAAAACTAGTAAGCGACTTTGGGCAAATCATTTCAGGTGTGTGGATCTATGATCACAGACATCAGCAATTGTTGGGATGCTATTATTATTAACTGACTTTTGTGTGGGTGACTCCTTTAGATTGTTCTTTCATTAACACAAATATTAAACTTCATATTATTGGGGGTATCAACAATTCCCAAACTGGGTTGATCCCAGTTTTTGAATATGAAAATGTCCCCTCACTTTAATCCAGTTTATACAGTACTATGAACAAAACTTTCTGATATTAATATATTCTGAAATACATGCTATTAACCCTTTCCAAACCTTGTGGGGAAGTGACTCCCAGAGATAGAAGGAATCTTTCTCCCTTCCCATCTTTCTGCTGGTCAAAGTAGGGAATGTCCACTAAGCCATACCATCTGGAGGGTCACATGATGTTTTCTCATACTACATGGCAAACAGGGAGGGTGGCATGGGGATGTGGAAAATTTCTACATCCCAGGGGCCCTCCATTAGCTGTCAGAATTAGCTGCACAATTACCCCAGTCACGCCAAATTGTCACCAAGGGTGACAGAGATCCTAGAAGAGACCTAATGAGTTATTTTCAGTTTTACTATAGCAACCATGTGTGTGCAGACATGCTTGACCTCACCCTGAGATGGATATATGCTTACTTGTAACAGAATCTGCTGTGCTGGTTGATGTATTTATGCAATGGGAATGTGATTAATGGCAACAATATGTCTTTCTCAGCACAGTTCCTTGTCAACATTATCTAGCTAGCCCAATCTGTCAATAATCCCCGAAGGATAGGTATTTAAGCTATTTGTTAATTCTGGCTAATCTTTACTCCTTGGTATAAACCAATATAGATGTCAGAATCATACTACAGACTGAATTTTAGAAAACAATGTTAGCAATTAAAAATTGTTATTGTAATAATTTTAGGTGGTTCTGGTCAATTGTTTGTTAGGCATTAATTCATGCAAAAGCATGCAGGACTCGATTTCTTTGGAATATGTAACTCAATTTTTCTTTCATTATCTTCTGTGATATCTGAACTCCAAAACCCCGGAAAATACCTATGTGCTATTATAAGCCTTTTTAGGGGATGCAGAACTGGAAAGGTGGTGTCCTCGCCTTTGAGGAGCTCATGGTATAGTCAATAAGTGGCTCTCAAAGCTGACCCAACACCAAAATGACATTGAGATCCAGGTCCACTGCAGAATCTCCAGAGAAGGGGCTTGAACACACATAGATTGGAAAGTCCCACTGGTAATTCTGATGCACAGAATCACTGTATCAGACTTAAGCTTAATTTTAAAAATGTTATAAGAAAAGAAAAATAATGAGAAACATAATAAAAATCTGTGATAGTAGTATAGAGAAAAACAGAACCCCAAGATATATGCCTCAAGATGGTCAGATAACATCTGATACTTAGTGTATGGAATTGCCATGTGTATCCACATCTATTGGAAAATCCAAGTCATAATAATAAGCTCTTATTACAATAAGGTTCTATTTAAAGTCAACTTAATTAATCTCAGTAATGAAATCTCTTCATAAGAAATTAGGTTCTCGAAGAGAATTATTTACCTTTCTAATTTAGCAGAATACCATTGAGTGTCCTTACAAAACTATTGTTGTTAATAATAATTTACATAATAAATAATAATAATTTTATAATAATAATAACAAAGCCAACAGTTATTTCTCTCTCACTGTGTGCCAGGGTCTAAGCTGAACACCTTACATTATTATCATGTTAATGCTCTGCAGTGGCCTTTTGAGACAGGTGTATTTAGACTTCTCTTTTACAGAGGAGAAACTGAGGTTGAGAGTTTTAAAAACTTGCCTAAGATCATACATGGCAAGTGGTAGTAAGGACAAACTCAACTCTGTGTGGGGAGTGAATTCTCTGAGCTACTTAAACCATATGGAAAACATAAACAAGATGCTTAATGGAATGAACTAGAGAATCTATCTCACTCATTCCCTGGATGAAGAATAAAAGGAGGAATAAAGAAATGAATGGGTAGACTGCTTTGCCACTCTCTGCTGGAAGCCACATCTGAGGGCTCTTGCTAATCCCTGGCTCTATAATCCACTGAAAATTTTTTTAAATCTACAACATAAAAAAAGTAACATAGTTAAAAGGGATATCTCACTTAATAGACTATTTTAAACTTGAACTATCACAATTGTAATACATAAACCCTTGAATCACCAAGGCTCCTCACAGATGAAAGCTTAGAACTGGAAATGGAGGTGTCTGCTTTTTGGGCAAGCCACCCAACAGAACCCCATGCTTATTTTGATGTCAGCATGTCAGTTAGTACACTAGCCAAAGGAGATAATCTGAAAATTGGATTGCCTTTTCCTCGATCCCTGAGGCTTTGGAAATTTAAAATATTCTGGGTATGAATCAAAGACACACATTGGAAGCCATTTTCACACGTTGGGAAAAGCTACTTTTCTGACAGGACTTTTAAATTGTTATTTAAAATTCCTGAATTTGGAAGTAGATGGAAACATTTTCTTCTCTTTTATTTCACACTTGTTGGTAAATATGGTACTTTCATATGACTGCTTTGGGTTCCTCATGAAAAAAAATCACCCAATTTCAGACCTTAATCAGAAACAACTCAGAACGTGGAGTGATGTGTTGGGGACTTAAAAAAGAAACAAAGACTCTGAAATCAGGCACACATAGGCTTGTATCCTGCTCAGCCACAGATGCTGTGTGAGACTGCGTGAGCTGGTTTACTTTGCTAAACCTCCTTTTTTCCACATATAAAATAGAAATGAAAATATCTGCATCACTCAGTGTTAGGAGGCCTAAAATGAGAACAGACATATCTACTGTAGTTATTCAAAAATATAATTTCTCATTCCAGTTACTTCATCTTACAGTTGAGAATGTTGAGGTCAGAAACTGACAATCTGAAAATCTTACAAACTTGAACCTAGGTTTATGGATGTCACTCACTTTTTCTAATAATGCACCGATTTGAACAACAAAGGATTTATGAGTTAATTTTTAAAGATAAACATTTTACTTCACTTTCCACAGCTTGCCATTTTCCTAAGATACAGCAACTTCTGGTCAACGACAGCTACGTATAACTCATTATAACCCTGCATAGTCCAGGAAAAAGAAAGTCAGTATAATTCATTTGGTTTACAATCACTCTTTAATAATGAACTACCAGTAACAGGTCAGGTCTCTCAAGAGTTGGTGTTCATGAACATATAATTGGGCATTTCTTCCTGTTTTGGTAATAATTCAAACGAAACTAAAGGTTAGTGGTTTAGATACCATATGATTAGATTTCCCCTGAAAAACACTGTAATATGTATGCCCTCGGAAATTGTCACTGTTACCATCGAATTAGAGTATTGATGCCAGACGAAGGGACAAAGGTTAGTCAATGTATTTACTTTACAAGATCAGGAACCTGAAGATAGATGAAATTGACTTCTTCCAGCTTACATAATTAGTTAGTAAATGGCAGTGCTGGGTTCAGAAACCAGTAAACATCTGTTTCTGGTTTATCTTAGCACTTACCACACTATGTTGCAATAAACTGTTCGTGAATATGTCTCCCCACTAGAAAGTAACTCCCCTTGAGCACAGGGGACAGTACTTTAGTCATTCTGAAGTCAGGCACTTGCACTTAGATCTACACAATACAAATAATAATAAATATATTTAAAGATAGACATTATTCTCAAGAACCAAGAATATTTCTTCTTATACTACTTTATTCTATGAGGAGTGTCTCTAAAGACGTGGGATGTTCTTTTTATAACACACACCCCAAAACTTACAAGCTGAAAGTGAGCCATCATTCAGAATTGTTACCTGTGGAGATGATTGTTCACTTATCCCATCAATGGTAGGATGACTCAAAATCTTTTTATAACTCCTCTATTGAAATTGCCTTCAGAGTATGTTCATGAGGCACAGAAGAAAAATCAATCTCATTATTGCACCACTTGGATTTTGATCCAAACAGTGTTCATCAGCATTGCTCACCCACCTTATTTACTAAACTTGGCCCTGAATTTAGGTTGTTTCAAAAACCAGTTCGCCCTGAAAAGATGAAGATTCACCCCCACTAACACTAGTCTTAAAATTGCTTCAGTATTACTTGGATGGATAAGTAAATTCCCAAGGTGACTAATGTAAAGGCAGCAGACACTGAAAATATATAAATTTTGGCATGTTCATTTAGACAAAAAAAACCCACAAGCCATATAACTAAATATTTTATGTTTCCCTAATCCCTGAGCAGTTGGTATCATTTGTTTAACAAGGAAAGGAATGGAGCTCCAGGAAAAATAACTTCACAGATCTTTCGTGCAGTAGCTGCTCTGGGCCAGTGGTTTTCTACTAGAGGGATTTCACACACACACACACACACACACACACACACACACACACACACACACACACACACACAGGGTGGGGTGGTATTTGACAATATCTGGAGACATTCTGGACTCTTGTGACTGGGGGGCAAGGTGCTACTGGAATCACGTGGCAGAGGCTAGGGGTGCTGCTGAACATGGTCCAATACACAGGACGACAATGCATAGTTCTCACCGCAAAGAGCTATGCTGTCTAAAATGTCAGTTCTGGGGCACCTGGGTGGCTCAGTTGGTTAAGTGACTGCCTTTGGCTCAGGTCATGATCCTGGAGTCTGGGGACTGAGTCCCACATCAGGCTCCCTGCTCAGCAGGGAGTCTGCTTCTCCCTTGACCCTCCCCTCTCTCATCCTCTCTCTCTTAAATAAATAAAATCTTAAAAAATAATAATATAAATAAATAAATAAATAAGACGTCGGTTCTGCTGAGCTGAGAAATCCTGCCCTTGGCTGAAAATTCTGCCTCCCAGGCTCTTCAGCAGCCTTCAGTAGTGGCGGTGTTACCATCCCTGTGTCCTCCTGTCTCTGTCAGTGCGTCAGTGTGTACGTGCCCTTTCCTTTGGTGATGAAAGAGTAAATGTTTTCGCTGCTCTTTGCCACTTGAAAATCTTTCTTTGCCTTAGGCTCCTTTACCAAAGGGTACTAAATTGTCACAGAGGTTGCCTGGAGATACATTTGGCATCTTAAACGTCTAATTGGCAGGGAAATTAAAGCAACCTAAAATGTGCACACTCTTCTGGGAGATGCTCTAACCCCCCCTGCCCCCAGTGTTCTTAGATCTCGCAGGCAGCTGGGGCAAGAACAGCTGGGACTTCCTGCACTGCCGTTTTGCCAAGTTGCTATAAAATTGTCCCTTTTCACTGCAAAACTGAGAAGGAAGAGAGGGAAAAAATAGTGCAAAGACCAACAACTACAGTTGTCAAAAGTTGCTTCTCAGCTGTCTTTCAGAAGTCAGTCCCAAAGGTGGCTCCCTTATCAAGTTAATTCAATAAGTGAAGGCAGGTACTCCATTGATATGTACTTCTGATAACAAAGGAATAGATCTTGGCACATACATTGAGCAGGACAGAGTGTCAAGCCTAAAGGCATATTTTTCTACCTCAAATTTTTAAAATAAGGTATGTACCATGTTGTTACCAAGCTTTCTCAGGGGACTTGCTGAATTTTGTGGTCAAAAGAAAATCCTTTCACATAGTTGTTTTGTTTTCCCTTCTCTCAAAAACAGCCATCACTAACACCGATGAACACACAAAGCGTTGAATGTCCGTGGTTGGGTGTTTTAGACCATCATGGAACTCTCACTTGTTGACCTAGTCTGAACCTTTTTGTCTGGAAATGTTCCCAATACCTAGCAGAATTTTCTACCTTAGAAAGGATGCTCTTTACCATTGTCAGTGGTCAATGATTGGAGAACCACAAAAGTAGATCACATGTGAGTAAAGAAAATAGATACCCTTTCGATATTTGAGCACAACATTACACTGTTTTGAGGAAAAGGGGGCAGGAAAGGTCTCCATTATTGTGCTGAGATATCAGATAACTCACCTACAGGTCAAAATGTTAGTACTCAGTTGCAAATTCTGTCACGTACCATTCTCTAATTCTGTCTCTTATATAAATTTCAAATTCCAAAAAGATTGCCCTGTAACCTAAGGATCAGGAGGGAATATTTTATAAGATACTACACTATGCCTATCTTATCTGCACTCTGAGTCCACAGCATGATCTTAATATGTTCATGTTGGATGAGTGACTGGCTGATTCAAAGGCTGTGTGGACTCTTGAGCTGGAATTCTGGGAAAGACTACTTTAGTTCACCTTGAAAAATAGAAATTAAAATTCTCGAACCCCACAGCATAAAAGACATCCTATTCACCAAGTGGAATATACTATTTTCCCCCTCTCTATCCCACCATACTAAGTTCTATTTGAATTTTTAATAAGAGTCATAGACAGAGAAAAACCTCAAAATATCACAAATATAATAAGCCATGCAATGTTGGGACAGGAAAAAAAAATTTCAAAAAGAAATTGCCAAAGAAATACCTCAAGAACAACACTAAAGAAAATATAAGGTCTAGAGAAAGCCGAAAGAATGTAAATGCATACTCCAGAACAATCTTGAAATTAGGGGAGAGAATACCACATTTGGGTATTTGAGCACTTCCTCTACCCTTCACTGGAAGATAAGGACACACTGCATGCGAAACTCTTCTCTCCTCACGGAGCAGAAATAAAGCAATGTACTCTCACAGGTGCTGAGAGAAAAGTAAAGAAAAGTAGATTTCTACTTATTTTCATTACTTCCTTCTTACCCCTTCAACACACACACACACACACACACACACACCACCTTTTCAGTCTAAATCTGGCTACCTCATGCTAGTTGGAACAGAAAATGGTGGACCGTTGAATAAACCTTTATTTGCATGGCCCATGTCATGGAGACATCAAAATGTCCCCACCCATGTTCATGCCATTAAGGAGTCTCTCAGTCATTATCAGATACAAGAGTCCTTGGCCATATCCTCTGTGGGGGCTGCTTAGACACATGGGTAAAGTGTGGGCACACTGTGGCAATGAATGAGGCGTGCGTGTACAAAGATATAAAATACTTCGACCTGCTCTGCTTGTGAATGGGAATAAGAGTCAGATTTATTAAATAAACCTTCAACTGCTGACCAGTAAATATAAAACCAAGACAGGAATAAAACTAAGTTTCCAGGCTATTTTTTAGCAATAGATTCATCATATCTCCCCAAAGTTAGCATATGGTGTCTGTTAACAGACTGAACTTTGAGTGATCTAACCAAGTTTCCCCACAATCGATTCACTACAAGCTACTTTTACAAGTATTTTATCTGGAGAAACAGGCTATCTAAATTCAACTCTTCAAAGATGAATCAAAAAACCTGAAAAATGTACATTCGTGAGTAACTCATTATTGTGTTATTTATTCTCCCGACAGGTTCATTTTCGAACATCAGTTAAGTCATATTGGCAACAGCTTTTCTGCTTAGTATTCACATAAGAGGCAGCGACACGGTGAATTCGCTCAGTTTTATGTTGGCCAAGTCTCCCATACATTTCCAAAGGGCAGCCCGTGCTTTTAGCGTTCGCTAATGAAATCACACATTACAGTCTCGCTGCTGCAACCCGCTCCTGCACGAAAGGGTGCCACAGCTCCAGAAACAACTTGTAAGCTTCTTTTCTTTTAACAGCTGAGACCACAGGGAAATAAGTGATGAGGGGGTGGGAGGAAGGAATATTTTAAAGCAAAAATGCAAGCGATACTTGTGATTTCCAGGAAAAAAAAATCAATTATGACAAGCAAGTTTCTATCTTTTCTTGTCTAATTATTTTTACTACTTTAAAATAAATTAACCAGTGAGGCTATAATTCCAGACATAAAGATCAAGAGCCGGAAGATTTGTGCTCTATACCATGAAGCCAAATAGTAGCGTCTGCAGCTGATGGAGGTAGTGTTTTCTTCTGAAATGTCAAGGCCAGATAGTCTGAGAAAATTTTGTATTTTCAGCTTTTTAAATTGTTGTTATATTGAAAATATTATGGAAGAAAATATTTTATCAACTGAATGTGATAAATTAAAAGTTGCAAAGTCATTGCCGACAGTGGTATTGGTCAGTTATTTTAGCTTTATGTAACAATTTTGCTAGGTGGGGTGCTGTAAAGCAACTCCTCTTCCTTTTATCCTTTGACAGAGAGGATTTAGCTTAGGCACCTCACTCAGATAAGTATTCATACTTGTCAGAGTCACCCTTGGTAATGAGTCGCTCAGTTGAGTAACTCAACCCAAAGTTGGGTCTACCAAGTATAGCCAACACAAAGAAGCCCTTCGGGGGCATCCGTTCAAACAAGGACAAGACTAATATGCCTCCCCCAGCCAAAAAGGGCAAGAAAACAATTCAACTGTAAATGTAACAGTTGACTCTCACCTCTTGCTTCTTTGTGCTCTGATTAAGTTGTGAAATTTGGGGAAGCTGGAATGTTCACAGATGTTAAAGGAACAGCAATTTCCTTTTCAAAATGCCATGTTCTCACATTTCTTTCTCACCCCCAACCCCTCTGATAACCGGTTACCACCGGGGATTCCAACTCTTGCCCAATGAGATAGGCAGAAACTTAAGACTACAGGGAAAGAGTATCAAGTTGCCTGTCAACAGGGCTCAATGTAAAGAGGTTGTTTTCAGGAGACAAGCCCTGGGCTAGGGCATCGCCAACTCTTGGACTAGCTTCATTATCAAAATGGTCCCGGCTTCTGATTAGATATGGCTTCATTTGTTTCTGTGAGAAAAACAACAAAGGAAATGCACAGGAAATTCACACCAGAGGCTTTCAAAGCAAATGGAAATAAGTGATATTTCTTCCTTGCATTGCACTGGATAGGTGAAAAGAAACTTAAAAGCAACCCCTGACATCAGGAAGCTGCCTGCCATTCACAACCAGGCCACATTATTCTCCTGTCCAACATGAACAATCTTCCAGAATACCAGCCTCAGACAAGGTTACTTGGGATCATGAGACAGTCAGATAAAAAAGGATACTTTGTAATTTTGTCTAAGCACAAAAACAAGATCACCCACAAAGTAACCAAACATCTACCTCTCTAGCCTGAAATAAATGAGACTGTTTCTCCTTTACCAACTGTAATTTATCCTCTCTAGCCCTATAGGTAAGACTTACAGAGGTACCCATTTATAGAATTAACCTTGCTTTCTGACAGCATCCAATCTAGAGACAACCTCTGTTTCCTTAAACTTTCCAAGTCAGTCAACCTAAGCCCCAATTCTACGGGGTTTAGAAGTCCTTCCTAACAACACTCTCGCACAGGGGTGTCTCGTGGTTCCCAGTGGTGTGTGTTCTTTGCTGCAACAAATAAGCTCAGCACATTCAACTACAGATTTGTGTCTAGTGATTTGGCAATGCTTCCTCTTCCCTCAGTTTTAAAAGAGGTTTCTCCAGAGTGGAGCTGCTCCCCTAGGATGAGCTTCCAGCAGAATGGACTTGCACTCCATGTCAGGAGCCCTGTGTACACAGGCCAGAAAGGGGGAGCAGGCCTGAAGTCCCGTCCTTGTACCCCAATATGTGGCCTGCGCTGTCCACATCTGGTCCGCCTCACTTCTCGAATCAGACACCACTTCCTGGTGCATGCACCGACAATACATCTTACAGTTCCTTCTAAATCCCAAACAAGCCTCCCTGCCCCCTCAGTCGCTGGCTGAGGTCCCCAGATTATTGTGCCACAACCTGATCGACTAAACACCCCTGCTTCCTGGACTCTCCATCTTAATCTGCCCACCACCAACCCATCTGTTCTCAGCTTTTTGTGATTTCCAGCTACACGTTCCTTTTCAGATGTTAAACTCAACCTGCCCAGCAATTCCCCATAAGAAAACT
>LNAC01001126.1:23561-55853 GCA_002007465.1 Ailurus styani
AAAAAAAATCAATTATGACAAGCAAGTTTCTATCTTTTCTTGTCTAATTATTTTTACTACTTTAAAATAAATTAACCAGTGAGGCTATAATTCCAGACATAAAGATCAAGAGCCGGAAGATTTGTGCTCTATACCATGAAGCCAAATAGTAGCGTCTGCAGCTGATGGAGGTAGTGTTTTCTTCTGAAATGTCAAGGCCAGATAGTCTGAGAAAATTTTGTATTTTCAGCTTTTTAAATTGTTGTTATATTGAAAATATTATGGAAGAAAATATTTTATCAACTGAATGTGATAAATTAAAAGTTGCAAAGTCATTGCCGACAGTGGTATTGGTCAGTTATTTTAGCTTTATGTAACAATTTTGCTAGGTGGGGTGCTGTAAAGCAACTCCTCTTCCTTTTATCCTTTGACAGAGAGGATTTAGCTTAGGCACCTCACTCAGATAAGTATTCATACTTGTCAGAGTCACCCTTGGTAATGAGTCGCTCAGTTGAGTAACTCAACCCAAAGTTGGGTCTACCAAGTATAGCCAACACAAAGAAGCCCTTCGGGGGCATCCGTTCAAACAAGGACAAGACTAATATGCCTCCCCCAGCCAAAAAGGGCAAGAAAACAATTCAACTGTAAATGTAACAGTTGACTCTCACCTCTTGCTTCTTTGTGCTCTGATTAAGTTGTGAAATTTGGGGAAGCTGGAATGTTCACAGATGTTAAAGGAACAGCAATTTCCTTTTCAAAATGCCATGTTCTCACATTTCTTTCTCACCCCCAACCCCTCTGATAACCGGTTACCACCGGGGATTCCAACTCTTGCCCAATGAGATAGGCAGAAACTTAAGACTACAGGGAAAGAGTATCAAGTTGCCTGTCAACAGGGCTCAATGTAAAGAGGTTGTTTTCAGGAGACAAGCCCTGGGCTAGGGCATCGCCAACTCTTGGACTAGCTTCATTATCAAAATGGTCCCGGCTTCTGATTAGATATGGCTTCATTTGTTTCTGTGAGAAAAACAACAAAGGAAATGCACAGGAAATTCACACCAGAGGCTTTCAAAGCAAATGGAAATAAGTGATATTTCTTCCTTGCATTGCACTGGATAGGTGAAAAGAAACTTAAAAGCAACCCCTGACATCAGGAAGCTGCCTGCCATTCACAACCAGGCCACATTATTCTCCTGTCCAACATGAACAATCTTCCAGAATACCAGCCTCAGACAAGGTTACTTGGGATCATGAGACAGTCAGATAAAAAAGGATACTTTGTAATTTTGTCTAAGCACAAAAACAAGATCACCCACAAAGTAACCAAACATCTACCTCTCTAGCCTGAAATAAATGAGACTGTTTCTCCTTTACCAACTGTAATTTATCCTCTCTAGCCCTATAGGTAAGACTTACAGAGGTACCCATTTATAGAATTAACCTTGCTTTCTGACAGCATCCAATCTAGAGACAACCTCTGTTTCCTTAAACTTTCCAAGTCAGTCAACCTAAGCCCCAATTCTACGGGGTTTAGAAGTCCTTCCTAACAACACTCTCGCACAGGGGTGTCTCGTGGTTCCCAGTGGTGTGTGTTCTTTGCTGCAACAAATAAGCTCAGCACATTCAACTACAGATTTGTGTCTAGTGATTTGGCAATGCTTCCTCTTCCCTCAGTTTTAAAAGAGGTTTCTCCAGAGTGGAGCTGCTCCCCTAGGATGAGCTTCCAGCAGAATGGACTTGCACTCCATGTCAGGAGCCCTGTGTACACAGGCCAGAAAGGGGGAGCAGGCCTGAAGTCCCGTCCTTGTACCCCAATATGTGGCCTGCGCTGTCCACATCTGGTCCGCCTCACTTCTCGAATCAGACACCACTTCCTGGTGCATGCACCGACAATACATCTTACAGTTCCTTCTAAATCCCAAACAAGCCTCCCTGCCCCCTCAGTCGCTGGCTGAGGTCCCCAGATTATTGTGCCACAACCTGATCGACTAAACACCCCTGCTTCCTGGACTCTCCATCTTAATCTGCCCACCACCAACCCATCTGTTCTCAGCTTTTTGTGATTTCCAGCTACACGTTCCTTTTCAGATGTTAAACTCAACCTGCCCAGCAATTCCCCATAAGAAAACTAAGATCCAGAGAGAATAGAGTGGGTGAACCTCCATCCTACCCCATGCTTTTTTAAAAAAAAGTATATGTATTTTCCCTCCCTTCTCCCTATACACCCTCCCAGCCCCCACTCTTTCTCTCTCTCACACACACACACAGATAATGAAAGGTGCCTGCCTGTATTCACCCTGTACTTTCATCATACAACACCAGCAGAATGAAGAAGAGAGAGGGCTTTTATGCACACTCTTGCTTTAAAAGTTCTCAGGTCAAAAGTTGGGAAAACAGAGAGTGCTAGACAGCCCTCTCTCCTGCCATACCCCAGCAGGACCCAGGCTGAAGTCGCTCGTGGGTCACATGGCCTCATGCTTGGAAGTTGTTAGAGAATCTTCTTTTTCACCGTTTGAAGTCCGGACTGAGGAGGCCACTGGGGTGCAAAGTGCTGCAACGTTCATTGGTTTGGGTGGGAGACACTGAGTCTCAAAGTTGCTAAGGCTTCTTGCAAGGCAATGTGCTTCTGAGCCCAGGGGAACGAAGACTCCCTCCCCGGAGACTGGCCCGTGCTGCTGCAGCACCATCAACCCAGGATGGAGCTAAGTGACATGGGAGAGAGGACGCACGGGGGAGAAGAGCAGAGGGCTGGTTTGGGGGAAATCAGAGATGGGCAGCTCGACGTTAGTGGCAGACCAAATCTAGCAGGGTCTGTGGGTAGAGAAGTCAAGGCTGAGATTTAAGGAAGACCTGTACCTGAACCTGGTGCTGGAAAGGGACTGAGAAATCTTGGGGTTAATGCCTTCCGGGTTTCCTAAAGCCAAGTTTATGTGTTGCTAGGGGTGGCTGAAGGGCTCCCCGGAGTCTGTTAGAAACGGTCAATTCTGATCGTGCTGCTGGAAACAGTGGGGAGCACGCGCCCATCCAGCAGCAGTGTCCGTGACCGCCCGTCAAACTACAGAGAGCGCCCCAAGCATCCATCGACCATTGAATGGATAAAGATGGGGTGTATACGTATAATGGAATATTACTCAGCCATCCAAAAAGAATGAATCGCGCCATTCGCGACGATGCAGATGGAGCCAGAGTGTGTTATGCTAAGTGAAATAAGTCAGAGACAAACACCATGTGATTCCACTCATACGTGGAATTTAAGAAACAAAACAGATGAACATGAGGGAAGGGAAGGAAAAATAAAATCAGATAAAAACAGAGAGGGAGGCAAAGCATAAGAGACTCTTAACTAGAGAGAACAAACTGAGGGTTGCTGGAGGTGAGGGGGGTTGGGGGATGGGCATGAAGGAGGGCGCTTGTGATGAGCACTGGATGTTTATAGTAAGCGATGACTCACTAAATTCTACTCCGAAAGGAATACTACACTATATGTTAAGTAACTTGATTTAAGTAAAATCTTGGGGAGGGGGGCGTGGAAAGAAATGTAAAACTCTGAGCCACAGACTCATGAATCAGGGTCTCTAGGGCACACCCAGGAATTTGCGTCTGAACAAACTCTGCATAAGGAGGGCCCCTAGGCCAAGCCTTGCGCTCAGAAAAGGCTTGCTTTCCCGTTGCTTCCTTCTGATTTACAAGCCCCACTCCTCTTTCTAGTGGTTCAAAGGATCTAGATTTTGAATTGATCCTAGCACTGGTTCAAGTCTCACCTGAACAAATTATTTAGCATTTCTGACCTTCAGTTTCTTAAATTGCAAATTGAGAATAACACCTGTCCAACAAATGATGCCTCCAATAAGTACATGTTGAAGAAATTAAATCTTATAATGAAAGCATCTTACAAACAAGGATTATTCAAATACTGATCTTCCATCCTCTCCCTGATATTCTTTCTCTGTAGGCATATGTAGGCCAAGGACGCAGCTTTCCCTTCTACTGAACAGACCAATTCTTTATCAGCTGTTCCCCGGGTGCACTGACCTTTTTGGGGGCATGGCCTGGGGGGGGGCGGAGGCAGAGCCAGAAAGCTACTCTTCTGGAGACTGGTGCTCTCTCATGTCACCCCACGCTGTCTTTGAACCATTCGGAGTCTCCACCCTTCGTGAGGGTTTTCCTCCCCTAAAATTCCTAAGAGGACTGGTGCTGCAGGTGAACAACTTCCCAGAGACCAGCCCCGCTCCTGCTGGGTCCAGGCAGTGACAGGGTAAACTGGACAACGGAAGTGTTGTTGAAGGTGTGGTTGTGAACTGTCCCCATCAGATGGAAATATTAGAACTTATTGTGTTCATGAGGCAGAAGGAGCTCTGCACAAATCCATGGCCCACATGCAAGCCCGACTTCTGACTCGTCAAAGCAAGATCCCAGGGCACCCTGGTAGTTGCACACAGTGCAGACGGAGGGCCAGCTTGCCCTTCCATGCTGATGCCTGCAGCCTGTTGTATTCTGGTCCTCTCCAGTCTTCCTGTCCATCCTCTGTCCTCATCCCTCCCTAGGGCATAGAGGACAGAATTCTGCCTAGAAGCCCTGAGACCTGGATTTAATCCCATCTTTGCTGCCAGTTACCTCTATTCCTTGGGCAATCATTTAGCATCCCTCTGGCCTTGATTTCCTTATTCAATGGAAACAGTCAAATGGGCAGGAGGCCCACGGCAAGGAGGATTAAGCCAGTCACCTTTAAGTTACTTTCCTTTCTGTTATCTGGTGGTGCTGCCTCCATGAGCCCCCATGACAACATTCTACCTGGCTTTGCTTTCCTGAGGAAAAGCCACACACTTCAATCTGCTCTTCTCATACATAGCCTTGCCCATCCCGACTGTGGCATACTTGACCTTCCCAAATCCCTGGACCTGACTCTGCCTTCCAAGATGACAGATAACATATTATCTGCACCCACTGTTAAGAAATGTGAATTTTACCTAGTTTGCAGGAGGAAGCATAGAACTTGGAGTAAAATAAACTTAAATAATGATCTGGCTTTGCCAAACTAATATGGGAATTTTGAGCACAGTACTAGACATTTCCAAGACTCGGTTTTTTTTATCTCTAACGTATCTAATAATACCTACCTTGTTGGGAGGAAGATTGAATGGATACAATTCATGTAAAGCACGTAGCACTTTGACTGGCACATAATGTGGGCTCAACAAATATAGTTGCCTTCATCTTCTCAGCTGGGTCATATTGATGCTGATTTACAACCAACCAATAACCAATTACATCCTAAAAATTCTTCCCTATCCTCAAGGTAATGACTATGATGATGAGAGAAAATGATGAGGGCAGTTAGCACAGTATTAAACAGATACGGAACACTTAAAATAGATGATCACCACCACCACCACCATCATCATCATCATCTAAATTGTTGGTCTGTATAAACATTGTCTAAATTAATTCAGTATCAGTTTACTTCCCAAGATGCATTACTCCCTGAATATTCTGACAGGTGGTCTAACTGATTTTTTTTTAACTAACAAAACCTATAATTTAATAAACCTCCACAAATTAGGGAAGGACTTGACTCAAGTTGCACACCTTCTTTTTAAGAATGTGTGAATTCCGTGGGGGTGAGGTGCAAAAGCTGGTGTTTGAAAAATAAATTAAAAATAGGTCTTTAAGAAATAAAAATCTGTGTCTTTTGGCATTGCTAAAATGTGGAAAATGCATCTGCAGTATTTGGAGCCAGTGGCCAGATTGAAAGCTACACTACCTGAATGCAGGCTGACCTCAGTTTCCCTGAAAGCCAACCACACCTTCAAACACTGTTTTCTAAATGCATGTGCTCAGTTTTGTTAGCCCAAATATTAGGCATAATAATAATAATAATAATAATAATAATAATAATAAACTATAGGGAAACTAGCCCAATGCAGGATCTTAGAATTGTAGGATTTTAGAACTGGAAACTATCTTGGAGATAGTCTAGGGCAAACTCCAAATTTTGCAGATGAAAATACTGAAGGCCCAGAGAGGTCTTAAAATCGCCTAGTAACTTCTCCTTTAGTGGCAAAAGAGTCTCATTACATCATTTGGTGTGAACATAGGACTTTCTGAATGAGCAGATTTGTGCACAATAGCAAGAGGAAAATGGCAGCAAGTCATCTTTGTGGGCTTTATCACTTGATGAGAAAAGAGAAGCAGTATGTCCTTGGAGAATCAAGTGTTCTTTCACTGACTCTTTCAGAGGTAAGTAAATTACCTTTGCAAAGCACTATCCACGGACTGACAATGACCTTTTCCTATAACCCTCACCCAGAAGGCTGAAATATGTCAAATCAAATCAAAACAAAACCCGAGTTTGACACATACACCATATGCAGAATACAAGCACTGCAATTTGTTTACAAGGAGGTGTTTCTAGTACTTCTGAGGCAAACTCTGTTCATCTTGGCCAGGTTCAGATACATTTGCAAATTGTTTGCAAGTAATTTGCATAATCCTAGAGAGAAGAAAAAATTGATTCTTCCTGTAGGGTCTTCGTTTCAATTTATTAAATTTTTTCTTCCCATCATCCCCCACACCCTCAACTTCTTTCCTCTTTTCAATGACACAGTTCTTCCAAGAGTTCTACTCTTCCAGAGAAGTAAGCCAGAGGCAAGTGAAAAGTCCTGTATTAAAGCAGATGACTGAGGACAGTTTTTCAAAATGAATTCCATGGGCTGTTAATAAGTGCTATGTGAAAAAAAATTAAGTGCTTGCACAACATTGCATTAGTTCAATTTAAATGAGATTCTTCATTAAAATGCTTATTAGTGCCTTTTACACACTAAAGATTGTGAATATTTTGAAAGCGTTGTGTAGATATATAATTTTCAGTACTTTCTTATTCGATCTTTTCCCCACAAATCCTGTTTTACTAATCCTGTACTACAGCATAAGTAACCAAAGGGCAGTTCAACTTTTAGCTTGCAAAGACCTAGCTGCATGAAATGCCATAAGGGAGAAAAATGAAAGTCCTTGAATAGGTTTTCTTCTTGACTACCCAAAGGCTATTACCTACAACAGGTAAAATCAGGGTATGGTTCTTGGCCAAATGCAAAGCAGGCATTTTATATGGAAAACTGTTTTCCTAAATATAGAATTAGGCAACAGAAGGTAAAGCTGGAAGGGCTAGGGGAAGACTCCTTTCATGCCCAATGTGTAAAATTTTAGAAATGAAGCTTCCTTCATTAAACATGTAGTGAGAATAAAGAATGTTGGAGTTGGCTGAGTCTCAGACCCTTCTTGCCTCCTTCCCACCTCTAATAAGTCCTCAGGAATTCCTCAAGATCTGGGGCCTATGTGGGTATGGTTGAGAACGACACATTCTTACGTGTCTATACTATAACTCCCTCATTTTTAAGGGTGTAAGTGAGGTGGTAAGTTGTTATTTACCAAAACATGAACTTTAATAGAAGTGGGTGCTGTTAAATAGAAAGGCTTCTTGGTTTGATGAATACTCTGATGGGACTCGCTGAGCCTTAGGGCCAGAAGAGAGGTGAATAATTTGGCACAATAATCTAGAGTCTAGAGTGTGGAATCTCCAGACAATGTGGGGGGAGGGGAAGAAAAGAGATGAGAAAAAGACAAGGAGAAGGAGGTGGAAGAGAAGTTTCAGCCACAAGACTTGAGGATGGGGTTAAAGTGACACAGACGTCATTGGGGTAAGATACCCCAGGCCAGAATATTTGTACAACAATTCTAAAATTCAATTTTAAATTATCTGTATTATTATAATTATAAAACCTACCTGTTGCCTCATATCCTCAATAAAGTCTAAAAATCATTGTGGAAATTGAGCAAGAAGCAAGTTTCACGTCTCTAGTTCTACAGGGACATGGACAAGCCACACGGGACTATCAAATCCATCACTTTATGGAAAATGATGTAATGCAGATGCAACAAGGGCTCATGCTGTAAGGAATCGAGATGGAAGGAATCGAGACATGAGCAGAAATCCTAGGGAAGGCCTTGTACTTGCAGAGGGTGTACAATGAAGAGCTAGGTATTGCATTTAAATTTTGAAGAACAGGGAGATCTCAGCTAATATCTGAACAACAGATGGAAGTTATGATTCTGTATGGAAGAACCCTTCGACTCAAATGGCTTGTGGCTTTCACTGCCCAAAAATGCCAATAACTGCCTCTAGAGTCGGCTTATATTCTTAATGATCAATTGGCCACATCTACTGGATCCATAACCCTGACCAAACCCTCCCCAGCTCCTCCCTAAATCCCTGTGTCTTTGTCTCCTGATTCTGTAAGTGTCTGCATCACTCGTTCTACTTCTCAAGAAGAAACTTTATCCCTAACTTTTTTCTCCCATCATATCTCATAGCCAAAGTGTCATCGCATAGTCCTAATTTTTTCTGTGGTGTGCCATTCCCTTTTGTGTCTTCTCCCTACCTCAGTTTATCTTGCATTACCATGCCAAAACAGTTCCAAGCACCTCTTCACGGTCCACTCTTTCCAATCCTCTGCCTCCATGATACACCAATTATCTATCTAAAATGCAGATCTGGTCAAGTCACTATGACACTAAATGCCATTTTCTAGCTTCCCATTTTCACAGGATGAAATCTTTTCTTTAGACTAGCTAAAGGCTTTCTTGCAAATGTGTTCCTGCTCCACGGCAAGCATCATCTGCCATTCCCTACTCTACGTGCCATGCTATGAGGCCATCCATATCATTTCATCTCCTAATCTTTTCCCCTCATCTCCTTGTCTTTCCCTACAAAGACCTGGAGCAAAATATGCATGCTCTATCTCCTAACCATAATTCAAAATATCAATTAAAGATAAAAGTCTGATAAGAACTACATTTTATCTTCAGACAATACTTGCATTGTTTAGTACTTTAACTCAAAAGAGTAAATAATGTCTGCAATTCTGCATGTTGTATCACACTCATGGGAAAGAGCTATGGACCTTTGGTGAATGCTCAGGTTGTATACTTCACAAGTAATCATCACTCCAACATATATGGTTGGGCTCGACAAATGGAATACCCACACTCCGGAGGGTGATCCTTGCTTATGGTATAGTGCAAGGAATAGAATATAGAGTGAGAAGAATGGAATTTGGGTCTTTGTTTCCTTATTCATTGTCCAACTGGCCTTAGGCAAAACATTTCACTTCTCTGAACCTCAATTTTTATCTTTAAGACAACTTCCCAGGTTTGTTGTGCAAATCAAATGGAATTAGGTATATAAAAAGAGTCCGTGAGCAGGATAGAAAATGCTTTGTAATCTATAAGGTGCTATGCAAATGTGAAAAGGAGAGTGATGAAAAGATAACTGGACATGGAGTCAAAATGCATGGTGCTACGTGTTGATCTGTGTCCTAGAAAAAATATGTTGAAGTCTTAACCCCCTGTACCCATAACTGTGGCCCATTTGGAAGTAGGGTGTTGGCAGACATAAGTAGGATGATACCATTAGAGTGGGCCCTAGCGCAATATGACTGGCCTTATAAGAAGAGAAAACAAAGACACATGGGGAGAACACCATGTGAAGACAGAGGCAGAGACTGGAATAATGAATCTACAAGCCAAGGAACGCCAAGGATTGTCACCCATCACCAGAGTTAGCAGGGAGGTATGGAAAAGATTCTCCCTCGAAGCCATCAGAAGGAGTTGACCTTGCTGACAACTTGATTTCAGACTTCTAGTGTCTGGAACTGGGAGACAGCACGTTTCTTCTGTTTTAAGCCACCCAGTTTGTGGTAGGTTGTGTGGCAGCCCTAGGAAACTAATACACAGGAGTATAAATTTCAGCTCTGTTGGTTACTGGCTCTATGAATGTGTGTTAAATTCCTTAAGCTTTTCCTCTGATACCTTAAGGACACTTACCTTTCTGTGATAGTTTCTCTGAGGCCACTGGCCACTCCTTTGACCACGGTGCTAGCTTTGGGGGTCAGTACCACCTGAGATATAAAAAATGAGCCTTTCTTTCTTCTCTCAGTGACAGACGCCTGAAGAAACTGGATCAGTTTTTCCGGGTCTGTGGTGTTGGCCCAGGGTGCTGGCATCATCTGCCCAGGCCAGAGAAAGGGCACTTCCAGAGCCACTGGACTGTGGTAGAAGACCAGCACTTGATAGTCTTTCTCCCACAGGTACTTTAGACTAACTTCCTGGGCAAAAATCGCTGGGCACATCTTGTTTCCATAGATGTCTTTCAGCATTTGGACCAGTTTTTCATGGTGATATTTCTGCATCCCGTAAAAATGATTGAAGTCCAAGAATACCACCTCCTTATGGTGATCTGTGAGGAATGCATTAATCTCCTCAAGGCCTTCATTGACTTTGGCACTGAACAAACCATGAGCAAAGTAGAGCTCATTGTCGGGGTCTCTGGGCTTGGTGGAAATTCGAAGATCAAAATAACGGATCCCAGCTCCTAGCTGACCAGTAAAGTTCATTGTTTGAGTGGCTAGCCATTTCCGCATCAGCTTTTTGGCTACAGTTCCAAAGACAGAGACAAAATTCTGGACGGTTTCTGGTTGTTCAGGCCCTACTGGTGAGGCTTCATCAATGTAGAAGCTGAAGGAATCATGAGATCCTAGAAAAATAACAAGGCATAATGTGGTTATAGTTCAGTCCTCTGGTCTTCCCAGCTTCTTTCCCTCTTGCAAAGTCCGCATCTCTCCCTCAAATGCATGAAAGGAAATAATAAGCAATATTTACTTAGTTTAGTCTCAGGTCTTAGGAGGGTCCTTTTTATAGCCTATATAGTACACATAGCACACCAACAGATCAAACTGATTGTAAGATGATGTAAAAATTCCTTCTGATCAATATCATGACTAAAAACGATCACCTTCTACTTCTGTAAACAAAGAATTTAATGTACTCATTAGGATTGTCTTTCCATACACGTGGCATAAGCGACCATTCATAAAGTGGAATTTATGGGGATTCACAGGTTCCCAAACACTTTGTCTACTATCTTGCCCTCTCCCTTCATTTTGAGTTGATTTTAATTGTAGATAGCTTGTTTCAATAAATAGGCATATGATCAGTATATGAACTGGTACCTCATATACTTTGCAAAGCACAAGAGGTGCTACAGAGAAAGGGAGAAATAAGCAAGAGGACAGACAGTACAATGTTGATATATTTAACATCACTCTTGACCCTGCATTTGAGCAACTATGAACTTAGATGAGGCCAAGTACTTTTCACATATTGAATAAATAATTTTTCTTAAAGGTTAACAAAACTAACAGCATTAAAAAATTAACTGACAGACTATTTTCTTCACAAATATGTCCTCTCATCAGTGAAAGCCCTTTTTGCAGTTGGCTTTGAAATTCGGAAGAATTTCTTCCTAGGAAGAACAAGGTCAACCTATTTAATTATGAATGTATTTTTTTTGTCTCTTAGAAATACCAGAACTCCAGAAATGTAGCAACGCATGTGCATGATTTGCTGGTAAGTATAGAGGAATACTACTGGACGTATGAAGAAACATTATTTCAAGTTTTAATTTTATTTTTTAAAGCCTCCTTTAATTCTTGGGCACAACCTACTGAAGAGGTAAAATGAAATTAATGTATCCTGAATTTTTCACAAGTTAGAAAGGGCAGATGTCGTCATTCCCCATCTGTTACTCAGAATTCCTCAGACCGTGTTGCCTTACTCCTGATTTAGTTCTCTCAAAACTATAAAACGCACACCTCACTCTAGTTCCTATATTCCTCCCGGCCAACACACACACACACACACACACACACACACACACACACACACACTCCCCTTTATGTTTATCATCCATCACCTCAGGGCCTTTGCCTGATAAGCTATTTGAAGCCATTTTTTTTTCCACTGGTGCAATATTAATCTTTCTCTATATTCCATATCTACATCAATCTATATCTCTCTATGTACATCTATCTGTCTATGTTGAGCATTAAACAGCCAAGACGAATTAGAAGAGTATGAACTGCAGACACCTCTGTAAGTTGTTAGAGAAAATATTTTGGAAAATACTTTAATACCTTAAAAATGATAACCTTTAAGATTTGGATCAGCTAACTCCTCAGAATTATTAGATTTTTTTTAAACAATGAAAAGTAACCCCAAAATACAGAAATGCCTTGTTTAATTTAATCTGAAACTGTCTGATCTATTTATCTTAAGTACATGGTATGGAGAGAAAATGTCAGCACTTTCTGAATAAGCAGAACTGGCAGTTGGAATCTGGCATTGGCAAATTTTAACAGGGATTTAACTTGCTGCGTATCGATTTATTAGTTGCTGTTCAGGCATTTGCTAATATAAATGAAAAAGCTAAACAAACTGTACTGTGGATCGATATACAGAGAAAATAGGTTTAAAGAAAGAAATAAAAGGAGAGTTTAAGAAGAGCTATAATCAAATGTTCTAGGATTAAAATAGGTACAAATGAATAAGTAAACATTCAAAATAAGGGTAAATTTATAAAATTTAAAAAACCTTAGAAGTTAATTTCCAAGCATGTGAAAAAAAAAGGTGGATGAAAACAATAGTTTACTCTATAATCTAGTAGAAGACATAATTGGAAGCAAGCAGAAAGGGAATTAAATATGACTGATTTCTTTTTCCAGAAATGAGTGGTTCTTTACCTTCAATATGACCATAGTTTCACTATTCTGTCATGTGGCTATCTGGCAACAAAACAAAACAAAACAAAACAAACGGCCTAGGAAATTCACCAATTTTGAAAATCCTATAAAAAAATTAGTCTCAAGTTAAATTATTTGTTGACATTTCAGGAAAATATAAGATCAAAATAAGGTAATGTTAAAATAAAAATTAAAAACAGCATTTGGTAGAAACCATTGGTGCCCCCACTAATATTTGTTCTAAGCTAGATGACTCTGAGGTCCATGCACAGCATTTGGTGCAGAATGAGGCACCAGATGCAAACATTACATGGAGAGGAGAATTAAATCATCAATCAATACAAAACACTATCTTTGCATTTGGGGAGAAAATACATAATCTAATGTTGGCCAAAAAAGGAATATCTTCATGGCTTTTGATTTCATTCGGAATAGTACTTCCTCCCCAATTTCAGTATTTTCACTAAACCATTAAGTTTTCTATTTGTTTGAATATGAAACAAAAATACAACAGTATTTTGTGACCTTTCAATAACAGAGGAAAAGTCTGGCCCCATCCTGGTTCTTTAAAATCAGAGAGCGCTGCCCACAAGAGTGCTAAGCACTATTTCTTTGTTCTTGGCTACCTCCACAACCTTTCTGCCTTATCTGGTCTAATATTTTGCCTCTACACTGGCTCAGTATTCCTGGGCTCCTCATCTCTTACTTTCTCTTGTCTATGGCCCGAAACTCCTACCTTGGACTTGATACTTAATGTTGTTCTCCTGATTCTAAACTTAGCCTCTCAATTTTAGGTTTGATTTGCCTTCTCTATTCAGAGAAGAGCTGGCCACTCCCATTTTGAACCCATAACAATCAAGTTCATTTGCTCTGGCTCTGGTAAGTTAACAGAGTGGAAGAGGTCATTTTCTTTTTCATTTCTTTGAAACAAGCACTTTTATCAGTTTCTCCTCAGTCTGCTAAATCATGCCTTCATTCAGGCAGTAGACATGCTTCTAAAATAGACCCCCAACAATCCCTGCTCTCTGGCATTCATTACTCTTCCTGCAAACCCCCCCAGTAGGGGCCAATCTAGTTACTTGTTTCTAATGAATTAAATAACACAAACATGATTGGATACCACTTCTGAGATTAGGTGACAAAGACTATGACTTCCATCTTGCTACTCTCTCCCATGCTGACTTTGATGAAGCACAATGCCATGTTGGAGAGGCCCATGTGACAAAGAACTGGGAATGGCCTCCAGTCGACGGCAAGCTAAGAAATGAGGCCTTCAATCTAATAGCCCTTAAGGATCAGAATCCTGTCAACAGCCACTGGGTAAGCTTGGAAGCACATCCTGCCTGCCCCAGAAGGATCCTGATTTGTAGCCTTGTGTGACACTCTGAAGCAGAGAAAACAGTTACGTCTTGCCTGGATTCCTGACCCATAGAAACTACATTATTTTAAGTGATTAAGTTTTGGGATAATTTGTTATACAGCAACAGTTAACTAATACGGACTATAACAACTCTTTTGTGTCAACAAAGGGATTTGAAGTCTATAGACCCAACTGCCTAAAATAAGAACTTGGAATTTTACTACATATGTGGTGAGCATAGCATAATATGTAGAATTAAATCACTATATTGTACACCTGAAACTAATGTAACATTGTGTCAACTATACTCAAAATAAATAAATAAATACTTGCAATTTTAATGAAGAGAAATTAATTAAAAATATTCATGTGCAGGGGCTCCTGGGTGGTTCAGTCATTTAAGTATCTCACTCTTGATTTGGGTTCAGGTCATGATCTCAGAATCATGAGATCAAGCCCCAAGTCAGGCTCCATGCTAGACATGGAGCCTGCTTGGGATTCTCTCTCTCTCCCTTTCCCTTTGCCCCTTCCTGTCCCCAACTCCCTGCTCATGCTCTCTCTCTAAAAAAAAAAAAAAAAAGTTCATGTTGCATCTTTCTATACTTGAAAACAATGCAACAGGTAAGAGAATGAAAGAAACAAAGTTGGTTTAAAAGGTCTTCTTGAGTATACAAATGGAGTTATTCTGTTCTGCATATTGTCAAGGATGACCTCTGATATCATCTGGTCTAACCAACTAGCATGAAATGTCCATTTTATTAACTCAAAAATGTAAGGAATATGTGTGGTAACCTCACTTTATGGTCTCCAGTAGCATTGGACTTAGTTTCTCATCCTATCATGTCATATGGTAGGAAAAATTCTAAGATGGCCTCCAAAACATCCACACCCTGAGTACAGATGCCCTGTTTAATTCCCTTCCCCTTGAGTGTGGTGTATATGATGGGACATCATTCTAATGATTATGTTCTAGTATACAGAAAGGAAAAATTTCCCCAGATTAATCAATTGGCTTTGAGTTAACTAAAGAGAGATTATTCTATCCTGGGTGGGCCTGACCTAAGCAGATAAACCCATAAAACAGAGACAACAAGCAGCAAGAGGGTTCTGCCTATTTTAGAAAAGCAAAATGCAATGCTATAGAGAGGGTCATATGGTTGTTGATGGGATTAACACCAAAGTGGTATGAAACTTACTTTATGTTGAAAACATCTGAACAATCAGCAGCTACAAACAGAAACATTTATCTAAATTTAAGCAGAGCTTCTGAAAATACAGCTGTCATTGACCTCTCTCCCTGGGAGTTTCTTGATTAGGTAAAGACTGACCCTAAGCACTAGGAAGTATAAATTCAGCTGCTCTTTATAACCTTCCACACTGTCCCATTGAAGCCCTGTCTGCCTCCCTTTGGCTAAGTTTAACATACAAGTCTTTTCTTTCTAGTTTTTCAGTAGGTTACTCATCTGAGTGGTCCCACATGTATACCGCATGCATAGATAAACCTTTTCTTTTCTCCTGTTAATCTATCATTTCAATGATATCAATGGGTACCCAATGACCATTTCAAACTGCCAATCACAGGACCCAAGCTAGGAGAGGAAAAGTTTTTCTCTTAACCCTGTGGAATAGTGGGCAGCCTTGTGGAGCTTGAAGACCTCAGCCCCACAACTAAAGGAACTAGATTCTGCCAACAAGCTGCAAGCTTGCAAGAGGAGCCTCACCCTCTGATGATGAGATTACAGCCTTGGCCAATGCTTCGATTGTTTCGGCCTATGCCCATTTGGCCTTCAGATTAAAGTAAGCTGGGTAACGTTGTGCAAAGTGGATGTTGGGAGATGAGCCTCAAATTCAAGCTCAATCATGAACTCACCATTTAACACTGGTGGACCATCAGATTGTTAATCTTTCTGACCTTGGGTTTCCCAATTTGCCAAATTAAAATACTCTCCATACCTACTCCATGGGATCCTTACAAAGAATAAATGAAACCATGTTCACAAAAGTTCCATAAAAAGACTATAAACCTTAAATTACTGTTATTTTCTTAGGATGGCATACCTAGTCATGAGACATAGATTCACTTGTGACCAAGAAAAGATTACCTAGATTAATATACAAAGGGACGGCTGTGCAAGTTCACACGGGAGGGAGGATGAGAAAGGAAATTATTTAAATTGTAGGATTTAGGTTTGTAAATATTTCTTGAAGACAAGAGTCTTCTCTACCATTTGTCTAAGATTTTAGCAGATATTGCACAATCAAATTTACTCCATTCCTTGTTGCACTGAACAGCAATTAAATATTTACATTCTGCCTCCTTTTTATACTAAATACTAACCCTCTTGCATTCAGAATCTTCCCATTGTTATCCATACAAGTTCTCCAGGATGGACTTCTGGTTGGTCTATTGATTTGGCCATAGTTCCATTTCAAATTCTACAAAATTATTGGTTTAACAAACATTAAAGAGAATGTATCAAGTCAATTTCATCTGTGAACCTTCAAAACAAAAGCCCTTCAGAACAGGAGGCTAGGGTTAGATGTGCCCATGCGTGTACAATTCCAATACCTCTATCCTGACCTTCGACTTCAGGCTGTGAGTCCATCAGAAGAACCGCTCCCCTCCTTGCTCTGCAGAGCACTGAGGTTGCTGGCAAGTTTATCTATGGCATGCCATCCTTCCCTCTCCCGGCCTATTTTATTCCTGTCATTTGGCACAGTGCTGAGGTTTTCAAGATTCCTGCTGTCTGGTAGCAGGTTTCTTGCATATTTGATACTTTGATACCTTTTATGATAGTAGGGCCAACACCCCAGGAATGGGGAAGCATATGTACCCTCCACCTGTGAACCAAAAGAAAACTGCTGGGTGAGGAACTGAAGGGGTAGATTTCATTTTTGCGGCCCTTTTCTAGGGTGGAAATGGGCAGGTGGCACAATCTCCACTTCCCATGGGAAGAGATACAGTTCTGGAGTGAAGTTTACCCTCTTGTCTTCCCTTTGTGAAATTCTTTTTTTTTTTTTAAGATTTTATTTATTTATTTGAGAGAGAGAGAGAATGAGCACGTGTGGGCTAGTGCAGGAGTGGGGAAAGGGCAGAGGGAGAGGGAGAAGCAGGCTCTCTGATGAGCAGGGAGCCCAATGCAGGGCTTGATCCCAGGACCCGGGGATCATGACCTAGGCTGAAGGCAGACACTTAACCAACTGAGTCACCCAGGTGCCCCCCTTTATGAAATTCTTAATCCTAGTCTTCTTTTATGACCCACGTGTATTCCCCTCTCTGTGGCAAAGAATTTTTTCACTGATGGCGGCTTTCCTTTCTCCTGAATGCATAGTCCTTTAGGTCTGCAGTCCCCCCTCATCAGCCAGGAACTGTTACTAGATGTTGTTACTAACACTTAATCATGTTCATTAAATATTTTCTCTTTGTGTCTGGCTCTCCACCTGCAAACCCTCCTCTCTACACACACCTATATGCACACACTATAAGCAAATTATAAACTTCCTAAAAAGAAGGAAAAAAAAACCCTATGCCTTATAATTCCACGTCAGCTACTGCACCCGGTTTTATGAATATAAAACCATTTGAAGTCAATGGGTCAAAATCATTCATACAGGATTTGTATGAGGATGTTGTGAAGGTGAAATAACTACTTCTAATAATCATTTTTACAGATTAAGCCATTTTTCTTTACCATTTTCCCTCAAATTTCTCAGATTAGTCTACATAGCCGGGCTCTCTTTCCCCAACTTCAGTTCTGTCTTTCATCCATTGTGATCAGACTATCACTGTTGCCACTCATTTCAATCCTCTGTGAAATATCATTGATGATGACAACAGAAAACCTGTGAGCCACTTCTGTGACCTCATTCCAAGGTCCTCCCACAGAACTCAGCAGGCACTCAGCTAATGGTTGTAATTCAGCAACAATTCAGTTGTTGAATAAGCAAATGAGTAAATCCTGATCAGCCTTTCTGGAACATTTGACACTGCTATGCTCCCTTCTTGCAATCTTTTCCTCCTTTGGCTTTTGGGACGTGGCTCTCGCCTAGTTTTTCTATACTTTCTGTGATCGTCCTTTCTCAGTCTCCTCCATGACCTTTTGTTGTTCTTCCAGCACCAAAGTGAGGCTGTTAACCAAAGCTCTATTCAAGACTTCAAGTGGCTCCGTGCTTTTTCCTAAGGTAATTTCATCCACTTCTTTGGCCTCACACCTTTAATAGATGGGCCATGAACTGGTCTCATCTCATCTGACCTGCATTCTATACCCCCTGTCTGCTAGGCAGGCAACTGAATTTCATCACTTCATGGGAATCTTAAACTTAAAATGTTCCAGGTGAACCTTAGCATCTTCCTCTTCCAAACTATTCCTTTTCATGTGCCCCCTAATATACTTAATTATATTATAATCCTTCTATCTCATCCTTGGGTTTATCTTCAATTCTTACCTGCTTCTCAAGCCTCACATTTAATCGGTTTTACAGCCCCATTGTACTGATCTTCAAATCTTTTCTCAGATGGGCTTTCTTCTTTTCTGTTCCATTGGCCTGGTTTCCTGTTGGGGCCACTAAAATAGCTTTCAGGTACTATTCCCTTCATCCCAGCTGCCACCATGGCACCCTCCGAAAAGGTTTTACCTCGTCTCGGCCTCTAGAATGGATTTAGTCTTAGAGAAAAGATATAACTGATCCCAGCTAAATACACTGGTATTCATCAACAAGTTCCTCTTGCTTTCTGCCCTATTTTCATTAACAGGAATTTTGACTTGGTAACTTATATCTAAGTGTCCAAGTCCTCTGGGGGGATTATCTGCTCTTATAACCCACTGCCACCCCAATGAGACTGAAATCTCATCCCTAAACACTAGTGTGGTAACTTAGTGTGGTAAGCTGAGTCTGTCTGCCTATTGGTAACCCTTTAATATCCTTCAATGCTGTCTCCAGAGAACTCGTTAGCCAGCTCCATTCCCTGTTACCTTGTACTAAATCCCTAAACACAACTTTTTGTGTGGACCCTGGCCTTGAGAGGCCGAAAATCTGACTGATGGCATATGGACATCAGCACATGATCCTCTTGGCAGGTAGATCAGTAATGCCCATACCTGATAGTACCTCAAATAAATAAAATCCACTCTTGGTTTCTAACCGTAACGGGGAGAGAAAATACTCAGATTATGAAGACAATAGTAATTCTCAAGTCCCTTTTACTTGGTTTGGAAGTCAATTCCACTGTATTTACATGTAAATACATGTATGTATTTCCACTGTAAATACATGATGCTCAATCTTTCCACTATAAATACATGATGCTCAATCTGACAGAAAAAAAAACCTTTAAAATTAATTAGTTGGTTCTTACTTGACAACCTGTAATTAATCTCATTAATTTTTGTTTACCCCATTAATTAAACTGATCAGTTACTGGGTGTTTTTTGGAGACAAAGACCAAACCTTGAAGAATAGGATCACTCCTTACTCTCAGCACATAACCCTGCCTCAGTACCCGATCCAGTCTTTGTGGACAACATAAAAGATTTTGCATCATCAGAGATAATGGGCAATATGTATCAGAAACCAAAATACTTCTAGAATTGAACAGATAATTAAAAACCACACACTGGTAATACATATACTTCACCTGACAAAATAAATGTATAGAAAATACATTTTCAAGTAATAAATCTGACATATCTTGCAGAAGACTGAGATGAAACCTTTCATAAGAGAGTGATCAAAATAGTCATGCTGTGATTTATCCTTGGCTAAATCTGTATCTTTCGTACCGTGTAATGCCTTCCCCCGCCAGCACACCTCAGAGACAGTGAGCTGCAGTAAAGGAGGTTGGTTTCCTCCCTTAAGTCTTTTGATCCAGGATCCCAGATGCTAAATTTGAGAAGCCCTATTACATTGATGCTTCCCAAGAGTACAGAAGCTCAATATTCATCACAATTTCTTTAAGATTACAGGGCTGTTTCCTTAAACCGATAGATAAACCGACAGTGAATACCTTAAGAGCAGCAGTGTTCCAGTCAAGGGCCAGAAAAAACAGCTTGTCCTAATGGCTGCCCTCTAAGAAACTATTAAACCTACTTCTCATATGAATTTCTTTCTTTTTTTTTTTAAAGATTTTATTTATTTATTATTTGACAGAGTGAGAGAGATGAGACAGATCACAAGTAGGCAGAGAGGCAGGCAGAGAGAGGAGGAAGCAAGCTCCCTGCTGAGCAGGGAGCCGGATGCAGGGCTCCACCCCAGGACCCTGAGATCATGACCTGAGCAGAAGGCAGAGGCTTTAACCCACTGAGCCACCCAGGCGTCCCTGAATTTCTTTTTAAGGACTATCAATAGGGCTGCCAGAAAAATAATTAAAAGAGACCCCCAAGAAATAGAGAAGTTTGTGATTACTGCCTAAGCCAGCCCAGACATGCAGTCTCCCTTTCCACTGCATCCATCTGGGCCCTTTTTCTCAGCAGCTGGTCACATGGAATCAAGCTCCAAGGTTTTGCTGTTGTAGACAGTGCTGCTAAGCCAGCACTGACAGCATCATGACCTTCGGAGCCTAGCCACGCAGCACCAGTGAGGGTAGCTTCCACAAAGGGAAGGTCCTGAGACAATGAAGAATCTATAACCTAGATATTGAGATGTAAGAAAGAAATCATTAGATCAGGCATATTTTCCGGGTAATTCAAAAGAGCAACAGACCATCTCTTTTGCCAGAGACTCAAACCAGCGGTGATTTTGACCCCGGAGATATTTGACAACATGTGGAAATACTTTGCGTTGTTACAACAGAAGGGAGCCGCTACTGGCAGGTCATGGGTAGAAGGTCTGGAATGCTGCTGCACATCCTACAAGGCACCAGGTGCTCCCACTACAAAGAATCAACCCACCCAAAATGCTGGTAGCAACAAGGTTGAGAAAGCCTACGCTGGTGGAAAGCATACAGGCAGGTGGGGGGATTTCCAGAGACAGAAACCAAACACTCCCAATGTCCCTGCTTCATCTCTAACACCCACACTTCCCCACACCTGTAACTCTCTCGCACACGCCTCACTGTGCCATTCTACTTTGAAGCTGTCTAAATACAATTGTCACACATGAGGCATTGCTTTAGAGTTCGTTTAAAATCCAACAGAATATGTGGCTTTGACACTTATTTCCACTAATCTCTAGATTTTTACCTCAAAACTTCTTTCAACAGTTCTGACAAGTTCTCAAGGTAATCAGTAGCTCTTTTGGGCTAAGAGTTTGGGTTTAACCCTTTTACTTGCCGATCTCCATCTCTACTCTGTGTGAAAAAGCTTCAGAAGAAAAAGCTTCTGTGTTGCATGAGGGTTATGGGGATAAGATTTGTCTAACTCTTATTTAATGGGTTAAGTAAATCAAGCACCTTCTGTGTGCAAGACAGTATGAAAGTTCTGTGTAAGGCTGTGAAGAAGAGGGGATGGGGCTGAAGAGATGAAAACAACAGCACTTACATAAAAGGGAAAGTGGGTTCCCCCTATTTCTTTCTTTTTTTTAGACTATGTTTTTCAAGGTTTTATTTAAATTCCAGTTAGTTAATATATAATATAATATTAGAATTTAGTGATTCAACACTTCCATACAACACCTGTTACTCATCACAAGTGCCCTCCTCAATCCCCATCACCCATTTAGCCCATCCCTCCTTCTTCTTCCCCTCTGGTAACCATCAGTTTGTTTCCTATTGTTAAGAGTCTCTTTCTTGGTTTTTCTTTCCTCTTTTTCCCCCCTTTATGTTCATTTGTTTTGTTTCTTAAATTCCACATATGAGTGAAGCCATGTGGTATTTGTACTTCTCTGACTTATTTTGCTTAGCATAATACTTTCTAGCTCTATCCATGTCATTGCAAGTGGCAAGATTTCATTCCTTTTTATGGCTCAGTAATATTCCATTCACTCTCTCTCTCTCTAGATAGATAGATAGATCACATCTTATTGATCCATCTCTCTATTTCTTATGCATCATTTTCTGCTCTGCCAGGCCAAGCTTTTGGTAGACATTTATTACTTATTACGTGCCATGCATTGGGTCAGGGATATGGAAATAAAACAGTATAAGACTCATGTGGGTTCTGTCCTTGTGGAGTTCAGATCATAGTGAGCAGAAATAGACAAGGAAAGTCACCATTATCATAAAGTATGATAAATGTCATGATAAAATATATGATACCTTTTGGTAAAACAGTAGTTCAGTCCTGAGCTCAACATGATCTTTTAGAATAATTAATAATCAAAAAAGCCCCAAACACATGCCATCATTAAGGCTATACTTTTTCAATGTCAAAATGCACAGGGATCACTTAGGTGTCTTGTTAAAATCTAATTATGTTGGTCTGAGATGGGACGTAGATTCTGCATTTCTAACAAGCTCCCAGGTATTATCAATGTTGTTTGAAGGACCACACTCTGAATGGCAAGGTTTTAAGGTAATATTGGCCTCTTCTTGATCAACAACTGCTGTTAAACTGCCTTCTTTCTCCATTTTTCTATGTTTCCTCATTCCTCAATCCCCAGTTCCCTTATCTTCACACACACACACACACACACACACACACACACACACACTCACACATTGATGCATACACTTCTGCTTGTGTGCTTTTGAAGTTTGGGGAGATGTCATAATTCCTGTGTTGTGGGTTCTTGATTGACTGTTGTCTCACAAAGAAGAAAATCTGAACTAATCTTCTTATTAATAATATTATAAATATATTTATATTATTATATATTTATTTTTACTCATATATTTATATTTATATATTATATATTTATTTATACATATTTATTAACAGTTAATTTTGTTAATTAATGTTAATTGTTACAATCATAACTGGTAATTTTTACAATAAGACATGTATTTTGATAAATTTTCTGAGGTCATTTGCTTATTAATACTCAAATGAACACTGGAATCAATCTGACATCTTAATTAATAAAAAACACAAGTCCCTGGCCATAAGAAAAAGGCAGGAGCAGATCTGAGTCTCACTCCTCTTATTCTTGAGGCCATCAAGCTGCAAGCTCTTCAAATGTCTCTATTTCCAGATTCATAACGGCCACTCTACCGGATGCTGTGATTCAGGAAAAAGGATGAATCAAAGATGACTAAATAAGAAGGATGGGAGGTGGTGGTCCATGAAAGAAATGGGGCAAAGATTAGGAAGAAAAATGGCATATTTTGCCAATAGTCTTGGCCTCATGTATTTTAGCAGAGCCTAAAGGGGAACTCACATATCTGTTGGCAAATAATCTGGGAGAGAACCACAAAAAAATCATGCTCCTTTTGGCAATCTGCTCTGCCTGACCCCTGAAGGGCCTGGACAGCTCAAGAAGGACCAACTTCCTGGACTTGAGAGAGACATGCTTAATCGAAGAGCCAACAAGTAAATCTGTTTTGCACAGCCCACGGCGTGGTTCTTTCCTCATTCACTGCCCCCTAAGATGCTCCATGAAGTTGAAGGAAATTGGACTCCCAGGGTCTTTAGTAGTATGTAGCCCAGGGTCCCACGGCCACTCAAGATGGGTCACTCTCCCTTTGCTAGCTGGACTCCAGCTACACTAGGATTCTTTCTGCTTATTGAATATGCTAAGTTCATTTCAGCTTAGCCCTTGTGCTCACTATTCTTACTGCTTGCAATGCTCTGCCCCTAGTTATTTTTAGGACTGGTACCTTTTTGTTCAAGTCTCAGCTCAACTGCCATCTTTCTAACTAAACCTTCCTGCATCTACCGAGTATAACCCGTCCAAACTCTCCCTGCTGCCTGTCAGTCTCTATCACATGATCAACTTTTATTTTCTTCATAGTATTTATTACAAGCAGCAAGTTTCGCCTTATTTAATTGCTTATTTGCTTATTGTCTATCTCCCCTCACTAGAACTTAATTCCATGAGAATCAGAATCTAATGTCTTGCTCTCTACTATATCCCATTAAAAGGCACAGCAATTGACACATTGAGATATTCAATAAATTTGTTGCATTAAATAATATCTCTCTAAGCCTCAATATCCTAATCTATAAATAAGACTGATAGTACTATCTACAAATAAAGTTTATAAAGTAAATGATAAGCACCAAACATTGATCACAGAAAATACTCAATAAATGTTAACTTTTATTATCAATATTTGCTATTATTTGCATTATTATATCTGCATTATTAACTCTGAGCACTAACTGCTTAGCCCACAGCAGATTCTCACCAACCATGGGTTGAATAAATGAATGAATGAGAATTGCACTAAAAAGTTATAACTAGTATGGCTGTCATAAGTTCTTAGAACTACCCCATGAAAATATTGCCACAGCATCTAGGGGTGCTATAGATAGATGTGTGTTTTAAATTCCTCTCTCTTTTTGATTCCCTGGACCATGAGTCTCCTCTCCTGTACTGGATGCAGCAATGCCAACACCTGCCTTCGCTGGAAGGCTCTGCTCCTTATGAACACATCATTCCAGATTCTTACAAGTGGAGGTCCTCCTCTTGATATCCCGAGCCACAACCCTCAGCTTTCCCTCAAACCAGACAACCTAGAGGGCAGCTTGCTCCATGACCATCTCTTCCCCCAGGAGTTTTATCCTTGGGACAGCTACCCAGAACTGAGCAGCCACTGAAGGAGAAGCTAAGGAAATTCAGCCACACTCTGGTAACAAGCATCCCAAGGGCGAAGAAGTGGGGAAGGGAGAGGTGGTCGCGGGACACTCAACCTAGTCTTGCCCACTCCTCTTTAGGAGCTAGTTGTTTGAGATGCTGTGTTTTTAATGCCACCTCATCCACTGGTTTCTTTACTAGAACTTCCCTGTACTGGCAGGTTCCAGAGTTGGGGGCAGCCCTGAATGTCTGTAAGCGTGGGGGCATCCCTGGTTCCTTGGGCAGACAGAATGAATGGCCTGGGGAAAAGGAGGGGACAGATTACATAAAATCCAATCCCTAGCACTAAAACCAACTATTCTGAATGAAAAGAATCTCTGCTGTGTTTTCCCTCTAAGAAGAAAACAAATATGAAACATGGCAAATAAACAGTCCAATTATTACATTCTCTTAGATTTGAGAGCCAGAAGACCTCTGAAGCCTGTTTAGCTTTGTTCTTGCATATCTGGTACTCCTGGTTTTCCTTTTATGAATAATGAAAATCTGAAAGAACACATTACCCTTGATCATGTTTGTGCTACAGAGAGAACATCTCCTTGATATTTAAGCCTTTGATTCTATGATGCCCTCACAAAACATCACTTTTTGCCAATAGCTGGATCTTTTCTTATCAAAGAAGTGTTTGAGGCATGGGGATTTTTATTCCTTTGGTCCTCCTTCCAATCTCCTTTTCCCTTCCTCCAGCTTTGGGATTTGAAATCTGGGCACAGACAGAACCGCATATTTCCTCCTGCTTTCCAAACTCATGACAGAGCTAAGGTGATGAGCGCTGTCTGTAGATCTTATGCACACATACGGACTGGTTGCTAAAATCCAGAATATGGTCACCAACATTAAACCTAAGAAGATTCTGAATAGCGTCACCTTACTGCTACATGATATTTTGTCTCATAAATCTAAGAACACACATACATTCTACACTCAATACAAATATTTCTAAACCACTTCACCCCTCTTCTACACCCCCGCACACATGTGGTATTTTTATTGGCTACAGAGCAAATGTGACAACATTAAAGGATAGTTTAAAGATATACAAGATACCCAATTTTCCTAACTTAAGGGAGCTACCCTTGAGAAAACCACCCATTTACCCATATATCCTTTTAGTATGCATCCACTCAGATTCCTAGTTTACCTAGTTTGATCAGCGTGGACCAAACACATTAGGTTATACCATCAAAGTTTTTCCATAGTCTTTTCCCATCATGATGCTCTTCAAACACTGTTTAAATGATTGTATTATATTGCGTGTGCTAGCATATATTTTAATAATTCCTCTATTAGCATGCATTTCTGAATTTCCTCTTCTATAAATATTCTGAAGGGAACCTCCTATTTTTTTTTTTTACAATAAGTTCTCAGGAAGTCAGAAGCTTTTTTTTCTTTTGTGTGTGTGTGTGTGTGTGTGTGTGTGTGTGTGTGTGACTTAACACACTCTTTCCTCCTCCTCTACTTTATTCTTACTGTCTCCTCTCAGAGTTGTGTCACTCCCTTCAGAGACGGAAGGGACGCCAAAAGCTCGCTGTGGCAGTCATGGGAGCTGTGAGTGGGGAAAATTACAGCTATTCTGCGGCTCGCTCCTGCTATAACCGTCTTCCTATCTCATACCTTTCTCTGTCTGCTTCCCACAAGGCACACATTTCTTGTTTCAGCTTCCATGCTTCACATCTCGATTCCCTCATTTATCTTCTATTTTTGCTAGTCCTTACTTCTGAAGTCTAGTTACTCAAGGCCTTACCTCAAAGTTTCTGAGCTTGGACATGCACTGTGTAGAGCACACAGAAACAAGCACATCTCAACCAATTGTTTTACTTCTGAAGGAAATTCCTTTTTTTTTTTTGAAAGGCCTTTTTATTATACCAGACTATTTGTGTTGTCTGGGGGCAGGAATGGTTCAAATTGGATTTAAACTGTGGTCAAATGTGTACTCCATGTTCTTATTTACTTTTTTTGAGTCTCCTCAGGAAAAAAGACATAACAATAGATGGAATGATCTCCCACACCAACCAGTCCTTTCTAATGATCCCAGGCTGAGATGAAAACAAAAGAAACATAATCATAATAAACCCTGCCATTTATTGAATTATGCTTGTTAGATGTGTAATTTGGGAGTTCACACTCAACCACACAGGATTGCAAATAATTAAAAAATAATTCCCTAGTTAAATGTTATTTATTTTTGTACACGCCAAGCAAATACTTTGCATCTGAATGAGCCCAATATTAGATCATGAAAGTCACAAATTTTCTGGAACATACGGAAGGGATTGCTGTAAGCTGACTCAGTCTTAGTGTCAGGAGAGGCAAGACAAGAGAAAATATGAGGGCCACTTCGTTTTCACATTTAACTTGAGTCAATTCAAATCAAATCAGTAAATACATATTGAATACCTGCAATATGAAAAGAAAGGTGCTAAGCACCATGACAGATGTAAAAATATATCAAGAAATTCCTTCCTCTAATAAACTCAAATAAATGGTTTTTAAAACAATGGTCCCTGCCTTTAAGAAATTCTTAAGTGAAAAGTTCTACAGGATACTGCAGAAGAGACTTATTTTACTTGCCATTATTCATTTCTAATACTCGGTGTATTTGAATTATGGCAGATTGTCTTAGCCAAATTAGCTTCTTGGCGATGAAAGTTTTTCTATTTTCATATTTAGATGAGGTAATGGTCATCTTGCCTACAAAATGGGAGAAGGGTTTTCAAACTTCCAGTATGAGTAGTCTTTGACTCTCAGTAGAAGGTCTCATTTCTGCACCCTGGTGCAGAATGTGGTAAACCAGATATTTTCTAAAGTCTTCTACTACTAAAGAAATATGAGGAGATATATTTTTAAAATATTTTATTTAAAAAATGTACAGCTGAACCAGTAACAAAATAAGGAAAATCTCCAATGATCAAAACTGAACCAAAGAGCAGACAGAATCCAATAGGGTAAGCCAGCCCTGAAGCCTTGGATGTCATGAGGACATTTAGTGATTTTAAACCCCTAAGGCAGTGGGTTTTTACAGATACATAGCAGAAAGCCTGGGCCATGTTCACATAAAGCTAAAATCCTTTGAGGCTAAAAGTATATATCTTCAGTGAAAGTGAGGCTTCTCTACACAAAGGGATTCGGGAAAGCAATGTGTCCATCTTGGCCTTGGCCTTGGGTGGAGAGAGGGAGAAGAGATGGGTGTGTGACGAGGGGGAGTAGGAATGATCTTTGGTGGGAAAATAGGTCATATCTAAATGGGGAGGATATACTATGGACTTCAATTGTATTGATAACATTTTACTTTTTAACTTGTATGATAGTATGATGGTGATTGTTATATTATTCTTATATTAGCATGTATGTCTTTAATATAGATGAATCAGGCAAAAAAACAAGTCACCTATAACAGATATAATAAAAGAGAATTATTTTCAGATTAAAAAACATTTGAGGTAGAGCTAATGAAGGACAATTAAAATTAGACATCTAGCCCCTCAACTCCTAATCTTCTGCTTTTTTTAAAGAACATTTAAATTCAAGAAATCCTAGAAGTTTTATATTTTATTGTGGGATGTAGCTGAGTAAATCAAGAGTAAATCATTTCTAAACGACCTTGTCTAAGGTTAACCAATATGTGGGCTCTTTGGAATAACTCCAAAATAGGCTTTCTGCTTGGTACAGCCTTGAATGCAACATCCAAATTGGATCTAGATTAGAAAATCCACCAACAAATGGTTCTTTGGTGTGGGGCAGAATTTACTGGCAGATCCATATGTTTCCTTTGGCCAATCAGTTCACAGTGACCTTGCCCATTTCTGAATTCATAGAATCCTTATTACGTACCCTAATCACTTGGATACATTGCTCTATTCTGCATTTCAGAGGTACATAGATTACTTTTTTAATGAGATCTGAAGCTCCTAAAGAAGAGATTTACTTTCCACTCCCTACATTGCCAAGCAAATTTTGAGCTGGAAGGGATGCTATCTTCTTTAAATCTCTCATATAACATCTGAGGTTAACTAGTTCTGTGAAGGGGACTGCCCCAAATCAAACAGCACACTCTGAGAGTCTCAACAAAAAACAGATGGCACAATCTAATTAGGATAATTCAGGGTAAGTTTATGCATGATGGGACCATGTGAATGGGGTATAGAGAAACCACAGACTATAATGTAGTGTCTCAAGGCTAGGGACAGTTGAAGACTTTGCTATTATTGCTGGACAGCAAAGGCTAAGGATGAAGAGTACTACCAAAAACTGGTAGAAAAGGGCTCCAATGAAGGCTCTTTGGGAGGAATCTTTAGTGAAGGGATTCACCCATCCCAAAGCAACCTCAGAAAGGGATCCAGAGCAGTAAATACCCCAGACCCCAACATCACTTTCCTATATCCACTCAAGTTACCTCCATTAGTCAAACCAGTAAGAACTTGAGAACACAGAAGGCTGTTGATGAATTCCATAATAGTCAGGAGCCAAAGGCAAGTGAATGGGTAGAAAGATCTGAAGGAAAGAAATGATATGTACGACACATAGCTTTGGTTGAAATAGTTCTCCTAAATCTGAGTCCACAACCAACCAGAACATAATTCTTCTCACACTGCTCAAAATGCCCAGTGACTTTGAGTTTGACGGAATTGAATAAAAACTCTCCCCAAAGAAGGAAGCTCTGTGCACATAAGGTTGAGTCAGAGCCCAGTGAGGGTGGGTCTCAGACCATCTCCCACTTTCAGAATTAGAATCAGATCCAAGAGCTGTACTCAGAAGCAGATGGGAAGCCAGCATAGCGCCCAGGGCCAAGTGAGTAGAATGTTCCAAACAACCAGATCCATTCAGCATCCCCTTTTGCTAAGCAGTGACACAGCCCAGCATATGGCAGGCCGGACACTCTGTGAAGCATGGGATCCTAGCCAAAGACAGATGTGGTCGAATTCGAAAGAGACATGCTAATTTTCAGAAAATGAGTTAACTCTGTGAGGTATCTTTCTATGTGAGAAAGGATCTGGCAGGAGGAAAAAGTTCAGGAACTGTCGGTGTCCTTTTGCCCACACCAAAGACCTCTGCCCCAGTCAGGGAAGGAACTGAACACTGGGAAGACAGGAAGAGACTCACACTTATTTATGGGCTTGAAGGCAGCTCTCCTCGAAGTCTACTACAACAGAGTCCCGGGGATAACAGTTCATCCTATAGGAACAAAGAACATTTCCCCAGGCCAATCATCAGACTGAGAACACTGATCTGCAGAGACAGGACAAGAACAATGGTGGGGACATTTCAGGATGATCAAGTAGATGTCTACTAGACCTCTCTCTTTCCTTCTCAATATGTAGTTAACACTAATGGTGCCCATTAGTCCTTTGTAGACATCCCTCGCTGGGCTATTATGATAATTAAATGAAACAATGAAATAGCACTTTGTAAATTGTAGGCCTCTCTGCATATGGCAATTGTTATTATTACCCACTGTGGGATGTCTAATGGTCCCAGGAAGGAATACCCATTTCTACACCCTCAGCTGGCCACTCCTCAAAGATGGTCCTGTTACTGGTGCTTGCATTACAAAGAGTTTCCCTACTGCAGTTAGTTGATGGAATATGTCTTCTTAGGAGCCTCAGCTGAATTCATGGGTCATCTTCCTTCTCTTCCCACCCCAGGAACTAACAGGTAGAAGCCAACGATGACACTTGGCTTGATACCAAGAAAGGGACTCAGAGTCTGTTTGATCAGACTGTGAAAAAGTACTTCCTTCCCTTTTGTTCTAGCTGGCAAAGCAAGAAGACAGAGCTGGTGACTGAAGAATCAATGGAGGGGGCAATCAGGCCTCTGAGAAATCTTTGGAGAAATCCCAAGAGAAGAAAAAAAAATCCCATCACAGAATAACACATTAATATTAACTACTCTCTGATCATCAGCTAATTGTTGCAAATGAGCTTACCGACATTTCTCCTGACAATTAGAGGAGAGTTCTGCCATCACAAAGCTGTCAGACCACGGCACAGATCTGTGCTGCACACCCTGTGATGACTGGACTCCCATGGGAAGGCCATGGACATCAGGGCAGGGTGGCCAGAGAAATCCACCTACCGTGGAGCCGAGTCTGGTGCACATGTCAGACTGGGTGAACAAACCAAGCAGGTTTTTGGGGCCTAGGATATGTAGGATAGAGAAGAGAAGATATCCTCAGGTGTTCATCTCATTACTTACTAGCGTTTGGAATTATCTATATACTGGTGTTTGGAATTCAGATGACATGTTAATGTGTCCAAACTTAAGCCCTATCAAATAATCAGACAACAAATATAATTGCTTCTTCATTATTAGGGGAAGAAATTTGTCCAGGGTGGCTTGGGATAGTCTTTAAATTGCAATATAGGTACATGGCAGTGTGGTGTTGCATAAGCATGGCGTATGTTTCTAGAACATCAATTTTGCATGAAATTTTTTAAAGATTTTAATTATTTATTTTAAAGAGAGAGTGTGCACATGCATGCAAGCAGGGGGAGGAGCAGAGGGAAAGAAAGGGGGAAAGAATCTTAAGCAGACTTTGCTCTGAGGGCTGAGTGCAGAGCACAGAGCCTGTTGCTGGGCTCCATCTCAGGGCGCTGAGATAATGACCTGAGCCAAAACCAAGAGTTGGATGCTTAACTGACTGAGTCATTCAGGCACCCCCAGTTTTGCCAGACATTTTAAGGAGAATGAGATTATTTTCATCAAATACACACTCACACATACATTCCCCAAGAAATTTGCTTTTGTTTTTAAGATAAAACATGAGGCTCCGAAGACTTTCTCTCTTATGGCAGGCTACTCTGAACAAGCCACACAGTCCCCTCCCCACCCCCGTGTGGGGGCTGCTATTCATAAAAAGTCATTAGAAGTATTTGGGTGGAAAATTCCAAGAAATTCTGGTGATGTACAGCCCTGTGTGAAAACAGAGGGACAGGTAGCAGAAAGAACCTTTGCAGTCTTTTATAAACCTAGAAGTTGAAGACAAAATAATACATTAGAGTCATATTAAATTTTTTTGTAAACTTTACTTAATATTTGATAAATGCCTGGCAATATCCTACCTAGACCCTGAGCCAAACACAAAGTTGAACACTACAATCACCTCATTCACAAGTCTTCCAGTTTATAAATTAGACTAGATCAAGAGTTGCTAAGGTAGAAGTAATATCTTCTTGTTCCTTCTCTTCTTCCTTCCATACCCCCTCCCCACACCTTCCACCCTGGCTTCCAGCTGAAAACACATTTAATCATAAATTATCGGAGCCATTTGCTATTCCAACAGTGACACTGAATCATTCATCTTTTTTGAAAGAATACGATTCCCAAATATTTTGTCATTTCCTACGATTCACAATGAAATGATGAACCATTACAGCCCAAAAGGTTACATTGTGCCTTATAAAATCACCTTGTGTGTGCAAAGCAGTAGAGTCAGAGAGGGGCCAAGGCTGAGCCTCGGGTGATAGAGTTCGAGGTTCTGCCATCTTGGAGGAGCGACCGAGACCACGGCACTTGATTGTTGGGCAATGGGTCTTACTTTATGTCATTATTAGTTCCCTTTTCTCCCTCTGTGTAGATTAGAAACATAAAAGTTGGAAGTTGGGGGCGCCTGGGTGGCTCAGTGGGTTAAAGCCTCTGCTTTCGGCTCAGGTCATG
>LNAC01001126.1:58390-70922 GCA_002007465.1 Ailurus styani
TTTTTAACTTGTATGATAGTATGATGGTGATTGTTATATTATTCTTATATTAGCATGTATGTCTTTAATATAGATGAATCAGGCAAAAAAACAAGTCACCTATAACAGATATAATAAAAGAGAATTATTTTCAGATTAAAAAACATTTGAGGTAGAGCTAATGAAGGACAATTAAAATTAGACATCTAGCCCCTCAACTCCTAATCTTCTGCTTTTTTTAAAGAACATTTAAATTCAAGAAATCCTAGAAGTTTTATATTTTATTGTGGGATGTAGCTGAGTAAATCAAGAGTAAATCATTTCTAAACGACCTTGTCTAAGGTTAACCAATATGTGGGCTCTTTGGAATAACTCCAAAATAGGCTTTCTGCTTGGTACAGCCTTGAATGCAACATCCAAATTGGATCTAGATTAGAAAATCCACCAACAAATGGTTCTTTGGTGTGGGGCAGAATTTACTGGCAGATCCATATGTTTCCTTTGGCCAATCAGTTCACAGTGACCTTGCCCATTTCTGAATTCATAGAATCCTTATTACGTACCCTAATCACTTGGATACATTGCTCTATTCTGCATTTCAGAGGTACATAGATTACTTTTTTAATGAGATCTGAAGCTCCTAAAGAAGAGATTTACTTTCCACTCCCTACATTGCCAAGCAAATTTTGAGCTGGAAGGGATGCTATCTTCTTTAAATCTCTCATATAACATCTGAGGTTAACTAGTTCTGTGAAGGGGACTGCCCCAAATCAAACAGCACACTCTGAGAGTCTCAACAAAAAACAGATGGCACAATCTAATTAGGATAATTCAGGGTAAGTTTATGCATGATGGGACCATGTGAATGGGGTATAGAGAAACCACAGACTATAATGTAGTGTCTCAAGGCTAGGGACAGTTGAAGACTTTGCTATTATTGCTGGACAGCAAAGGCTAAGGATGAAGAGTACTACCAAAAACTGGTAGAAAAGGGCTCCAATGAAGGCTCTTTGGGAGGAATCTTTAGTGAAGGGATTCACCCATCCCAAAGCAACCTCAGAAAGGGATCCAGAGCAGTAAATACCCCAGACCCCAACATCACTTTCCTATATCCACTCAAGTTACCTCCATTAGTCAAACCAGTAAGAACTTGAGAACACAGAAGGCTGTTGATGAATTCCATAATAGTCAGGAGCCAAAGGCAAGTGAATGGGTAGAAAGATCTGAAGGAAAGAAATGATATGTACGACACATAGCTTTGGTTGAAATAGTTCTCCTAAATCTGAGTCCACAACCAACCAGAACATAATTCTTCTCACACTGCTCAAAATGCCCAGTGACTTTGAGTTTGACGGAATTGAATAAAAACTCTCCCCAAAGAAGGAAGCTCTGTGCACATAAGGTTGAGTCAGAGCCCAGTGAGGGTGGGTCTCAGACCATCTCCCACTTTCAGAATTAGAATCAGATCCAAGAGCTGTACTCAGAAGCAGATGGGAAGCCAGCATAGCGCCCAGGGCCAAGTGAGTAGAATGTTCCAAACAACCAGATCCATTCAGCATCCCCTTTTGCTAAGCAGTGACACAGCCCAGCATATGGCAGGCCGGACACTCTGTGAAGCATGGGATCCTAGCCAAAGACAGATGTGGTCGAATTCGAAAGAGACATGCTAATTTTCAGAAAATGAGTTAACTCTGTGAGGTATCTTTCTATGTGAGAAAGGATCTGGCAGGAGGAAAAAGTTCAGGAACTGTCGGTGTCCTTTTGCCCACACCAAAGACCTCTGCCCCAGTCAGGGAAGGAACTGAACACTGGGAAGACAGGAAGAGACTCACACTTATTTATGGGCTTGAAGGCAGCTCTCCTCGAAGTCTACTACAACAGAGTCCCGGGGATAACAGTTCATCCTATAGGAACAAAGAACATTTCCCCAGGCCAATCATCAGACTGAGAACACTGATCTGCAGAGACAGGACAAGAACAATGGTGGGGACATTTCAGGATGATCAAGTAGATGTCTACTAGACCTCTCTCTTTCCTTCTCAATATGTAGTTAACACTAATGGTGCCCATTAGTCCTTTGTAGACATCCCTCGCTGGGCTATTATGATAATTAAATGAAACAATGAAATAGCACTTTGTAAATTGTAGGCCTCTCTGCATATGGCAATTGTTATTATTACCCACTGTGGGATGTCTAATGGTCCCAGGAAGGAATACCCATTTCTACACCCTCAGCTGGCCACTCCTCAAAGATGGTCCTGTTACTGGTGCTTGCATTACAAAGAGTTTCCCTACTGCAGTTAGTTGATGGAATATGTCTTCTTAGGAGCCTCAGCTGAATTCATGGGTCATCTTCCTTCTCTTCCCACCCCAGGAACTAACAGGTAGAAGCCAACGATGACACTTGGCTTGATACCAAGAAAGGGACTCAGAGTCTGTTTGATCAGACTGTGAAAAAGTACTTCCTTCCCTTTTGTTCTAGCTGGCAAAGCAAGAAGACAGAGCTGGTGACTGAAGAATCAATGGAGGGGGCAATCAGGCCTCTGAGAAATCTTTGGAGAAATCCCAAGAGAAGAAAAAAAAATCCCATCACAGAATAACACATTAATATTAACTACTCTCTGATCATCAGCTAATTGTTGCAAATGAGCTTACCGACATTTCTCCTGACAATTAGAGGAGAGTTCTGCCATCACAAAGCTGTCAGACCACGGCACAGATCTGTGCTGCACACCCTGTGATGACTGGACTCCCATGGGAAGGCCATGGACATCAGGGCAGGGTGGCCAGAGAAATCCACCTACCGTGGAGCCGAGTCTGGTGCACATGTCAGACTGGGTGAACAAACCAAGCAGGTTTTTGGGGCCTAGGATATGTAGGATAGAGAAGAGAAGATATCCTCAGGTGTTCATCTCATTACTTACTAGCGTTTGGAATTATCTATATACTGGTGTTTGGAATTCAGATGACATGTTAATGTGTCCAAACTTAAGCCCTATCAAATAATCAGACAACAAATATAATTGCTTCTTCATTATTAGGGGAAGAAATTTGTCCAGGGTGGCTTGGGATAGTCTTTAAATTGCAATATAGGTACATGGCAGTGTGGTGTTGCATAAGCATGGCGTATGTTTCTAGAACATCAATTTTGCATGAAATTTTTTAAAGATTTTAATTATTTATTTTAAAGAGAGAGTGTGCACATGCATGCAAGCAGGGGGAGGAGCAGAGGGAAAGAAAGGGGGAAAGAATCTTAAGCAGACTTTGCTCTGAGGGCTGAGTGCAGAGCACAGAGCCTGTTGCTGGGCTCCATCTCAGGGCGCTGAGATAATGACCTGAGCCAAAACCAAGAGTTGGATGCTTAACTGACTGAGTCATTCAGGCACCCCCAGTTTTGCCAGACATTTTAAGGAGAATGAGATTATTTTCATCAAATACACACTCACACATACATTCCCCAAGAAATTTGCTTTTGTTTTTAAGATAAAACATGAGGCTCCGAAGACTTTCTCTCTTATGGCAGGCTACTCTGAACAAGCCACACAGTCCCCTCCCCACCCCCGTGTGGGGGCTGCTATTCATAAAAAGTCATTAGAAGTATTTGGGTGGAAAATTCCAAGAAATTCTGGTGATGTACAGCCCTGTGTGAAAACAGAGGGACAGGTAGCAGAAAGAACCTTTGCAGTCTTTTATAAACCTAGAAGTTGAAGACAAAATAATACATTAGAGTCATATTAAATTTTTTTGTAAACTTTACTTAATATTTGATAAATGCCTGGCAATATCCTACCTAGACCCTGAGCCAAACACAAAGTTGAACACTACAATCACCTCATTCACAAGTCTTCCAGTTTATAAATTAGACTAGATCAAGAGTTGCTAAGGTAGAAGTAATATCTTCTTGTTCCTTCTCTTCTTCCTTCCATACCCCCTCCCCACACCTTCCACCCTGGCTTCCAGCTGAAAACACATTTAATCATAAATTATCGGAGCCATTTGCTATTCCAACAGTGACACTGAATCATTCATCTTTTTTGAAAGAATACGATTCCCAAATATTTTGTCATTTCCTACGATTCACAATGAAATGATGAACCATTACAGCCCAAAAGGTTACATTGTGCCTTATAAAATCACCTTGTGTGTGCAAAGCAGTAGAGTCAGAGAGGGGCCAAGGCTGAGCCTCGGGTGATAGAGTTCGAGGTTCTGCCATCTTGGAGGAGCGACCGAGACCACGGCACTTGATTGTTGGGCAATGGGTCTTACTTTATGTCATTATTAGTTCCCTTTTCTCCCTCTGTGTAGATTAGAAACATAAAAGTTGGAAGTTGGGGGCGCCTGGGTGGCTCAGTGGGTTAAAGCCTCTGCTTTCGGCTCAGGTCATGATCTCAGCGTCCTGGGATCGAGGCCCGCATCGGGCTCTCTGCTCGGCAGGGAGCCTGCTTCCTCCTCTCCCTGTCTCTCTGCCTGCCTCTCTGCCTACTTGTAATCTCTCTCTCTCTGTGTGTCAAATAAATAAATAAAATCTTTAAAAAAAAAAAAGTTGGAAGTTGGGCAGGATAGGGGTTGGGCATGAGGCATTTTGAGGGAAAATGCCCTCTGATGGGATTTCCAGGGAGAAGAACACAGGAAAATGCAGCCACCAGCAAGAGTCCTTCCCTTCCAGGTTCTGCTGAAGATTGTGCAGCCACAAGTCTCCCCCAAATCATAGAAAACTCCCTACCCTGAGATTTCATGATTCATAAAAGGATCTCACAAAAAAATTAGGGCCAGTGTCCTATACAATGTATACATTATTTAGAATGATTTCCTGGAACAATGGAATCAAAGAGTTAGGAGAGGATTTAAGAGGTTTCCTAAGACATAATTCCTTTTCAACAGAGAGCAACATACAAAGCAAGTCAGATCTCCACGATGCCAAGAAATAGTTGGAGTTTTGGGAAAACGGTAAATAACATTTTATTCTATGCTTGCCATGAAGCAATTTAAAAAATTCTGAGACTGAACCGCAGGTAGCCAGGGCAAAATCTGTAGTTATTTGTTTGTGTAAGATTTTATTTGTTTGTTTGTTTGTTTGTTTGTTTGAGAGAGAGAAAGAGCACAAGCAGGGGGAGTGCCAGAAAGAGAAGCAGGCTCCCCGCTGAGTAGGGAGCCCAATGCGGGGCTTGATCCCAGGATCCTGGGATTGTGACCTCAGCTGAAGGCAGACGCTTAACCAACTGCACCACCCAGACACCTCAAAAGCCTTAGTTTTTTGAGAAGTAATATCTTATTATCCACCAAGTCATTCCACATCTATGGTCATACTGGAGAGAGTGACATGGATTCTAGAATTCTATCACCCAGTCCCACCACTTGTTAGCTATGTGACAAGTTCAATGACTTAATCTCATTGTGCCTCAGTTTCCTCAGCTGTGATATGGAGAAAATACCATAGGCCAACCTCACTCAGTGGGCCACCAGCAGAATTAAATGATGTAACGCATGTAAAGAACTCAGCACAGTGCTTAAATACCACAGAATTAAATACTGTGATTTTGATTATGATTATTGTCAGAAAATTACATCTCTATGCTTCCTTAGCAAGTTCCTTTGGTAGCTAAATAATTTGGGGCTAGAGATACTTGGTACTTCCTTTCTTCTCTTTCCTCTAATTACTAATCTTTTCTTTTTTTATTTTAATTATTTGGTGTCAAATGTGTTGTTGCTATAATATCCTCAAATCTTTTAAAAAGTATGTGGGCGTGTAAATTACAAATAAAAATAAAGATCACAATTGTAATACTGTATCAAGTACTGCATCTGTGAGTGCTTAAATGGACTTCTTTTTACATTTAAATTGTATGCATAGAACGGAAAGGAAGTTTTGGATGTATACCAGAGAATATAACAAAAAAACCAAAAACCAAAACAAAATCAAAAACAACCACATAGGGTCACTATGTGTTTGAAATGAATCCATTATATCTGTTTGTCTCATTTCCTCAGCCCAAAAGAACACATGTCTCAGAGTCATATGGCTAGTAGGGAAATTCTAGCCCAAGCTACGCAACGACCCAGAGATCTACTGGCACAAAGTCAGTGTTCCTCATCCTCCAAAACAGTCAACTTCAGATGCCACATGAAACAAGATTATGATAATCACATTTTCTATTAGAAATGTAAAGGGTAACAAGAAAAGATGCAAAGGAGCTTAACTGTCCATGCCTACCTACCACACTCCTTCCCTGGCTAGCCTGCGAATAGGTTCTGTCTCCCAGGCTGGGCTCCTGCCAGACCTGCCAGGCTTAGCCACGCAATTCCTCCTGCTCCTCTGTGGCAAACGGCACCTCCAATGCTCAGGAGAGAATTTATCTTTTCACAGCAGGATAATTACAGGCAAGAGGCCAGGCCACGCAACACAGATACAAAGTGACATTATTTCTGTTTTTCTTGTCTCTCCCCCACCCCTTAATTTTGTCACATTACCTGTGCATTGCAGCCAGTGACTGGTTGTTTTCACTACACTAGCTCTTGCACGCAGCTTCTCTACAATCAGGTGGCCGGTTAACTCCATTACGTGAGGCTACAGATAATCCAGTCCTGCTGCCCATGAAGTTCACAGACTTGGACGTTTCCCCCTGCACTCTCTGGTTCTTTCAGTTGAATCCTACCCCCCAAGCGGACCCCTGGTTCTCCTCTGCGCTCCCAAGGTGAACAAAAGATCTTTCCAGTAACAGTATCTGCTCTGAAGCCCCAGAGGGTTATTCGGTAACATAAAAATAGAAAAATATGTTCAGCATCAGAACTCCAAAAACTAAAAACAGAATGTATTAGTCTCCCCTACTAATATTTTATGTTTGTGCATTTCTGTCATAAAATTTATTGCCAGATTCACATTGCTCGTCCTTAATTCCTCTCTAATTGTGTTCTATGCACTCTCTCTCTAATTAAAATATAAGGTATTTGAGGGTAGGTAGAGTCCATGAATTATATTTCTTTTAAGAGTCTACAGAATATTATAGTGTTGGGTGTTTAGCAGATCTTAAAAAAAAAAAACCCGAAAAACAAAAAACTAGTTGGCAGAAATCAGATGAATGGAAAACTTAAATATACACACATTCTAATTTCAGCTGATTTTAACAAAAATTCAGATTCAAGTCATCCCAGGTATCCTGAGCAGTGAGCTCTCATGACCTAGTTACTCATTAATAAAACATTAATAAAACAAGTTTGCTGTAATGATATGCTTTCTTTGCATACTTACTATAATTCTCAGTATCACTCATAAAAGGATAAACAACCTAGATTCTTCCAAATATATATTTTATATATTTATAATGCATATAAAAGTTATCAACCTTGCTTTAAGAGTTACTTATAGGGCGCCTGGGTGGCTCAGTGGGTTAAAGCCGCTGCCTTCGGCTCAGGTCATGATCTCAGGGTCCTGGGATCGAGGCCCACGTCGGGCTCTCTGCTCAGCGGGGAGCCTGCTTCCTCCTCTCTCTGCCTGCCTCTCTGCCTACTTGTAATCTCTCTCTCTGTGTCAAATGAATAAATAAAATCTTTAAAAAAAAAAAAAGAGTTACTTATATATTGATTCTTTTTAACTTGTTTATGGTATTTTTATCTTTATTCTGGATTTTATAGATAACATTACTGTGCAAAGACTCAGAGTTCTATACTTCTGAATAAGCATGCATAATGTAGATTTAGTGGGATCCACAGAAAAAATAAATTAGCTCGTTCTTCCCTATAAATAACTTCCTTACTCCTGCACATTATCCATTTTATCAATTCTAGAAATAGCTGTAAATTATGGCTTAAATGTTACCGAGGGACATGATAGGTGAGAATGTAGACTGGCAGCAGTATGAACCAGGATTTGATCTGAGCTCTGCCTTTAACTAAACCCTAGTCTTGGGAAACTTATCAAGCACCGTCTTCACATTATCTGAATAGGGTGGGTCTCACCCTTCTACTCTCCCTTTCTCGGTCAAAATTGAGTTGGCTGACTTTGGAGTTTCATTCTTTCCAATGAATTTTAGAATATATTATTGTCAATATATTATTGACAATATATAATTGACAATATATTATTGTCACTATATTGACAAAACTTGCTGAAATTTTGATTGGGATTGCATTTATTGATAGAACAATTTTGGGAGAATTGTCATCTTTATCGTATTGAACTCTTCAAGTCTTCTTTTTTGTCCTTAAGGATTTATAATTTGTTCATGAAGTTTCTATGCTTCTATTGTTAGACTTATTTTCAGATATGTTATAGCTTGGTTTGCTACAAAAAATAGCAGTTTTCTTTCTTTCCAATAGGTGTGTTTTTATTTATTATTTCTGAATATACTAGCTGGACCTCCAACATAGTGCTCGACGGCAGTAATGATGGGGCATTTTTGCCTCGTTTCTAAACTTAAAGAGAGTCTCTACATTGCTAAATAGAGCGCTAAATTTAGATATTTGGTAGATACACTATCAGGTTAAGGAATCTCTTTTCTATTTTTAGTTTTCTAAAAAGTGTGTATTTTTAAAAATTATGAATGTTTAATTTTATCAAATACTTTCTTTGTATTTGTGAATCGATCAATTTTTTTTCCTTTTCAAATGTGTTAATGTGGTAAATAACATTTACAGATATGCTAAATTTAAAATATCCTTGCATTCTTTTTTTTTTTTTTAAGATTTTATTTATTTATTTGACAGAGAGAGAGAGAGCACAAGTAGGCAGAGTGGCAAGCAGAGGGAGAGGGAGAAGCAGGCTTCCTGCAGAACAGGGAGGCCTATGTAGACTTGATTCCAGGAGGACATTGGGATAATGACCTGAGCTGAAGGCAGATGCTTAACCGACTAAGCCACCCAGGGGCCCCACATCCTTGCATTCTTGACATAAGCCCTATCTGGCTTTGATTTATTATTTTAACTTTTCTTTCTTTTCTCCAGAGCAGTTGATATGAAATAGGGGTTATATGTTCTTTGCTAGTTTGAAAGATTATGATTAGAACATAGTCTGGTCTAATGTTTTATGTCAGTTAGGATAGAATTTTTTTCCCTAAGATTTTTTTGTGTTTTTTTAATGCTTAATCATTAAAAAAACCTTTCAGATTTTCTATTTCTAATGAGTTATTTTTAGTTAAGCTATATTTTTTCTAAAACAGGAAGTTTTTCAAATGTATTGGCACAAAGTAATTTATGAACCTCTTTTAAAATTCTAGTGCACCAAGAGTTATGCCTTTTCATTTCTAGCACTATTTATTTTTACATTATTTTTTCTTGATTATTTTTTCCAGAGGACAGTCTATTTTATTAGAAGAAATAGACTCTTATTTTGTTGTCTCTTTATATTTTCTGATGTGTATTTCATCAATTCTGCCATTATCATTTTCTCCTCCTTTGTCTGGATTTAATTTCCCTTTATTTGTCTAACTTCTTAAGTTAGGTGATTAGCTTATTATTTCTCATTTTTTCTTTTCTAATGTATGCATTAAGGATTCTGAATTTCATTCTTATAACAAGTTTGGCTTTATTATGCAAGTTTTGATACCTACTTTCACTGTCCATTTTTTTTTCTTCAACACAGGAAACAATTTTTTAATGACCTAATGTTTTCAAAAGTTATTTTTTCTATGTTTTTGTTATTTCTTTCTCTTCTTTTGCATTGAAAATGAGGAAATTTGTAAGTATAATCTTGATAATTAATCTTGGTATTTGTTGAGACCTGCTCTGTGACCTAATATATATTTAATATTTGAATATATTCCATATATGCTTGAAAAGAATGAGAATCCTTTCAGGATTCAAGTATCTTTGAGGGGAGCATGATTCTAGTTACCCATTATACCAAGCTTTTTTATTGTCTTGTCAAATCATAGATACCCTTACTAATTTCTTAACCGAACGATCTAGCATATAGTATGAGAATTATACTAAAAATATTCCTCAACTAAAATTGTGGCTTTAGTTATTGAAGTGTATGCAATAGACTTTCATTGGTCTTTTGAGGTTATTTTGTTAGGCGTATGTCATCCTTAGGGCTATTCAAGCTTTTTCTGGATGAATTGTTATTTTAATCATTGTGTAGTAACTATCTTTCTGTTATAGTAATGCTGTCTGCCTTACAGTCTAATTTGTGAAATCAATAAAGCTGCATCAACTTTCTTTTGTTAATATTCACTTAGTATATTTTTTCCATCCTTTACTTACAACTTTCCTGTGTTCTTATGTCTCAGGTATGTCTCCCGCGAAGATACTAAAAACAAGACTCTCTGAAGCTGCCTCCTAATGGTCTTTTTTTTTTAAGTCTATTTTAAAATAGACTTTATATTTTAAAGAAGCTTTAGGTTTGCAGCAAAATTGAACTGAAGATTTCCCATATCCCCTATCCTCACACAACCAGAGCCTCCTATATCATCAACATCCCCCACCAGAGTGGAAAATTTGTTATAATTGATGAACCTACACTGACACATAATTATCACCCAAAGTCCATAGTTTACATTAGACTTCACTCTTGGTGTATATACCTATAGGTTTAGGTAAATATATAATGACATGTATCCACCATCATAGAATTATACAGAAAGGTCCCACTGACCTAAGCATAGTCTACCCATCAATCCCTTCCTCTTCTGCTAACACCTGGCAACCTCTGATCATTTTACTTCTCCATAGCTTTGCTTTTTCCAGAATGTCATATGGCTGGAATCATATGGTATGTAGCCTTTTCAGATTGGCTTCTTTCACTTAGTAATATGCATCTAAGATTTTGTCATGCCTTTTTATGGCCCGATAGCTCATTTCTTTACAGTGCCGAATAATATTCCATTGTCTGGATGAATAACACTTTATTTATCCATTTTCCCGAAGGACATGATTGTTGCTTCCAAGTTTGGGCAATTATGAAGAAAGCTGCTATAAACACCCGTGTGTAGGTTTTTGTGTGGACATAGTTTTCAATTCCTTTGGGTAAATACCGAAGAGTACAACTGCTGAATTGTGTGGTAAGAGTATGCTCAGTTTTGTAAGAAACTGCCCAACTATCTTCCAAGGTAGCTGTACTATGTCACATTTCCACCACCAAGGAATGAGAGTTCCTGCTGTTCCTCATCCTGACCAGCAGCTGGTGTTGTCAGATGTTGGTTTAGGGCCATTCTTAAGAGGTGTGTAGTGGCATCTCACTGTTGTTTTAATTTGCAACTCCCTAATGACATATAATGTGGAGAATCTATTAATATGCTTCCTTGTCATCTATATGTCTTCTTTTGTGAGGTATCTATTAAGGTTTTTGACCCATTTTTTTATTTTGGTTGTTTCTTCTCTGTCTTTTAATTTGTTTGTATTCATTGCAGCAATGAATTTGGATTTATTCTTACCATCTTATTTGTGACTTCTATTTGCCATACATTTTCTTTCTAATTATTTTCCACTTTCTTTTGTATTAAGTTTATTTCCCTCTCATCCTTCTACTGGTTTGGAAATTATTTACTCTATTTCTATTTTAGTCTTCATCCTTCAAAATTTTAACAAACATACTTAATTCGATAGTCTAACATTAATGTTTCTATCCTTCTTTTGAAAAACATATTAGAACACTGACTCTCTTCAGTTATTATTAACAATCTTAGTTCTAGCTTGCTTTTAGTCATCTGCCCAAATTATCATTGTTATTATTAAATTTTTCATCTAATGTTTAGATTTATATGTATTTATTAATTTCTTTGTTCCACATTACTTCCTGCATCCCATTGCTTCTTAAAATATCATTTTTAGTGTAATTCATTTGATGAGGGTCTTTGAGTGATTAGTTCTCTCAGTTTTTGTTCTTCTGAAAACGGCTTTATTTTGTTCTCACTTAAAGAATTTATCTGAATAGAGAATTCTAGAATTACTGTTATTGGTATTCGTATTTTGAAGGTATTATTTCATTCTTTTCTGATCACTAATGATTTTATGGAGGATTCTGCTAATTGATTCTATTCTTTGTAATGTATTGATCTTTCCTCTTATTGCTATTAAGACTTTTCTCTTTGTTGTTTTGTGAATACACTACAATATGTTTACATGTAGATTTGCTTTTTGTTTTTCCACTCAGGACCCATGGGGTTTTTCAATATGAGGATTCATGTTGCTAATCAAATCCGGAAAATTCTCAGGCATGATTTCTTTGAATATTGTGCATTCCCCATTCTACTCCTTTCAGAAATCCTATTCCCTTTATTTTGGTTTTTCTCATTCTATCCTCTGTGAATCTTACCCTGTCATTCAGGTGTCCATTTCTTTCCCTCAGTGTTGCAGTCTTGTTAATTTTCTCAGCTCCGTTTTCTAGTTCATTAGATTTCTTTAGCTATATATAAATTCACTATTTACCCAGTATATTAGGTTTTAAATTCAGTGAAGAATATTCTATATATAGGAATTTTATTGTTCATATTTTTCTTATTCTGGTAAGTAACATCTTACTCTTGTTTTTGGCCTCTAAATCTTATTTTAATCTTAATCTTTTTTATTTAAATTCAATTAGCCAACATATAGTACATCATTAGTTTCAGATGTAGTGTTC
>LNAC01001126.1:87338-120715 GCA_002007465.1 Ailurus styani
GTGAAACAAATAGAAATATGAACAACTGAGACATCAGTCCCATTGGAAAGGGCTGTGAACCAGTCAGACAGAGGCTCTGGCCACAATAAACTTTCATTCCAACTGGTGGTAAACACATAGCAAATAAACAAACATGACAAATAAGTAAATGGACTTTTAAAAAGGCAATTTCAGAAAATACTAAGCATCAAAGAACACCATAATGTCATAGTCTCGTGATGGTAATTGGTGGCAGTGGGGAGAGGCTGGGGAAGGCCTTCTTGCAGAGGTGACAGTTGAGGAGAAAGTGAAATCACACAAAGGAACAGCCATGTGATCATCTCAAGGTACTCTGGTCCAGAACCACGACACAGCAAATCCACAAGCTTTAAAGCTGAAAGGCATTTGGTGGGGTTAAAAAAAAAACAGAAAGAAGCCAATGTGGCAGAACCCAAACCATGCAAGCATGGAGGAAGTGGGGTGAAGAAGAGCCAGAAGCCAGATGATGCCCTGTCTAGCAGATAGCAGCAGAAGGTTTGGACTTTTTCAAGTATTAGGGGCAGCCATTGGAGAAACTAGATCAGAAGAACCATATAATCTAATTTACTTTTTCAAAAGATCTTTTTGTTATTGGGGAGACTGGATTATGATGTGATGTGAGAAAAGTAATGTTTGGAAAGAAATCCCTAGTCCCAGGCTTTGGTTTGTTCTGCCTTAAGTTGCCTGGAAAGGTGATCGTGAGACAAATCATGACTGAATCCTTGCATGACTGTGTGGAGCCCAGCTGCTGCCGACTTGGAACACTCAACATCAGAATTTTACATGACTGGGTGATGGGTAGTAAGGAGAGCAGGTGCTGGGATGAGCACTATTAGATGCAACTAATGAATCATTGAACACTACGACAAAAATTTACGATGTACTATATGTTGGCTAACATAATAAAAAAGAAAAAAGAAAACAAAGAATTTTACATGAGAGGGAAATTAAATTCTTCATTTTTTAAGTCAAAGTATTGTTGGGCTTCTTATTTCCACAGCTTAATCATCACCTTCATGTATACACAAGGCAATAAAAGCAGCATGCAAACCCTCATGCAGTTTCTCCATTAGAAATATCCCAGGTTGTTAACTTGGGGAGGGGCCTTTGGAAATTATTATTTAATATTGAACTTCAGATTAGAAAAGCAACTTTACAAGCTATTTATACCAATGAAAATCAGAGCATCAAAAAAAAATCAAAGTAGTCAGCCAAATCTTTTCCTCTTTGGAAAAGAGCCAAAAAAAGCCAAGTTTTACATGTTCATTCCTATAACTGTAAAAGTATATTTATCAAGGTAACTTGCAAGACTTTTTGCTTGTTTGAATGCAAGTAAACCCTCATCTTTAACAGTCTAAGCAAACAAAAACAGCACCATTAGTGATTGGCAGTGGCACACGGGGCTACTTCCTAATACCTGTTTCCATAGAAAGGGGACCAGGCTGCTCTGCAGGTATCCACACACCTCCCAGGAGCTCCCTAGAACACATTTTAATTTCTTGCATAGGTCATGAATGGAAAATCTTCTCATAAAAAGTAAAAGGTAGCTGAGAAGAAACTGATAGAAGATTATTTTCATTCTTCTCGTGGCAAAACTCACTAGTTGTCTATCTAACATCCATTCTTCCCTTCCAATTTATTATGAAAACCTCCATTTTTAAGTGGGCACATTGACAGGCTAAATTAAAGACTGCATTTCCCATCCACCCTTGTAGCTAGGAGTAGCCTTATGAAGAGTTCCCTCCAGTGAGATGTAAACTAAAGTATTATTTGAGATCTTCAGGAAGTCTCCTTAAAAGAAGTTTTCCCATTGAGGAGTGCCTTTCTTCTCCTCTGCTGTCTGAAATGCAGATATAATATCTGACCCCAAAGTGGCCTTAAGGATGGACACTAAGTGCTAAGCGTGGCAGAGCACAAAGATAGGAGCTTGGGTCCCCGAAGACATCATAAAACTCCCATTTCACTCCCTCCAAGCTTCCTTCAGGCAAAAAGAAAAAAAAATCCTGTGTAAGCTAGTATTATTTGGATTCTTTTCTGATTTATGCAATGAAACTTAAATTAACAATCTCCCATATGTTTAAACCTAATTTCTATTTTTAAAAAGGTGTATGTATGTATATATGTATGTGAGGGAGAGGGAGGGAGAGAGTCCACGCATGTGCAAGACTGGGAGGGGCAAAGCGAGAGGGAGAGAAGCAGACTCCCTGGTTGGTGCAGAACTGATCTCAGGACTCTGAGATCAGCACCTGAGCTGAAATCAAGAGTCAGGTGTTCTACTGACTGAGCCACTCAGGCGCTCCAAACCTAATTTCTAAAACTTACAGTATCTCAAGTTTCCATTGAGTGGTATATCGGTCCCTTTTTAAGCACTAGATTCTCCAGAGACACAAAAGAACCATGTAACATCGTCTCTTTTCATATATTTGCTCAGGCTAAGAGGGAAGGGAGAATTTAAAGAATAAAGAGTGAAAAACAATAGTAAGTATAAATTGGAGAGAAGTGACTATGACTTTTAAGAAGTGGAAAGGCATAAGTCAACTGGGGCAAGGGTAGGAAGGGAAAGATTCATAAAGAGGTGGGCCGTGGGCTTAGCTTATATGATGGCCATTTATTACAGCAGGGGAATATAGTGATTAGGTCCATGGATGCGGGAGCCAGACCACCTGGGTTCAGATCCTAGCTCCACCCCTGATTAGCTATGTGGCCATGAGCAAATTACATAATCTCTCGTACCTAGGTTTTCTAATCCATGACACAGAGGAAGTAATATCTACCTTACAGAGAGTTGTAGTGATTCTATTAGTTAATACATATAAGTACATAGAGTGACATATAATAAACGTTCTACAGGTGTTAGCTGTTATGATTTTGATTCCAATTTGGACACCTTTTCTAGTAACATCACTCTTTTCGGGAATCTATTCATAATTCATGGTAATCGTGGTACCTCTCTTCCCAACAATTTCACAGGGGAATAAGAGGAGTCAAACCAGGCCAAAGCATACTTCACCCTCTGGCCACTTTGATTATTCCAAGAAGTAAACATGTAACCTAACCTAAGGCAGAAAGGGTATTCCCTAGAACTTTTAGAACTGAAGCTGAGAAGGAGGATTCTCCCCTTTTAGGGAGACTGGGAAAGAATGAACCTAGAAGTTATGGGTCCAAACTGCCAAGTTTAAGAGGAGAAAGCCAATAGTCCTGAGCAAGCAAGGCCACTGTCTCAGGCCACGTGCCTCTGGGGACCCTACACTTTGGAGTGCCTTCCTTTTCATGTTTAAGGCCCCTCTGGTGTGTGGGATCAGCTAGGTCTAGCAGTGTCATCTGAGTGGATCCTGAGCCTGGATGAGGACCCAGCATACCTGTTCCCTGTTTCTCCCCTCTGGAATGCTCTCTGGTCCACTATCCCTGCACATAGGGTTGAGCATCTGGTCAGTATTTATGCCTATATGGTCACCTCTAGGCCCCACGCCCAGGTCCTGGCTTCACGTTCCTTCTGCCCAGTGTGGTTTCCTTCACAGAAAAACATACGATCAGGTAATATACAGGGAGATGAAGAGACAAAAACAGAGACAATTCTAGTGATAGCCAAGACAGATGAGAACTGGTTTAGAAAACTCATTCATGCAACATCAGTGTCACCACTCGTTAAATGTGAGTCAATTCTAGCTGAGATAAGGCATCTCTGCCACTGTTTGCAAGATTATTATTTCTCACAAGGAAAATACAAATGCATCAGAATCCATCAGTTCTACCCTGATTTTCTCCCTTCTCTGCATTCTCACGGAAAGCCAGATTCTCTCTCTATGGCCAAGAGAAATTCCTCATCTGAGATTCTCCTGGGGAATCTTCTCTGGGGGACCAAGAGCCCATTCCAAGACATCCCCCTTTGTCCACAGGCATCACCATGTATGGTATACATTTACATAATCTAGACCTCAGCATATATTTTAAGGTAGTTTCTTAATTCTTTTGTCTCTCTGTATGTCCCATGTACCACCTGTAGGAGAAGTCCTGGCCAAGCCTTAGGGATAATCTCAGTTCTGCCAAATGAACATGAGAGATGACCTCACCTCTCTGTGTTTCAAGTTCCCTGCCTACAAAACAAAGTATGTATGTGGTCTATGCTATAAATGTAAAAACCGGAAGTGTCTCCACACAGAAGACACAGATGCTTGCTCTGACCACTTTTAAAATCTAAAAAAATTATTTAAATCTATATGAGTCCTAATTTTTGTGGAGCTCTCAGTATCTGGCTTTATTCCTTTTAAACACTCATAGCGTGCTTGTGAAAACGAAATTTAGATTTTGAGAAAAGACCATTTTAGATTCTTCCCCAAGTCAACTCCATTGTTGATGTCCACTAAAGAACATTATTCATATCAGCAAAGGATACCAGAGTCTTTTTTAGATAATCATATTGCAATTTTAATAATCTCCTACTATTAAAAAGAGCAAACCTCCCTTATGCCAGGATAATAGTGAACTTCCCTTTATATCCATATCTAATAATAAACAACTACAACAGGTGTTAGCTCACAGAGAAGTGGATGCACAAAGTAGGCCTGCTGTGCGACTTAGCTGACAATATTCTAGAGTCTTCCATGTTCACGGACACTTTCCATTGCTGACAAAGTTCCTTAATACATTCTGGTATATTGGTGGGTCCCGACCCTTTAGGTTTCCTAACACACATTCAAGTCATAATGTTCCTGAGGTCTAGGCTGCTGCCAACCTGCCCATATCACCATGTTTCTAAGCCACATTTTTCTAATCTGTAAAATGGAATAAAAATGAAGGTCAACATTGTGAAGATTAAGAGGATAAATGAGCTAATCTTCACAATGTTGACCTTCATTTTTATTCCCCTAGTTATTGTAGGCATTCTTTAAAATGGGAAAAATAGTGAAGTATAAATCAGTCTGTGAATATATTTCCTTCTCATGTTTTAATACTCACCTCTAGGCCAGTATTAAGTTTCACCCTTGTAATTTGGTGGCCTTAATTCCAAGTGAACAGTGATGACAGCCGTATTTCTCACGTAACAACCATTTGGTTATTTGTGGCTAGTTTACTCCCGTAGTGGGCCCAGGGGCAACTCCCTCTGATTACGCTTTCATCATGCATATCCCCAAGACTCCTCGAACTTTCTTAGCAATCTGATCCTATAACACTTCTGTCTGAGGATGGCAAAGTTAGAATCAAGGGGAAGAAATCCTAATGATGGCACTTCAGACTCCAGCAGAAACAGGTGGAGTCCCATTTTTGGTTGGGGTTATAGGGACTCATTCAGTGTTTCTCAGATAGCATTAGCCAGTATCTTCCACCTGGGCAGTAGTCTGAACTTTGTTTGCCAATGACAGCCTGTTTACCTGTAATTGAACTAAATTCCTCCTACTGAAATATAAGCTCAATTCTTCTTATTTTGTCCTCATTACTTAAACAAATGACTTGGGTCTTATAATACCAGTTAAGCTACAATACTATGCTGGAAGGTCAATAATACATGAATTAATAAAAGAGGACGCCTTTTAAGCAGTGGTTTCATAATTGCAGAGAATGATATTAATAAAAATGAATAGTCAAATGGCCAATTCAACTTTAAATAGGTATTGTGGGCTGAAGCCCACTGTTTGTGCGTCAAAGCAAACAGACACAAACAAATGACTCATAGAAAATTTGTGCCAAAGCTATTTTATTAGCACCTGGTAGGATTTTTGATTATGGTAGCATACAGTGAGCTCTCTATAAGAGACTGCTATTGGTATGGGTATGAATTTTGACAGTGGAATTAGTAGAGTACTTCTGTTATTTGGGTATTCTATTTTAAATAATTAAATGGGAGAGAAGGAAGTAATAACTGGTTCATAGTCTCAAAGTGAAAGGAAGAGAAAGAGCTTATCCAATAAGCTCTTGTCACAGAGACAGCTAGTAACAACATGTAAATATGTTACATGCTCTCCCTGGACATAGCTCCAGAAAAAATTCCCCATTGATGAGGCTCTAAGTCCATGACCCTGAAAAGAGTTCAGTTTCTTTATATTAATGTGCTGAGCACAGTTGACAGGGGTAAGGTCAATTTTGATTTGTGACGCTAGGATCCTACCAACTGAATTCATAACAAGGCTGGTTTATTGCATTGCAGGGAATAATTCCCAGTGACAGACTATTTTCAAGTACCAATTTATTTATATCCAGTGTTCAGGGTCTCTTATTAAGGGAGGGCACATAAATCAGATCATCCTGGACCCAAACACAGGAATTATGCTGATTGGGGTGTTCTTATTATGCCACATTTTATCCAGTGAGTCAGAGGAAAACTAATATCACACCTCAAAGCATGACAGAACCTCAACAAGCAAGTCATTCAGCAGTTGAAGGGTTATTAAAGTCTTTAAAACCCCTTCAACAGGAATATGGCAACATTGCCTCTGATTCTCACTAGGAAGCAAGGCTTGAATTCAAAGGTGGAAAGACTTCTTTGAGTTCCTCTCTGATACCGTGGCAGCGTCTTTCCTGAGGAAAAGATCAATGAAATAATATCTCCAAAAACTAAAACGGAAGAGAAACTAAATGGTGGGGGGGGGGCGGGAGTGCGGAGGGAGGAAGTTGAAACTGTTCTTCAGACCAATCAGAGAATAGCCTAAACGGGGTGCCTGAGGGGGAGTGACGTTGTTTGGTTCCTCCCTACCAGTGAATTACCATATACAAGCTATTTTTGAGTCTTCTTGGCTTTGGAGGATGGATTAGCCAATCACATTCATACCAAAGCAATTAACCAGTAATGGAAAGTATGGCTTCTATCCAGCTGGCTGTTCATTCTGAAATCGACTGGACTGTGATCTGACTCAACTAGTCAACTCCAAAAGAGAGCGGTGTTTTATACCGGTAACAGAGCCTGTAAAAATCCCCATGAAATGAGTAAGTGCTAGCTTCAACCGAACAAGCTTTTTAATTTGGAACCCAGTCTTCCAGAGAAATGCTAAATTAACTATATAATTGCTTTATTCTGAACCTAGCGAGGGCTACACGGAGGGGTGCTCTGATAATTGCACAATGGTTGAAAAAGCTATTAATGTTCACAAATAACTTCCACCTACATGCCACCCTTGCCAAAAAGCTCTTAAGCAATGGCTGTCTGTCCGGGGGTGGAGGTCAGCAAACCTCAGGAAGGTTGGTTTGGAAAACGGGCTGGAGAATGGTTCTATTAACCTTTAGTGCTTGTAAAACTCTTACCCATTCCTGGTTCGTGTCTGATTATGAATCAGTTTGGTTGTGTTAATAGAGCTGTTGCCCTTTTCTTTTCAATGCTAAGCGTTAATAAGTTACGAGAAAGGCAGACTGGGAAAGGTGTAGTTGTTAGCCGGGGTTAGACTCAATAGCAGTTGAAGTGAATGGGGAAAAAAAGAATTTGAGAGAAAAAGGACAAAGTCAAAATGTATATATATAAAGCTAAGGCCAAGCCTCCTGTCAATTTCTTGTTCTTTGGGAGGCATCGGTTTTTGTGTCATGTTGGTTCCAGGTTACTAAATGCTGATGGATTGAAACAGAGAAAAGGAGGGAGGGAAGGGAAAGGGGGAGACAGAGAGATAGAACTAGTACACTTAATAGACCCTGCCTGACAACAGCATGTTGGAATTACAACGCAGCTCCTTGGAATACGCAACTTGAATAACTCCTTCATCTAAACCACACAGGTGAGCCCCAAGGGATGTTGCATTTAATTGCCAGGAATGAAAGGGGATAAAACTTGAAATGGCTCAAAGAACAGAGCAGCGGCAGGAGGCCATAACATCTGTCTTTCTCTGCAAATGGACCTGATAATATGTCAGCTTAAAGCTACAATTTCTGCTTGTATCCACTTTGCTAATGCTGACAAATACAACTGCATACGCCTCCAAACCTGGGAGACAGTTATTTCATTAGGGCAAAGCCCATTAACTTGCCATCATCATCTGGTTGCACACAGTGCTGTGAATAAATTAAACGAGGATTCAGAAACATTCTGGCTGTTGTTGGTTGACGTGCCATATAACAATACAAACACCACCAGTCATTCACACACCAAAATGATGAGGGAGAAAGGAGGAGGCAAGAGAGAAGCCTACCCTCAGACATCAGTGCAACTGTAACTGAAAGCCTCGTAATAGCTCTTCACATGCCATAAATGTTGAAACATCGGCTCCATAGATCATATCTCCCCCCGATCTCCAGGACCAAAACAGGCCACAGAGATTTTGTACAATCAGTGCATCCGACAAAGACTGGCACCCGGAGCCCATTTCTCCCATCACTCCTGGAACCTGCAGAGCTGACCCAAGCCAGGAACTCTGTGGACTTCAACAAACTGAGCAGGATGAAAATGCCACCTGCCCTGGAAGAGGAGCAGTCTGGGGCCAAGCTTTGGGTGAATTTACTCTGGCTGGAGCCTTCTTGCATCCCACATCCCACCCAACCTGGCCACTGGCCAGTACTACAATCCTTTGAAAAGTATCTTAAGAATTGGTGCCAATTAGGTTTTCAAAAATTAACTTAAAAAATGGACAGAATCAGGGAACAAGATAAATTTGTGAAGACCTCTCATGTAAAAACCACACAGGATTGGTGCAGGTGCATGGGTTCAAGTGTGGACTTAAATGTTTCTGGAAAAGTTAGTGAATAACTAAATAAATGCATAATTTGTCTAAAGCTGAGCTCAATTATTTTTTAAATTTCCAACTGCTTAAATCATCTGAGTCATCCTTTTCTCCTATCTTCTTTTCACCAGATAACAACACCAAGTGTATAACTTCCAGTGGAGCAGTTCAGTATGTGTTTAATGAACAGATGAGAAAATGAACAAATGTTAAAAAAAAAAAAAAAGAAAGAAAATGAACAAATGTTAACACCTTATTAAAAAAAAAAGAAAAAGAAAAATTGTATTCACTTTCCAAACTCCTTAGACACATTCAGGTTCTTTTTTTAAGATTTTATTTATTTGAGAGAGAGAGATTGAGTGCACGTGCAGGGGGAGGGGGAGGGGAAAAGGGAGAGGGAGAGGGAGAAGAGATTCCCTGCTGAGCAAGGAGACTGGACCCTGAAATTATGTGACCTGAGCTGAAGGCAGACGCTTAACTGACTGAACCACCAAGGTGCCCCCATTTAGGTTCTTCTTAACTGGGACAATGTACCTATGTATTTTTGACTTTAGCACTTCTCTAAAAGAATCTTCCATTTCAGCCAGACCCAGAACACCACACACATGTACTTTCTCCTTTCGGTACCTGTAAAACTTCCTTTAGCCCATCAGGGATCTTCTTCCATAGTATTTTCCAGGACACTTTTCATATACGTGTCCTTCTTTCTGAATACCTCTGGTATAAATTGTCTCCATTTTCGTGTTACGTTTTAGGATTTACTCCTTGACATTCTGCATATTATTTTATCTATTAACTTTTATCTTTTTATGTTTTCCCTAATCTCTTCAAATGTATAATCTAATATTCTTACAAATAGGAAAAGATGTTACATTTACTGATATCTTCGTAGCAGTTTGCTTTAATATCTTTTATATCGAATCTCAGGAAAAGATTTTTAAAAGAGTAGCTGAACAAGATTGTACTGAGATTATAACGCAAAAATCTTAGAGCATAGGTCCCAGTCTATTTTCAAGATGACTTTCTAATTTTCTAAATTATACACAGATTTTTTTTGTACCGTTATCAATGACACCATCTATTTTCACTTCCAAAGAATAAAATGTATTCTCTCTGCTTGTAGCTGAGTTTGGATTGCCCAAAAGCAGATGCTGAGCCTAAGATTTTTAGCTCAAGCAGTTTACTTGGGAAATAATCACAGAAGCACCAGGAGGAGAGTGGGGAAGTGAGACAGGAAGGGGAAAGAAGCCAATGCAAGGTGCAGTAATGAACAGGATTCACTATGAGACCAGGGCCTCCTCCCACTGGGACCATCTAACATATAATATAGACCATGCCTCGAGTGGGGATGGTGGTGGTTGAGGAAACTGGGATATTTATCTACCAACTTCCTTTTGCCATTGATTAATGGAATGCCCTGCTGGCATCCCACCCCCAGTCAAATTTTCATTAGGAAGACTTGCATTTAGAAGTCATTGGCAGGCACAGGAATGGGGAGAGCCCAGGGGAGATAAATGCAGGACATCAACAGTGTCTGCTATACAATGTATCTTAAAGCAGAAGTGTAACTACTAGCAGAGAAATGGTATTGACAAAGAACACTTTTATCATTGTCATTCTAGAGGAGATGTCAATGGCATTCTTTGGAGAAGTATGCGAGACGGCAACAATGTAGTTACTATGCCTACATACAGAAACGGTACCCTGAAAACAAAAAGTGATTCTGTCCTACAGATCTTCATCCTCTCTTTAATCTTCAAAACTGCCCTTGATTTTACTTTAATTTCCCTAGGATTGGATTGTAGAAGAGCTTGTTGAAGATAGGGATAAAGCATAGGCCTGAGTAGATCCCATATAAAAGACTGATGCAAAGAAAGCAGGAAGGCTATGGATTTTCTCGAAAGTTGTAATTGATAGGAAATTAACATTTATAGCGTGTTAGGTATAAGAGTTTCAAGCCAGGGAGTAGTTATGTTATCTCTAGATAAACTTCTATACTCCATTTTTCAAAGGTCTTTAAGAGAAAAGAACATGAAAATTTAATGGGCAAGTTTCAATTACAGAGAATTAAAAATTAACCTTCTATTCCTTACCAACTTAAAGATGAAGTTCCCTGGGCACTTCCTGGGAAAGGTGGCTGTCAGGAGAGCTGCCAGCAGTTTATACAGACTTTACAAGATTGACAGCACTGATAGAAACAGGTTGATTTTTTTTTTTTTCAAAAACACACCTGACTTCAGGTCTCCCCACTAGCAAAGAGAGGCAAATTTACTGTCTTCCCATTTAACTCTCATCTTCCAAGAATGCTTTACCTGTTAAGAGGAGATGAAAACGTCTGTAGAAGTTGTTTATCAGTGGGGTATTTTCTAAATGCAGGTCTCCTGAATCCTTGGGCTGCCTCTGATGTGAGGAATGCAGAGAAAGAAGGGCGGCATCAGCTCCTTCCCTCCTCTCCCTTCGAAGCTTTTCCCAATGGATAGAGAGAAGAGAGACAAATAGAAAGGGAGTAGAGAAGGAGATGGTTTGCAGCACAAACCCACCTATCTTGGGAAGGACAGAAAAATGGAGGAAGAACAGGAAGCCGATTAACAAAACTGGACGGGGGGAGACGCCTGTTGTCTCTATTACCAAATTCGTATGACCCTGGAATGCAATTGTGTGTCCTTGTTTCTAGCTTGGAGAAGGTCTCTGAGTCAGGAGAATGTTCTTCTGGTGTAAGCTTCAAATGAAATAAGTGGAATCGGGGAAAATAATGTTCTTTTGGTACCTGTTACTCTAGGGGAGACTCTTCATAAGATATTGAAAGTTCCAAATACTTCAAGGTATCCTAGGATATCTCAATGAAAAGAAGTGCATATCTAAATTTCTTTTGTTATTTTTTGGCTCCTGAGATACACATACAGAATATCATGTAAGTCAGTGAATTTAATGCCAGAAAAAATGTATAGAATATTTGCCATACGCTGATTGTTGGGAAATGCTATAAAAGATCTCTGCTTGAGGAGGAAAATGGTAGGGTTATATTTACAATTCAGTTTGATAGACATTTATATGCCTATTATTACAAGTGAGTGGAAAACTGTCCTCGGTATCGACAAGGTCAAAGTCTAGCCGAAAAGATGGGTATAGACCACTGTGATAATAACATTGACACAGAGACGAAGAAGCACTGCTTTGCCAAGAACATTGGAGAAACACCTCAGAAGAGGAGTAGAGTCATTATTTTGTCAGGTAGAGCTGGGCTCCTTTTATTTTCCATCAGGCATCATCTCCGAGTCCTTGTTATCAGCAAAGGACCAGATAAACTCACTGAATGAAAGACACTGGAGGGAGGTTGTACCCTAAGAACTGACTCTCCTGGGGTTCTTTCTTTTTTCACATTTATTACTTTATTCTAGAGCTTTCATCTAGCAATTTTCTTTAAACAATATAGTCAACTGATTCACTGAACAGTAAGATAAAATATCATTTTCTTGTTGGTGTAGAGGCTTCCCAAGGCCCTCCTGACATGTGAAGTGGAATATTTACCCAGCTCTCAGATGAGGACAGTTTTGTGGCTAAGTTGAGAACCAATGATGTTTCGATGGCTGTCTCGTCAGCCTAGTTTGTTTCTCTCCTCTCATGGGGATCACATTCCTTACTGAAACAAAACCAGTGCCCAAGGTACTGGTGACTGAAGGAGTTGGATGGGGAAAGCAGACTGAGCTGCGCTGAGTTGATCTGACTTTGTTCTTCCATGGTATTCTCTTCTACCAAATTCTGCTGGCATTGTCTCCTGTCAAATCGCTTGTCAGAGTTTGGACAAGACTTCCTTTGGTTCTCTTTCTTACTATATCATAAGACTTTCACGTGTATGGAACCTCACTAAATATTAAAGAAGAATAAAGGGGGAAATTATCTGAGAAAAATCTACATTCATAAAAAGAAAGTGGTAAGATTGTCACCAAACTTTCACCAAACTAAGTCACGTTGAGAGGTCTAAACTTTATGAACAGAGGCTAAAAGGCTTTCATCCACAGCGGCACCTAAAATGAATAGATAATGATCTCCCCGGGCAGGTGAAACTCAGTCCAGGAGCTCTGTGTAGCTCTTGATAAGGAGACAACACCACAGATTACAGAGGAAAAGCTAACAACAAAAGAGATAGTGTCAAGTACGACCTCCAAATGAAAACTCTCAAGGGCAGACACACAAGGAGGTGACACACCCTTGAGCGGTCCTTCTCACAGGCATCTCTATGTAGTTTACTTCAAGATGTGTGTGGGCGGGGCGCCTGGGTGGCTCAGTGGGTTAAAGCCTCTGTTTTTGGCTCAGGTCGTGATCTCAGGGTCCTGGGATTGAGGCCCACATCGGGCTCCCTGCTCAGTGGGGAGCCTGCTTCCGCCTGCCTCTCTGCCTACTTGTGATCTGATCTCTCTCTCTGTGTCAAATAAATAAATAAAATCTTTAAAAAAAAAAAAAAAGATCTGTGTGGGTAGAGACATATTTCTTTAAGCAATGCTTAATTATTTTCTTGAGGAATGTTGTCCCGCCCAGCAAATACCAGAAATTTAAAAGCATTTACACTTAGGGCGCCTGGGTGGCTCAGTGGGTTAAAGCCTCTGCCTTCGGCTCAGGTCATGATCTCAGGGTCCTGGAATTGAGGCCCACATCGGGCTCCCTGTTCGGCGGGGAGCCTGCTCCCCCCCCCCTTCCCCACCGCCTGCCTCTCTGCCTACTTGTGATCTCTCTCTCTGTCAAATAAAAAATCTTAAAAAAAAAAAGAAAAAAGCATTTACACTTAAAGCAACACATTTCTGAGGCTCCCACAGCTAACTCCAGTCTAAAAGCCCTGCAACCATTCCTATCCTGCCAGAGAGTTTATCAATATTCTGATACCAAAGAACTGGTAAAAGCATCACAGACTCTTGGCTGAATGTTTTCCTATAATGGCCACTATTTTCTATCTTCTTTCTCCTACCACATGGGCAATGGTTTCCTAGAGATCTGCATTCTTCACGAGTATGTCCCCTCATTTAGCCACTCATCTGGAGTTTGTCTGCTTTGTTTTGCTTGCTGGGTAGCGTAAGTATAGACAAATGTGGGTACAAAGCCTAGTCCAATGATTCATTAGGACTATTTATCATAGGCAAAATGTTTTAACTTTCTTAATAAAACCTTTGCCTCCTCTGTAAAATGGAGCTAATAAATATCTTACGGGATTGTCTTAAGAAATAGATGAATTACTCATGTTTTTATAAAGAGGCTAGTACAGCTCTGAGCATGTACTAGGTACTAAATATATTTCCTCAGTGGGACATAGCTGCTTTCACTGCACATAGTCCTGTAACAACCAGACTCCAATCCTTAGACATGAGAATAAGTTCACGTGCAGGAAATTTGTGTGACAGTCACTCTTCCCCAGAGGGGTGGAAACTGCTGAATTGCCCAGGGTCATTCAGCTGGTGCCTGGTATTTTTGAGACCAGTATCATATTTCCCTGACTTTGCCATGTTTCTTCAAGAAACTGCAGCAAGAATGGGTCTTCCCCATCTCTGTAGACCACTGGGGTTTAGCTCACCCTCCCAAAAAGAGATGTCCTATAGTTCCAAGAAAGAAAACAGTTCACAAATCAGAGAAATATAATGCTGTTTGTGGATGGTTACAAAGAAAAACTGTACATGTACATGAGTGGAAACAACCAACCGAAGCAGCAACTTCAATTTAGGGAAGAATCAACCAACATTATATACAATATCTTTGAAACACGACAACTTTAAAAGGGAAAGAGCAGATGTGTGTTGTCACTGGAGCATTGTTTAACCACCAGCCATCAATTGCGTTTCCTCCCCTCTCTCCCGATTCTAGATGATCCATGGTGGGAAAGGTTAGCCAGGTCAGATAAATACAATATTGAATCATTATGTTGTACACTTGAAACTAATACATTATATGCCAATTATACTTCAATTCTTAAAAAATCAATTAGATCAGAGATGAAAGGGTAGAGGGTGGTCAGTGCAATATTTTAGAAAATAGATTTAGATATGACCCAACTGGATGAAGCTTTAGGGAGTCAATATTTAAAGAACTGAATATAGAAGCAATAAAGGACACAGTGAACAGCCTGAGAATATGCCCAGTGGAAATGAAAGGTTAGACACTGAAACCGAAAAGTTGAAAATAAAACCAGGAGTAATGCAAAAATAATTCTGCAGAGTAAGAGGGAAGAAATGTGACCAGGATGAATAAGAAATTATAGTCATTTACTTTGAAGAGCAGAAGTTTATCGGGGTGCCGGGGTGGCTCAGTCGTTAAGTGTCTGCCTTCAGCTCAGGTCATGACCCCAGGGCTCTGGGATTGAGCCCCATGTCAGGCTCCCTGCTCAGTGAGGGGCCTGCTTCTTCCTGCCCCTCCACCCACCACGCTTGTGCTCTCTCTTGTTCTCTCTGTCTCTCTCTCAAATGAATAAATAAAATCTTTTTTTTTTTTCAAAGCAGAAGTTTATCAGTGATGAGGCAAGTTGGGGCAAATAAAAGGAACTTTAATAATTTTGATTCAATAATGTTAACTGAATGCCAATCCCGTGCCAGGCACTGTGCTAATTGATGGGGCCCAGTGGTCGGCACAACAGTGGATTTAAAGCAAGTGGCCAGGGTAGAGGGGCAGGTCATTTCACAGGATGCTGAATTCCCCCTGGAAATCCGAATGCTTGTCTTTAGCCTGTGAAGCCAGAGAAAGCTAAAGCAGGAAGAATGGTCTGACGTGAAAAACAAGGGTCCAGAGCGAAAAGCTTTAAAGGCGCCTACATAAACTGCATTTACTTCAGGAGCTACATACACATTTAACAGGAAAAGTCCCTTATCCTAATGTAAAAATAGTTTATACAGAAACACAGGGTGGTGTTAGGCACACATATGCAAACTATGTTCCATTTTAGTTGCACATTTTCAAATAAAAAAGATACATTTGTATTTTTTTCAGAGTGTCTGTTCCTACAACTTATTTCCTTATGAAAAGCATCTTTTGTTTAGACATTTAGAAAGGGTATTGCTTGAGTTTTTTCTTTCTTACCTATTTTTTCAAAGAAAAGTATTTCCCTTAAATGCCAAGTATACTTTCAAATGACTAAATAAAAGAACAGGAAAGTTATTGATTAAACATTCTCTTCTTGTTCTAAATCTTCTCACTTAGGTTCAAGGCTGTAGAGAAAAATATGGCTTAAGAAGACAAATAACAAAAATACGTTCACAGCCACTTTCATGTTTGAAGAGGTTAGGAGGATTTCATGTCTTGATTCTTCCAAATGTAAATGGCATTCAGACTAGATAAAAGGAAAAAATAGTCTTCAGGATTTCAGAAATGTTATAACAAATCACCCACATCAGTGTGCAGAGTTTCTTGCTTAAAAGCCCTTCAATTAGATTCCATTACTATAAACGGAGGTGAGAAATCAGTCAACACAACCTGAGACAAAAAAAATAAAAAATAACACTGCAATGGATACATACCAAATCCATTTTAATCTCACTAATTTTGAAAGAATGGTATATTCACACGAATGAATGGGACATGTCCAACTAGCATCACACTACAAAAGTCCCTTTAGCACATCCATGTCAAGTTAATATTCCTAAAATACCATGTTTGTAAAGTCAATAACAAGCTTTCATAGCCGTGGCTTCAAGACTGCCAACTGGTTAGAGGGCCTTATCTCTTACTGCTTCCTAATACATTCCACTCCATTCCCTCAGACACCTCCCTGCAATTTCTCCATCTTCCATTATGTTCCCCTGCAATATCGCCACTCTGTCAGATTCTGACCTCTCCCTACCAACTTCTTTTGTGCCCAATTTAAGGCTTACCTCCATCAAGCATACAAGCAGGTGAGTGACAAGTATCGACGGAGCGTCTAGTCTGTGTGGGCTAAGGTGTCACAGAGAAGAAGGGAAGGAGAAATGATGAGATACATAAATACAAATCTTGCCAGGGAACTAATGATGGAGGTCAAAGTATAGCTTTCAGGAACAAGCCCAGGTCAAGGTCATATGCAACAAAGGCTTAACTACATAGTGCAGAGAGAAAAGAAACTCCAATTTAAAGGAGTTAACTAAGCTATGTATTCCAACAAAGATATGTGTATATAAAATAGAACAACATAATTCCTGGTCTCCTCTAAAAGGTGCTTTTATGGGTGCTTTCTTTCCCCATCTACACTGTAAGCCTTTCAGAGACAGGGAATTTTCATTTCAGTACACCAGTGCCTACCATAGTGGTCACCACACTGCTAGTTCTCAATGATGTTGGTTGAATTTTAATACACCTCATCTTTGCTCCTGCTGAACTGTACTTAAATCATCTAGCATGTGGCTAAATAGAGGTGCACAGGTAATACATATGTGTTCCTCATCTTCTGTTAGAGTATGTGCCGCTATAAACTGAATACATGCTCCCCAAATTCATATGTTGAAAGCTAATCTCCAATGTGATGGCCTGTGGAGGTGGAGATTTGGGAGGTGTTACGTCCTGAGGTTAGAACCCTCATGAACGGGATTATAAAAGAGGCCCCAGAGAGCTCCCTTCCTATGCTACATGTGAGGACACACACACACACGAATAAAAATAATAATCTATGAACAAGGGTGCAGGCTCTCACCAGACACAAAATCTTCCAACACCTTAATCTTGGACTTCTCAACCTCTACAACTGTGAGAAATAAACTCCTGCTGTTCATAAACCCCCTTGTCTATAACTTTGGTACAGCAGCCCTAATGGACTAAGACATGGGATTCATTGGATTTACTTTTTTTTTTTTTTTAGGTTGAAGAAACATTGGAAGATGAGGTATCAAATCCCAGCATGGAAACTCCAGGCTTTCTTGCAGCTCATCAACATTTAGAACAGAGCGCCTGGAACACTGAAAGGAATCAGGCAGTTTATGTATGCTTCTACTTTTGTGCCATTGTCCTCTGGGGAACCGAGAAATTAAATGTGTTTTCACACAAACAATTTTACCTAGTGAGTCCTCTTTACCCTGCAAGAATTGAAAGATTCACTGCTTATTTAGGATAGATTTTTAAAAAGTATTTATAAAATAAAATTTCATTTGAAATCATTGATAATTTGATTTCATGTGTTATCATGAACAAGTGGCTTACCTGCATTCTGCAAATTATTTAAGTCTTATTATAAATGTGTAAAGTTATTGAAACTATTCTTTGATTGCTTTGGAATTGTCAGGTTTTAATTCTTGGTGCAATTACTGTTGTTGCCTAAATATTTTGTCTATGATCAAAGAGATTATAATAAGTCTGGCTTCTAAATTCAGTATAAGCTGAATTTTTTAATATTTTCTCAGCAAATGCATTCTCAGTAGTGTCACATTTTTATCCTCTAACAATTAGTTTGTTATTTTCTGAAAGGACTAAAAATTATCTGAACTATATCTAAAAACTGAATTGGATAATCAAATTATATAATATAGTTTGGCATCATATTGGTTTATTTATAAATAAACTGAAGCACACATTTCTCCTAGATATTGGAACAGACTTTTCTATATAATCCATACATTGACTCAACAGATAAAACCAAAAGGGATACCTTAGCGTGTTACGCATTAAGAATGAAGGCAATAGGATTCTAAGCTAGAGAAACCTACAGGAACAGTGTAACACATGACTGAAATAATTTCCTTTTTTTTTTTTTTCTGGTATCCTACAAAAGAGCAGGAAATTGTCCCTCCTACCTCTTAAATTCTGTAAAAGAGGAGAGGAGGAGGAATAATGCAATTTTTTTGAAATAATGACTCTCCTCTAAGTCACTGCAATTGGTTTCACGCACACTTGAGAATTTCATTTTCGCTCTTCTATAAAGTATGTTGAAAATTGTGATAGATTTCTTCCTTTCTCTCTCTCTCCCTCTTTCTTTCTTTCTTTCTTCTTTTCTTTCTTTCTGTTTCTTTCTACAACACTGGGTTACAGAAACATCTTTTCATCACTGCCTCACTTGTTAACCTACAGTGACATTTCTACTTTAGCTTTATTTTTACAGTATTTCAGAGGTGTCTGATCATCTTTCAAATGATTAAGTGATAAGACCATCCAGAAAGGAAAGGATGGTAACATCAGCCACAGCAGTTTCTCAGAAGAGGGAGGATGAAGTGCCTTATTCTGCTCCTAAATCAGCAGCAGCAGACAAATTCAATGTCATGGTCAGAACCCAAGGGGGTTCCACACCAACACGTCAGCCTCCCACTCCTATCTCAGGTACAATGCTTTAGAAATTGGGCTGCAATAAATTATGTCCATATTTTCATTTTACATTAACAGAGTGGATTTTAATTTAGGTTTCAAATCCACTGAAGAATTACATACCTCACAATCAATAACTTTGTTTTACCCACAGCCTTGAGAAATTAATGACATTAACACTGCATTGAGCAGCCTTAGAGAGCCTTGGGGTCACGTGTGATTTCAGGCTCATTCTTCAGCAAGCTGTTTAGCCCAGGCAAGTCATTGTCATATTTCAGCAAGGGACATGTCCAGTTATAAGAGTCACCATATTCAGGAAAGCCCAAAGTTATGATGACTACCTCCAGTGTATGGTGCTTCTCTGTCAAGATTCAGTTTAGAAATCCAAGGTCATTTTTATCATAAGCAATTCTACCTAAAAATATGGTTGACATTTTGCTCTGATCAGGTTACCAGGGGAACAGAGCTAGCAAGTTAACCAAAGGTCAGATTCTGACATTGCAGGGGAAATGGGGCTTAAGAAGTGCAATTTTGAACGTATTTGCAATACCTATGAGACCATCCAGTGGCATGTGGGGAGTTGGATACTCCTTGACCACAGATGAGAGATCTTGACTGGACATAGAAATTCAGGAGTTATTTGCATATGGGTGTTGTTTAGTGATCTCATCTAGAGTGAAAGGTGAGAAGACGGTGCAGGATAAAGCTGAAATCTAACATTTAGAAATCTGATAGGAGAGGATGGCTGAGGAGGAGTGACTTAAGACATAAGAGAAAAATCCATGAGAGTACCAGTAGCGGAAGCTTGTGGAATAAGGTGTCTTCTTAAAAGAAAAGAAAAACTGCTCAACTTTGTGCATCAATAATGAGGTGATTAAAAATGTGCATTATGTCTCTAAAGGCAAGGGAAGCAAGCGTAAAAACAAGATTTGGGGACTTGTTCAAGATAAAAAGCTTCTGCACAGCAAAAGAAACAGTCAACAAAAGTAAGAGGCAACCCATGGAATGGGAGAAGATATTTGCAAATGACATTACAGATAAAAGGCTGGTATCCAAGATCCATAAAGGACTTCTCAAACTCTGCACCCAAAAAATAGATAATGCAGTCAAGAAATGGGCAGAAGACATGAATAGACACTTCTCCAAAGAAGACATACAAATGGCCAAGAGACATGTGAAAAAATGCTCAACATCACTAGCCATCAGGGAAATACAAATCAAAACCACAATGAGATACCACCTTATACCACTGAGAATGGCAAAATTTAACAAGACAGGAAACAACAAATGTTGGTGAAGATGTGGAGAAAGAGGAACCATCTTACACTGTTGGTGGGAATGCAAGCTGGTACAGCCATTCTGGAAAATAGTATGGAGGTTCCTCAAGACATTAAAAATATAGCTACTCTGTGACCCAGCAATTATACTACTAGGTATTTATCCCAAATATACAGATATAGTGAAAAGAAGGGGCACATGCACCCCAATGTTCATAGCAGCAGTGTCCACAACAGACAAACTGTGGAAGGAGCCAAGACACCCTTCAACAGATGAATGGATAAATAAGATGTGATTCCTGTATGCAATGGAATACAACTCAGCCACTGGAAAGGATGAATACCCGCCATTTGCATCGACATGGATGGAACTGGAGGGGATTATGCTAAGTGAAATAAGTCAAGCAGAGAAAGACAATTACATGGTTTCACTCATGTGGAACATAAGGACTAATACAGAAGACCACAGGGGAAGGGAGGGAAAACTGAATGGGAAGAAAACAGAGAGGGAGACAAACCATGAGAGACTCTGGACTCCAGGAAACAAACTGAGGGTTACAGAAGGGAGGGGGTTGGAGGGATGGGGTAATGGAGTGATGGGTATTAGGGAGGGCACGTGTGGTGATGAGCACTGGGTGTTATACGCAACTAATGAATCATTGAAAACTATATCAAAAACTAATGATGTACTATATGTTGGCTAACTGAATATAATAAAAAAAGAATTAAAAGAGAAATAAAGAGGAATGAAATAAAAATACATAAATAAAATAAATAAAAAGTGTGCATGGGCTTTGCCAACCAAAAGTTTTCAGTGAATAATAATAAGCATTTTTAGTAGAATGGCAGCAACCAGACTGACTTCAGTGAGAAAATGAATGGAAAGTCAGAAACTGGAAACAGCATGTGTAGAACTCTGAGCTAACTTGTCTTTGAGAAAAGTTTATAAACTGTGTGTCCTACAGCCAATTGTATAAAACAACTGTGGTCTCACCTAAACACCAATCCTACCTCAAGAAGAATTTGTCATAGTGTACTTGCTTCTACTGGTAGGAGATTCACATTTCTGGTCTTTGTCTGCTTTCCATCAGAAAGCAGGCTCCCTATTTGCCACTTCTTAGGGATTTTCCCAGATCTTGCTATCTGGATGCAAATGTTCCATGAGTTTAATTTTATCCAGAGTTAAATGACCATAACATAAGGCTTGTATTCCTGATCATGGCAGGTGTCCCTAACCAGCTTCTGCACTATTATTTCCATGCCTCCGTGTTTTGGGCATTGGCACTGACTGCTAGCATGGTTCTCCTTGAGCTTCCTTTATTCTACCAATCACAGCATTCACATTCCGGACTATGCTTGCTCTTTGAACACTTGCCTTCTCAAGGAGGATCAGGCTTCCTAAATCCTGGGGAGCTCAACAAAATCAGAGACAACACTCTCTAATATAAAGGTTTTATTAGTAATTATGCTATAGCGTTGGTCTAGACATTTTTGGTCAGGTTCTTGCTAATCACCTGGGTTTCCATAATTGAGCCATCCAATTGCCACTCACAGACTAGTCCAACATCATGCCCAGTACTGATTGCAAAATGATCATTGTTCTTTCTCTCTTGTCTGACAGGATCCCTTGGTCTATACTGTGTTGACTTCTCGGTCAGCTTTAATATGAAGAACTCTGTGGTCTAGTTTCAGGACATTTGAGGATCCATTTATCAAGCTCCCACAGTTTTGGTTCAGCTTAATTACCTATTTATTTTTTAAAATTCTAAGATTTTACTTACGAGATATAAGTATCAGTGAGTTCCAAACTTTACTGACTGTGCACCACAATCCGCAAAAAAAAAAAATTTTGTAGACCACTACTTTGTATACTGTGAACAGTATAATGCATATAATAAAAAGAGAAGAGATGAGGTATAATAAACATGAGTAAAAATTATGTTTTCAGTGTCCACTTTCAAAAACCACTCCTTTATTTCTCTCTGGTCATTGTTTACCTTGCTCAGTACTCAGAAGTCATTCTAAATCGAATACTTTTATGTTCATTTTGGGGAATTCTCAACCATTATCTCTCTCTATTTTTTTTTAAAGATTTTGTTTATTTATTTGACAAAGAGAGATCGTAAGTATGCAGAGAAGCAGGCAGAGAGAGAGGGGGAAGCAGGCTCTCCACCAAGCAGAGAGCCCGATGCAGGGCTCGATCTCAGGACCCTGAGATCATGACCTGAACCCAAGGCAGAGGCTTAACCCACTGAGCCACCCAGGCGCCCCACGGCCATTATCTCTTGAAATAGTTTCTACACCATTCTTTGTATTTTCTCTTTTCTCAATCTGTAGCACATGTACACTGGACTTTCTGAATCTTCTACGTCTCCTAACCATCTCATACTTTCCGTTTTTATATCTTTGTGCAGTGTTCTCCCGGTTCATCATTCTCTCCTCAGCTGTTTCCAGTCTTTATTCAAAGTATCTGTTTTCCTTTAACTTCTATAACAATTTTATGAAGTCCTAAGAATCTTAATTTAATTTCAATACATCTGCTTGTTTCCTTGTCACTCGTTCTTATTTTATTATCGTTGGTATTTTTTAATGTCCCTATTCCATTATTTATCTTTTAAGGGACATAAAAGATATTTACTTGAAAGTTTTTTTCAGATTGTTTAATGCTCCCCGTCTTGGGAAACATAGATTCCTAAACTTGCTAAATGTATTGTGTACTTTTCATTCTATTGACCTTCTCAGATACTCAGGGGGACTGTGTTCTGTGTAAACCCATTATAGCTTCATGAAGTCCCCAGTGTTGATGGTGTAGTGTCCAGCCCTCAGGCCCTGTCAGGGAAACTCAGCTTAAGAACAGCATTTTATGTTCCTAAGCTTCAATTTCCGCTTATCCCCATAGATGCTTGTCTTTTTTTTTTTTTAAGCATTTCTGCTTAGAGTCTCCAGAGGGTTTCCTTTCCTAGCATTTTAAATTTATTCTTTTTCTTAATTTTTATAAGTATGTACCCAGTATTTCTTATGACTTGAAGCAGATGAGAGAGGAGTCAGCATGAGCTCAATTCTCAATTTACTCTCTTGATACATATTTCTTGTTCTTGGTCCTTGCCTCAGCTTTGCTTTCAGTCCAATAACCAGCCAGAAGAGTAAATGAAAAACTGAGCTTGAGTAGGCAAGTAACTTACTCTCTTCTAAGATGTCCAACCACTTCATATTCTAAAATGATACTCTAAGCAGGCAGGGGAACCAGGGAACATATGTCTGTGGTCTGAAACCTGGACAGGCCATTACAAACATCTATTCTTAGCTTTGCTCTTGACTTTTGAAATAGCCTCAGGTAAAATCTGCTGTTTCAGCTCTGTATTGATGCTTCATACTAACCTCAAAAGACCTTTCCCCTCAATTCAATTTGAAAATATACCTCTGCTATGAAGTTGGCTATGAGTTTTTTAAACCCCAGATTTTCCTAACCCACAAAAACAAGATCTTGAGTAAGAAAAAGGACAACCCAATTAAGTCTGTTCTTCTTTTTCTCCCCTATCCTTTTGCAAACACAAAAGGAAACCCACTTCTTTCATCTTTCGCCCTCGATCTCATTAACCAATACTTCAAAAAATATTGCTCTCTTTCATGCCCTCTTTTTCTAATCTCCTAAAGAGTTGTAGTTTCCAAATAGAATTAAAATTATAATAAGAATTTGACATTAAAATACTACATAAGTGTTTAATAAAAAGACATTTCGAGGGTCAGAAAATAATTTTTTAAAGATTTCATTGAAAAGTACTGTCAGGGGTGCCTGGCTGGCTCAGTTGGTAGAGCATGTGACTCTTGATCTCAGGATTTTGAGTTTGAGCCTCACACTGGGAATAGAGATTACTTTTAAAAAAAATTAAGAAAAAAAAAAGAAAAGTACTTTCAAATGTGTAAGAAAATTGAGCACTGGACAGAAAAAGCAGATCTAAAAATGGATGTAGAGTTAATAATTGAATCTAGCAATGTGGGAAGAAGTAGCAAAGGTACTATAAAAGGTATCACAGTTAAATTTTTATAAAACAGCAGTAATTATGTTTTTAAAAACTTACCATCACTGAAATAATGAGTGAGAAAAAAATTAGGGTATATTTTCATCTTTATACTTACATATTATCTTGGTAGGAAAATGTTCTTTCTGTATCAGAACATATGCTGTTTTCATTACTTTTCTTAATGGTGTGAGTCACAAATTCATCTACCATATTTTTTCACCCTAATGAAAGTTCTTAGGCACCAATGGCCTTATTTACAGACTCTATCTTCTTAAATACCTTGCTTCCCTTCAGGGAGATAGAAAATAAGAATGGTGGGACCAGGGCACCTGGGTGGCTCAGTCATTAAGCATCTGCCTTCGGCTCAGGTCATGATCCCAGGGTCCTGGAATCGAGCCCAACATCAGGCTCCCTGCTCAGTGGGAAGCCTCCTTCTTCCTCTTCCACTACCCCCCCTTGTGTGTGCTGTCTCTCTCTCTCTGTCAAATAAATAAATAAAATCTTAAAAAAAAAAAAAAGAATGGTGGGACCAAGGTGATTATGGGCTGAAAGGAGCTAGTTTAGAGAGAACTCAACAAAGTCTCTTTGGTGTGATCCAGACCAGCAGCTCTGTCCAGTGATTTTGCTAGCCAAGGTATCAATTAAAAATACACGACGTGTGGTGAGCACAGCATAATGTATAGACTTGTTGAATCATTATGTTTTACACCTAAAACCCATGTAATATTGTATGTCAACTATACTTCAATTTTAAAAAAATGGAAAATTTGTGGAATAAACTTAGGAAATATGGCAAACTAAATATGTGTTTACCCCTCTCCCCAAATTAAAAAAAAAGATTTAAAAATTATAAGAATAATGAGAATGGAAAGAGAAACAAAGAGACATCCACAAATACCTGGAAGATAAAAAGTGAATGAACGAATGACTTATGAATGACTTAGAAGAGCAGAGGAAGCTGAAATCCAAAGGCCCGAGGAGAAGATACTGATGGAAAGAAAGACATTTCCATAGAAGCCTGAAAATGCATAGGATCTAGCAGCACCAGGTATCATGGGAGGTGCAATGAGACAAGGTAGAAACGAGGGAAGCATTAGTCAAAAGTCTATGAATCAGAGCAGTTAGACACATAAGTCTCTTCCTCCATCCCATACCACTGTACAAGGATTCCTCCTCCCACAAACTGGAAGAACAAAGATTTTGCTCAGGAGAAACTGATCCAGGAGAGGCATGTGTATAGTGGAAATTGAAGGTGGGTAAATGCCACTCAGCAATGGAAATCTCAGATCCCTACTGGTCTACCTTCCCTAGTGCTAGAAGCCTAAACAAGCAAGCAAGCAAACAAACAAACAATCAAACCCCCCCCCCACAAACCTGGAATATTCTTAAACTACTTCCACAAAAGAACCTGAGGTGGTGTCCACCTCAGTGAACAGACATGCTTACCCTCTGATCACCTTAGAATAAATCCTAAGAATTGATTAACTGCATCCCTTAGCTCCCTCCAACACATATACAAATCATCATCACCATCATCATCAAACTTCCCATAAACTTTCATCTGGTCTCACTCCTATATATGAGTGACATCCAAAGATCACCAACATGAAGGGGAGCAGAAACAAATGAGAAAAAAGAACACTAAGGACACAAACTAATAGGATTTTATAAAGAAACAAATAAAAGAACAGGGAGGAAATTAACAAAGAACCAATAAAGGAAGATTACTGAGTGCTAAAAATATAAATTAATAGATTGAAAGAATGAAAGGATATCATCAGAGATCATGAGAGTTGAAAATACTAGAGATAAACAGGAATTTTTGAGTTTATAGAGGTTATTTACAAACGGAGCAAAACACAGGGAGTCAAATGGCATTTTATTTCTCAAGTTAACACTGATGCTAAAAGGCAATACCTTCAAAATTCTGAGTTGAAATGATTTTCAACTTAGACTTCTATACCAAGCCAATGTGTCAATCCATCATGAGCATAAATTATATTTTCTGAAATGCAAGGACTCAGAATTTTACCTCCTGAATGCCCCTGCATGTATAATGAAAACATATTTTGAGAACAAGAGGTAGTATGCTAAATTGATTTAGGCACAGATCCTAGAATTGGAATCCTCAGTTTGAATTCTTTCACTTTCTAGCTGTGGGCCATTGAGGAAATTATTTAACCTTTGTGCACCTCAATTTCCTTATCAGTAAAATGGAGGTAACAGTATTTACCATGAGGTAGGTAGTATTAGGAGGTAGTACCTACCTAATAGAAACATATTAGGATTCAGCAAGTCCATTCATGTTAAAAGTGTCTGGCACATAACAAATGTTAATTAATATCACTATTAACTTTATCAAATCACAGAAGATATGAATTTAGAATCCAGGATATAAGAAATTCTACATAGTGTCAGAAAAGTAAGTCTAGAGGACAGCTACCTATCTACCTAGAGAGCAATCCATACTTAATAGGAGTTTGGAGGGTTCAGGATGGGGTATCCAGGGAAAAAGAAACTTAAGCACTATTTGGAACTGCGAGCATTTGGAAAAATTATTATAGGCAAATGACAAATCTTTGTAAGCATTTGGAACATAACTACCATAAGCATAAAGAAAACAAGTTTTAAATGCAATTTTTGGCTTCAGAAAAAAAGCTGTATGAAATATAATCATAGTATATTACTTGACTTAGTAGCGAACAATAGATACCTAGTCATAGGAATGAACAATAGATACCTAGTCATAGGAATGTAGACACTAACAAAATGATTTAACCAAAAATAATAATATAATTATAATGAGAGGATGATAGTGAGGAAGGTGAGAGGCAGTAGGAGTCAGTAAGAGACTTAAATCCTCAAGTACTATACCAAGAAGTCAATAGATGGTGCCTAAAATGGATGAATCAGCAAGCATCAATATAAGCTTATTATTTAGAGGTATAGAGGTAAATATCAGAAAAAGCAGTAAAAAGAAATTTAAGAGAAGTTTTCTCTATGGGAAAAAAACTGGATGGGGATAGGGACTTCTGCTTTTCAAAATATAAAGCTTTTTATACTATACGATTTAGCTATTACTTTGTTTACAATTTATCATAAAATAACACAGTAAAAATGAAGGTAACTAAAGTAAATCATGTCATCCAAAAGTCCATTTATTCATTAAAGCATTATCAAACCTCTGCCATATGTCAGATATGTTAGATCTGATGTTAAAATGCATAAAACAGCTTTAAGCTTCAGGAACTCACAAATTAGCAAGGGAATTCACAGGAAATTCTTAACAGGAGACAATTTGATAAATGTGATAAAAGTAGTATGAACAAAATATTCTGAAGAACGGGGACAAATCCATTTGCTCTTCCTGAGCAGGTAAATTTTTTAAAACAACATTTTGCATGGATAATACACAATGCTGCAAAAGCCAAAAGGTATAAAAAAGTATATATGGTGAAATTTAAATCTTCCTCTCATCCCTGGTCCCAACACCTTTACATCTTCTAAGAGACAACTATTGTTAACGATTACTCTGTATCCTTCCGAAGATATTCTGTACATTTTGAACATGAATAGAAATATATACTCATAAATAAGTATTAAAAATATACTTGCATACAAATAGTTGCACATAATATGGATTCCTGCATGATAATTTTCATTTAAAATGCCATGAAGGTAATTCCACATTGGACATATAGAGGTGTCTTGGGATTTTTTTTAATGTTGGCAGAGTATTTCATTGTTCATAAATTATTTAAACAGACCACTGCTGATAGATATTATGACTGTTTCCAATGTTTTACTACCCCAAGCAATGCTGAAACATCTTAGTACATAACATCACTTTGCAAAGGTACACATATATCAGTAGGTACATTTCTAGAAGTGGACTTTCTAGGTAAAAGCAAGTTTTGAAGTGTGTCCATACTGAAAGTTAAAGTTAACCTAATGTCAGATTTTGATTGGATAACTTAAGTGAACACCTGCAACAAACCTGTATGAATTTTAATGAAACGAGCATTTTGATGAGTCTAGTTGAATCAATGAAGACAGAACATTTCCTCAAGCCCATCGCTGAAGGTAAATGAAAAGCCTCTCCCTACTTCACTAGCCAATGTTCCGGTATTGAGATTGAGATCTGAATTACTCGCTGGACGTAAACATTCATAACCAAGGTTAAAGACCAATTATATTTATCAGAACTAAAGATGGTCTTTCCTATGGCTACACACAGAAATGTCTGGTAGCAAAACCACAGTGTAGTTTATTTGCTTATAGCCTTCCCTCTTCGTATTGTCTTACTTCCTGTTGCCCTCTCTGTGTAGCTTAGGTTTTATTTATTATTTACTTATTTTAATTTTATTTATATATTTTTTAAGATTTTATTTATTTACTTGACAGAGAGAGAGACAGCGAGAGAGGGAACACAAGCAGGGGGAGTGGGGGAGGGAGAAGCAGGCTTCCGGCTGAGCGGGGAGCCCGATGTGGAGCTTGATCCCAGGACGCTGGGATCTGACCTGAGCCGAAGGCAGTGCCACCCAGGCGCCCCTGTAACTGGGTTTTAATGATGATTTCATCTCCTTTGCTCCTCCCTTGACAACCAGGATTCTAAACTGCTGGCCCAATCTCAGGACAATGCCACAGAATTAAAATCTGGATCGATTTCCTACTTAAAATTAAATTGCTAAATGTAATGAGTCCACAATATAAAGTTTCAAACGGGCCTACGGCATAAAGGATACCCTATCTGGTTATAAAAGATATTTTACTGAGGCAGTTTCTCTTTTCATTCTTCTAACTGTAGTGCTTCTGCCATTCCATACATTTCAGGAATAGGCAAATTAATCTGTAAGCATCAATAGCTTCATCCAATCTGTCCTGCCTGGTTTCTGAAACACTTGGTAAATAGAGTCTGGACAAAAAATTGGGTAAATTATTCATTGTTTTTATTATCTAAATACCATTTTTCTCATGATGTAAGAGTCCCTGGCCTACAAAACTCAGTAAGGTATTTAAGGTGATGAAGAAACTTTTACTATACTAAATTGTACATGATAGAATTAGAAATGGCTACAGTTTTAGCTTTCACCCAAGGGTTTTTTTTTTTAAGTCCTTCAGTAATTAAAGCAGGCTCTTTTTTTTTCTAATGTGAGAATTTTTTTAAATTTATTTTTGTTTTTTTTTTTAATTTTATTTTTTTCAGTGATCCAGGAGTCATTGTTTATGCACCACACCCAGTGCTCCATGCAGTACGTGCCCTCTTAAAGCAGGCTCTTAAAAAGAAAATGATCTAAGCCATAATATCTATATAATAAAATAATATGAATTCTCATTCAAAGAGGCCATGTTGTCCTCTTTTAGAGATAACACTGCAGTGGCTTATAACTCTGCTTTCTAAGAAGTAATTATGGTTTGAAGGTTATGGTTTTGTTAAAAAAACACTGGGTTATTAGAGAATTGATGATCTTTAGCTTCGTATCAATTGCTCAATACTCAGGAGATTTAAAGAAATGAAGAACTGCTCATTGTAGATCCTAATATGTTTCTTAAGTAACATCTCCATTATAAAAAGATAATTGTTTTATTATGTGTAAAGGATATGTCTATCTCCTTAATTTATATGACGCATTATGCAGAAGATATTTAAGTGTTTTACTTTCTAAAGCATTTTTATTGTCTTAAAAAATATCTCCACATAAAGGAAAATATCCTGGATGGTAGGGGGAACTCTGCCCAGTATTAAAAATTAGCATCTAAATTAGCCATAAAGTGGAAAATGCATTGGTGGGAATTGGGGATTAACAATATCTCAACAGAATAAAAGAGGAACTCTGACATCTTAGGCCTTTAATGAATCAATTTATGATCACTGGGATTTCTGCTGCACAAAACAAAGCAATGACTTGCTCCCTCATACAAACTGATAGCTCATTTATCATCCTTTCTTGGTACCAACTGTGAGCAATACAAAGACTGAACCAGTAGAAGAACCATCCTCCATTCAGGCTTCCTTACTAGAAAGAACAGCACAGAGTAGAACAGTCTGTAGAGGTCACCTTGTCAATTACTATTGTACAATCATCTGGATGCCCCCTCCAGTCCTTCAGTGGAAACTGACAACAAAATACTCCTCCTTCTTTGTTAATTTTAAGCAAATCTTCAGGAGTCCATGAGCATGTGTGTCCTTCACTATCAAAGGAGTTCTAACAGCAGGATGACATTTTTTTCTTGTGTGTGGACCTCTCTAAGTTATCTGTGATTAGAGATTACTGGGAGGGAGGCATATTCTTTTTTTATTTTTTTATTTTTTCATTTTTAATTTTTTTTTATTATTTGCCCCAGGGGAACAAGTCTGTGAATCATCAGGCTTACACCTTTCACAGCACTCACCATAGCACAAACCCTCCCCAATATCCCATCCACCCTATCCCTAGGGAGGCATATTCTTAATTGCTGCCGTTTAAGAGGTAAAATTAATGACACTCTCCCATGTATTTATTTATTTTTTTAAAAGATTTTATTTATTTATTTCATAGAGGGAGAGAGATCACAAGGAGGCAGAGAGGCAGGCAGAGAGGGGGGGAAGCAGGCTCCCCGCTGAGCGGGGAGCCCGATGCGGGCCTCGATCCCAGGACCCTGAGATCATGACCTGAGCTGAAAGCAGAGGCTTTAACCCACTGAGCCACCCAGGCGCCCTCCCATGTATTTAGATGAGTGTATAATGATTCATACCACAAAAATATATTCACCAAAGAACGTGCCCTATCTACAACCCTATGAGACTTTTTCATGATGCCTTCTTGCCTCCTGGTTAATCTTCTGAGAGTGAATGCTCAGCTTTGTGGGCTCATTCTCTGCCAAACATTATTAAAGCACAACATATTAATTCATGTAAGCCTCACCACTTTGGGAAAATGTATGGAAAAGTGTTAATGTAACAGGCTTGACTGCTATCCTTTGAAAGGCCTACCTACAAGTTTCACTTGGCTGGCATCTAGGAATGTGGTTTTCAGGGGGGTTTTCACCATTCCCAGAAACGATAGGAGTAGTTCACTATGCCTAACGATTTGTGCAAATGATATAGTTTACATTAATACCTGCTTTCCTTCTGGGTATCTGGAATTTGACACATGCCAGATGGAGGATACTCAGGTGACAGCTCCCAGTAAAAATCCTGTTGAATCTCTAATGCTCTTCCCTGGTTGGCAACACCTCACAAGTGTTGTCTCAACTCATTGCTGAAAGAATTATGCATGTCTTGTGTGACTCCACGAAGAGAGAACCACTGGAAGTTTGCACCTGGTTTTCCTAGTTACGCCCCAAGTGCCTTCTCCCTTTCCTGATTTTGGTCTGTATCCTTTCAACCACAGTAAGTCACAGCTGTGCATACTCAACCAAATGCTGAGTTCTTAGGATTCCACCTAGTGAATTGCTAAACCTGGGGTTGGTTTCAGGGAACCTGACATACAGAGTGTATTCTTATTACCCACATTAAACAAAGGAGAAAACTGAAGTGCAGAAAGGTTAAGAAAATCCCAAAGTTCCCATCAAGGCTTTTAGTAAAGGTCAAAGATAATTTTGGGGGACATAACAGTGCTCAACCTTCCAATCTTCCACTGCCTTTGAGAAGGTTACAGAATAAGGTTTCCACAGATTTCCCTGTTTTACTAGTATTCAGTGACAGTGTTGTTCTCATTTCTTGCTACAATAAACAATAAAAACATATACATATGGATACATACATACTTCTGGACACCAGACCAGAGGTCAGCAAACTACAGACCACAGGACAAACCTAGCCTGCCACCTGCGTGTGTATAGCCTGCCTGCTAAGAATGGCTTTACATTTTTAAATGGTTAAAAAGAGGCAAAAGAAGAATAATATAAGGTGACATTAAAATTGATAAGTCCAAATTTGAGTGTTCATATCTGGTTTTATTAGAACACATCCATGCCCATTAATTTACATATTTCTAGGGCTGCTTGCATGTTACTGGCAGAGTAATTGTAACAGAAACCATATGGCCGTCAAAGCCTTTTATAGAAAAAGAGGGAGCTCCCTCCTCTAGACCCTTCAGGTCAAGGCCTTTCTCTCTTAGCCAATCTTATGCCAGTCTTGCACGGCTATCAACCCCCACATATCATTTTTCTAGCCCTGTTATCTCGAGAAAACTCCCTCAATCTCCTAAAAGCCAAAGCGCCTACGTTTTATATTTCTGGTCCTGTGAACTTGAAGAAAAACCACTTCTTTTCTCTGGGCTTCATTTCCTCATTTGAAAAATGGTAATAATACTATCAGCCTTAGAGCAAAACTGTGAAAATTAAATGAAATAATACAGATACAATTATCTATTTCAAAATAAGAACTCAAGAAATGGTACTTGCTACTCGTAATAGATGTAGTTTTTATAATATCCAATAATCTTTTCATCTCTTAGTACAATGCAGAGCTTATTGTGGATGATCAGTTTTAAAAAACATACTTTATTAGCATGGCATTATACAAAATAACCCAAGTATCACTGGGGAGTAGGAAGAATTTGGGTCAATTTCCTACCTTCCGAGTTTCTGCATTCTCATTGTTAAAAGGCCTGTGACATTACCTGGTTCTCTCTGAAGGGTCCTTCAAAGGATCAGGTACCTCTTTTTCTCAGATACTTGGTCTCAAATGGTACTCAGAATCAAGAGGCCTCTCCCGTGATACCTAAGATCCAGTGCCCTTACACCACAGTAACTTCCAAACCCTAGATTTCTCAGCATTAGAAGTCATTTCGAAGAGGCTGTCCTATATCTTGGTACAATTTCCTAATTATCCACTAGACCTTCTCCTGCTTTTATCAGATTATAACTGACCTAATTTGTAGACTCCAGTGAAAAGAGTCTCATTAAAAACCCTCATCTCTTTAGCAGCTGCTCTTTTCTCCCCAAAATGATCTAGGTCAGCATGGCCCAATACAACCAGCTGGAGAAATTACATAGTCACTTGAGAACCTTCTGAAGGGAATGTGCAAGGAGTGCGGTCTTTAAGGAATGATAACAGACATGTACTGACTAGGAGGGCAGTTGAGAGCAACTGCAAAGGTAAAGGTACTTTCAGAATTGTCTGAAAGGTATAATGCTTGATAACTCCTACTCCGCTTCCTCTTACAGAAAAGTTTTTTAAGATCCCTATTCATGGGGAGACGAACCAT
>LNAC01001126.1:135724-146607 GCA_002007465.1 Ailurus styani
TTGTGTCTTCCTCAATTTCTTTCATGAGTGTTCTATAATTTTCTGAGTACAGATCCTTTGCCTTTTTGATTAGGTTAATTCCTAGGTATCTTATGGTTTTGGGTGTGATTGTAAATGGGAACAACTCCTTAATTTCTCTTTCTTCTGTCTTATTGTTAGTGTGTAGCAATGGAACAGATTTCTGTGCATTGATTTTATATCCTGCCTCTTTGATGAATTCCTGTATGAGTTCTAGCAATTTTAGGGTGGAATATTTTGGGTTTTCCACATAGTGTATCATGTCACCTGTGAAGAGTGAGAGTTTGACTTCTTTTTTGCCAATTTGGATGTCTTCTATTTTTTTTCATTATCTGATTGCTGGTCCATCAGCATAGGACTGCTAGTACGATGTTGAACGGCAATGGTGATAGCAGACATCCCTGCCGTGTTCCTGACCTTAGGAGAAAATCTCAGTTTTTCCCATTGAGAATGTTATTCACTGTGGGCTTTTTGTATATGGCTTTTATGATACTGAGGCATGTACCCTCTATCCCTACACTGTGAAGAATTTTAATCAAGAAAGTACATTGTACTTTGTCAAACACTTTTTCTGCATCTACTGAGAGGATCATACGGTTCTTGTCCTTTCTTTTATTAATGTACTGTATCATATTGATTTGTGGATGTTGAATCACCCTTGCAGCCCAGGAATAAATCCCATTTTGTTATGGTGAATACTTTTAATGTACTGTTGGATCCTATTGGCTAGTACCTTGGTGAGAATTTTTGCATCCATGTTTATCAGGGATATCGGTCTGTAAATCTTTTTGGTGGGGTCTTTGTCTGGTTTTGGGTTCAAGGTAATGCTGGCCTCATAGAAAGAGTTTGGAAGTTTTCCTTCTATTTCTATTTTTTTAAACAGCTTCAGAAGAATAGGTATTAATTCTTCTTTAAATGTCTGGTAGAATTCTCTTAGGGAGCCATCTGGGCCTGGACTCTTATTTGTTGGGAGATTTTTGATTATGGCTTCAATTTCTTTGCTGGTTATGAGTCTGTTCAGGTTTTCTACTTCCTCCTGTTTAAGTTTTGGTAGCTTATACATCTCTAGGAATGCATTCATTTCTTCCAGATTGCCTGATTTGTTGGCATATAGTTGCTCATAATACGTTCTTATAATTGTATTTCTTTAATGTCAGTTGTGATCTCTCCTCTTTCATTCATGATTCTATTTATTTGGGTCCTTTCTCTTTTCTTTTTGATAAGTCTGGCCAGGGGGTTATCAATCTTATCAATTCTAAGAATCAGCTCCTGGTTTCATTGATCTGCTCTACTGTTCTTTTGGTTTCTATTTCATTAATTTCTGCTCTAATCTTTATTATTTCTCTTCTCCTTCTGGGTTTAGGTTTTATTTGATATTCTTTCTCCAGCTCCTTTAGGTGTAAGGTTAGGTTGTATATTTGAGACCTTTCTTGTTTCTTGAGGGAGGCTTATATTGCTATATACTTCCCACTTAGGACCACCTTTGCTGCGTCCCAAAGATTTTGAATGATTGTGTTTTCAATTTCCTTTGTTTCCATGAATTTTTAAAAATCTTTAATTTCCTGGCTGACTCACTTGTTCTTTAGTAGGATGCTCTCTACCCTCCATGTATTTTGAGTTCTTTCCAAATTTCCTCTTGTGATTGAGTTCCAGTTTCAAAGTACTGTGCTCTGAAAATATGCAGGGAATGATCCCAATCTTTTGGTACCAGTTGAGACCTGTCTATGACCCAGTATGTGATCTATTCTGGAGAATGTTTCATGTGCACAAGAGAATAATGTGTATTCTGGTGCTTTAGGATAGAATGCTCTGAATATACCTGTAAAGTCCATCTGGTCCAGTGTGTCATTCAAAGCCCTTGTTTCCTTGTTGATCTACTTAGATGATCTGTCCATTGCAGTGAGTGGGCAATTAAAGTCCCCTATGATTTTTTATTATTATCAACGTGTTTCTTTAATTTTGCTATTAATTGGTATATATAATTGGCTGCTCCCATGTTAGGGGCATAAATATTTACAATTGTTAAATCTTCTTGTTGCATAGACCCTTTCTATGGATGATATAATATCCTTCCTCATTTTTTATTACAGTCTTTGGCTTAAAATCTAATTTCTCTGATAAAAGGATTGTTACCCCAGCTTTCTTTTGAGGTCCATTAGCATGATAAATCATCCTCCACCCCCTCACTCCCCCTCACTTTCAATCTGGAGGTGACTTTGGATCTAAAATGTGTCTTTTGCTGACAGCATATTGATGGGTTTTGCTTTTTTATCTAAACTGATACCCTGTGTCTTTTGATTAGGGCGTTTAGCTAATTTACATTCAGAGTAGCTATTGAAAAATAGAATTTAGTACCATTGTATTACCTGTAAAGTCACTGTTTCTGTATATTGTCTCTGTTCCTTTCTGGTCTATGTTACTTTGGGACTCCCTCTTCACTTAAAATATTCCCTTTAATATTTCTTGCAGGGCTGATTTAGTGATCACAAATTCTTTTAGTTTCTGTTTGTCCTGGAAGCTTTTTATCTCTCCTATTTTGAATGACATCCTTGCTGGATAAAGTATTCTTGGCTGCATGTTTTTCTCATTTAGCACCCTGAATATATCATGCCTGTCCTTTCTGGCCTGCCAGGTCTCTGTGGATAGGTCTTCTGCCAGTCTGATGTTTCTACCTTTGTAGGTTACAGACCTCTTGTCACTGGTTAGCTTCTTTCAGGATTTTTCTCAGTCTCTGAGATTTGTAAGTTTCACTATTATATATCGAGGTTTGACCTATTTTTATTGATTTTGAAGGGGGTTCTCTGTGCCTCCTGGACCTGAATGCCTGTTTCCTTCCCTAGATCAGGGAAGCTCTCCATTATAATTTGCTCCACTATACCTTCTACTACCCTTTCCTCTTCTGGGATCCCAATTATTCTAACATTGTTTCATTTTATGGTATCACTTATCTTTTGAATTCTCCACTTGTGATTCAGGAGTTGCTTTTCTCTTTTTTCTCAGCCTCTTTATTCTTCATATGTTGTTTTCTATATTGCTAATTCTCTCTTCTGCTTCATTTATCCTAGCAGTTAGAGCCTCCCTTTTTTAATCCCATCTCATTAATAGCCTTTTTTATTTCAACTTGCATAGACTTTAGTTCTTTTAGTTCTCCAGAAAGGGATTCTTTAGTGTCTTCTATGCTTTTTCCAAGCCCAGCTAGTATCTTTATAATCATTATTCTTAACTCTAGTTCCGACATCTTACTTATATCTGTACTGATTAGGTCCCTGGCAGTCAGTACTTGCCTCTTGTTCCTTTTTTTGAAGTGAGTTTTTCTGTCTTTTCATCCTTGCAGAAAGTGGTTGCTTTTCTATTTGTAGAGTTGCAGCTATTCTTTTTTTAGATCTCCAGTTGAGTTTCCAGGTGGTCAGAATGATTTGATTGCTACCTAGCTCAATTCCTGGTATCAGACAAAACTAAAGTTTCCTACTTCTCTGCCATCTTGGACTATTTCCCCCAGCTCAGTTTTGATTTTTGTTGAATCTGTCTGCTGACTTGCAATCTGTAAAACCCCAAATAAACACACATATTTTATTTTACAACTTACATTTGTTCAACAATTCTTTCAAAGTTTCTTCTTCTCTGCAGTTGTTTATGGTCTCCTTCCTACTACTGAATGAAACTGCCTGATTTAGCTTGTCACTTCCATTTCCAGCCCTGAGAACAGTCTGGGATACATTGTTTGGTATATAATTTCTAAATGAGTGAATCCTGATCTTGTCCAAGTTGTAATATGGTGCTACTCACTCCATCCAAGAAGAGAAACCGTCCTTGGTATGTAACTCGGGGCAATGTGAATTCTAATGCATTTTACAAACCCAGAAAGATATTTCCAATAGAAAGAATTTGAAGGCTTGCCATATATTATTTTGCTAATCCTTACCAGCAGGATACTCAAGATGCCAAAGTACATTAGTCTGATACCACACTAAAACAGAGACCTAAGAAGGTAATATGACTTGGCCATCTCCAATCAGTGAAATTGTGAATGAAATAAGAGGGAAAAGCAAGATGATTAGTCTCATAGCCAGAAGCAAAGCTAAAGATGCTGTTTCTTGGTGTTAGAGCCTCAAAGAATTACAACTCCACAGGAAACTGCAGAGCAAACCTCCAGGTATTTATGTCAAAACCCATAAAACGTGATCCGACTGGGCGAGTTCTGTCTCTCTCGCCCAATTATGGTAACAAAAACAACAAATTCATGCACATATAACATAAAACTTACCATCTTTCAGCCACTTCTAAGTGTACAGTTCAGTAGTCTTAAGTCTATTCACAATGTTGTGCAGTGGATCTCCAGAAATTTTTTTATCTTGCATAACTGGAACTCTACTAATGCCCAAGGTCTCCCCAGTTCCTTTCTCCATTACAGGCTCCTAGCAACCACTCATTGATTCTATGAGTTTGACTATTTTAGATATAACACAGGCAAGTGGAATCATGCAGTATTGTCTTTTTGTGACTGGCTTAATTCACTTTGCATAATGTTCTCAAAATGCATCGACTGGGGAGGTTCACTATTTTTTTTTTTTTTTAGATTTTATTTATTTGACAGAGAGAGACAGCGAGAGAGGGAACACAAGCAGGGGGAGTGGGAAGGGGAGTGGGAGAGAGGGAAGCAGGCCTCCCACCAAGCCGGGAGCCCAATTCAGGGCTTGATCCAGGACCCTGGGATCATGACCTGAACTGAAGGCAGACACTTAACGACTGAGTCACCCAGGTGCCCCTGGGCAGGTTCACTTTAACATCAGGTTCTATATATATACCATTGAAAACAAAAACTCTCAGTTAAAGTGAACCTAATATGATCTCATTGGAAAAAAACACAAACCTCAAATACAGGGATTGAAACACAACCCGGAGAGCAATACAAAGTTTACAATGGGTTAGCACAATCAAAGAAAAATAAGCCCAATTGATTGAGCACAGGTGAAAGAGCAAAAAGTTCATTTTGCATTATTAATGGATTAAGCAGGAAAAATACAACATTGAAAGCCAGATGTCCTAAGCTACAGTTCTGACTTTCCAATTAATCAGAAGAGTGAGAGCTAGCAAGCTACCAAGTGTCTCTGAGGCTTGAATCCCCATCTTTCTTAAAAGATTGTTGATACAAGTATGATAAAATATATACCATGTCTTTGCAATATCAAAAGGGATTTACAGGTGAAAGAAAAAATTATTTTTAAATTAATTTTTTAAATCTCATAAATAAATTTGTTTTGTAAGATGAAAATGTTCTATAGATCAATGGCAGTGATGGTTTGACAATAGTGTGAATGTACTTAATGTCACAGACCCACACACTTACAGAGTTAAAATGGTGAATCTTGTGTTATGTGTATTTTACCATGATTTTTAAAATATAAACCTTTGAATTTATATATGTATAAAACACTATTTAATCTTGAAAAGTGATTGGTCAATCAGTTTATATATTTTGGAAGCAAAAAAAAATCCCATTATTTTCCTATATAAATTCATAGTCATGGGTGTTTGCATTTTGAATTGCCATTTTTATGCCCTCCTCTATCCAAAAATACTATCAGCACCACAAATACACTCATAATTATTTAGTCTAATTTTACTGATTTTGGTATTATCAAACACATTTTGTAAAGGCTTCAAGTGCATTAAAATAGAATCAATCTCCTTTTGAGGAAGCAGTTATTGATATCACTAAGTGGGTGGGAAAACAAACACAAAGGGGTTCAGTGACTTGCTCCACCTAGGAGTCTAAACTTCCAGCAGTCACCAAAAAAAAGTAACACCCATTTTATCAGGTGCATGGAATGATGGGGGGAAGATGGGAAGTTAAATTTACATATTTGCTTTCCAATGCTTAGTCAGGTTGGCTTGGTAATATTTGATACCTATAAAATGGGTAATTTAAAATTCTAAAACACACACACATACACACACACTACATGTCTTTATACTTCAATTTTTACAATCTCTAGAAATGACTGTTTACTTCTCTACTATTTTGTCAGGGTTTTTTTTTTCCCTCAGTACCTGGAGATATATATTGTCTTGGCATAAAAGCTTGAACACAGGGCGCCTGGGTGGCTCAGTGGGTTAAAGCCTCTGCCTTCGGCTCAGGTCATGATCTCAGGGTCCTGGGATCGAGGCCCGTGTCGGGCTCTCTGCTCAGCGGGGAGCCTGCTTCCCCCTCTCTCTCTGCCTGCCTCTCTGCCTCCTTGTGATCTCTCTCCCTCTGTAAAATAAATAAATAAAATCTTTAAAAAAAAGTGCTTTAAAAAAAAAAAAAAGCTTGAACACACTTGAAAACATTTCTGTACACAAGAAATACTGTGTCTATGCAGTACTCCACCTATGGTACTTTTAGAGGAGGAAACTGACCTGGATGAGAGAGAAATTAAGTAATTTTCCAAATTCGCAGAGCTAATAAATGGCAAAGCTAGGCTGCAAACCCAAGTATTTGAAACCAGAACTTGAATTTTTAAACTATCTATCTTCTGCCTGAACAGAAGGGAATGGTTATTTCTTGTTATTGTTTGTTAATTTTACATGGTCTGTCCCAAGCAATGTTCTAGGCTCTCTTGTACTACATTTAGCTCCAGGCATGGCATGGAGAGATCTTGGTATTGTCTTGCTTGTTGCAGTCTCTGCCTTTTCTGGACTTCAGTCATGCTGACACATTTCTGCAATTAAATGCCAGCTCTGACATCTTTTGTCCTTGGCATTTAAAATCTGTTATATTGGTTCCTATTTGGATCCTCCTTTTTTGCCTTGTGGCTATCCTGAATACTTCTGTTGTATTTTAACAGAAATTTCTTATGGAGGCTAATAAGAAATAAAAACATTCAAAATAACTGTACAATCTAGTATTATTACTATATTTTGGTTAAATAAGTCACTATACAGATCATATGTAAGTGAACAACTTATAGACGATGAGAATACAAAACTCAGAAACCTGAGGAGTATTAAAGATAGCACAGCTATTTTTTTCCTAAAGTCACAGTCCAATCTGATAGTTCTTTGAAGTCTTTATTATAACCAATTTAGTATACAAAAATAGAAGAAAATTGGTTGAACATGTAGTGTCATAAACTGCCATATAAAACAAATTCCTATTTCACTTTGTTCAATTGTCATGTGTCTTATTCACAGAAACACTGGATTGGGCCCAGTATAATCTTAGCTAGTGTTCATGGAGATCATTCCTTTGCTGAAATTAACCAGTTTGGGGTCAGAACTTTATAAAGAATTCAAATAATGGATCTGCCTTGAATGCTTTTGTTGGGTTGCCTTGTTCTCAAATCAACTGAACAGAGGTCTTCGTGCAAAATCAGACTCCCTCTATACTGTCATTTATTAGTCAACAAATATTTATTGCACACTGATGGTAGCCCAGACATATTCTGGGTACCTGGAAAGACTGACAAGATCCTGTTCTTGAGATAATATATGCAGTATAATTATATAATACTTGTATAACACGCAACTTGTATAATACGCAGTTGACATACAATAAATACATAACTAAAGGAGTTAATTGTTACTACTTAAGCACTATGAAGAGGATAGATCAAGCAATTATTGGAAAAATTATGAGGATAGAGGTAAACTGCATTGGCTAGCATGGTCAGGGGATGTATCCTGAGGAGAAGGCATCATTAGAAGAGGAAGAAGGCAGACTGGTGACAATCTGGAGGATGATTCAAATCTCTAAACCAAGAAGAAATCTGGACCTAAAGGAAATAGCCAGTAAAGTTGAAAAAATAAGAGAGTGCCATCAGCAAGATGCCAGAGCTGGAAGCCCCAAACCCTTTTTCCCCCCATGGAGACACTAATTCAGCAATACATGAATTAATTTCCTTTGTAGGAAATCGAGACACCAGTTCAGAGGCTCCTGCATCCCACACAAGTGCAACACCAGCCATTGAAGCTGGAAGGAAAATTTGTGGCACGTTCCTGCCTTAGTCTCTCCCCCAACACAGTACCACATGATTGAGAGTAAACTCCCAGCTTCTCCTTGAAGAGGGAAAGATAAGATTGGACAATATTTCCAACGTTCCGACTTTGGGGAGAGGAGAGGCAGCCCCAGTGGCTGCCTTCTGCCTCATCTGTCTCAGAGCCCAACCCATTTGAAATCCCTGGGGACCACTGAGAACAAGAAAGCTGGGTGGCTTGTTGCTGCTCCAGAGGACTGGCAATACCAGAAACAGAGGCCAATATGGCTTGGCAGCCTCTCCCTCAGAGGACAGAGTTAGAGTAGAGCATGTGTCCAACATTCTGGCTTTTCAAGGGACTGCCCAAGGAAATGACTGCTGCCTTGCTTGCCTCTTGATGGGACCTGGCACATTCTAGATGTCTGGGAACTTCTGAGAACAACAAAAAAGGGCTGGGTGGCATAATAACAGACGTGAAAGGGAGTGAGAAATTATGAGATGCCGGCAGGGTGGCGGGGAGGGACCGCTAATGAAGAATCTACAAAGACAAGCCCAGAGAAGACAGATCCACAAAAAAAGGTTGAAGAGGCCTCCAGAATCTCTAGTCAGGTTAATTGCATTTTTGATAATGGCCATTCTAATAGGTATTAGGTGATACCTCATTGTGGTTTCGATTTGCATTTCCCTGATGATTAGTGAATTTGCACATGTTTTCATGTACCTGTGGGCCACCTGTATGTTTACTCTGGAAAATGTCTTTCTGCATAGACTGTCCTCTGTCCAGTTTTTAATCAGATTGTTGGTTTTTGTTTTGTTTTGCTATTGAGTTGTGAAGAGTTCCTTATATTTTGGAAATTAACCCCTTATCAGAGATACAGCTTGAAATATTTTCTCCCATTTTGTTGATTATTTCTTCTGCTGTGCAGAAGCTTTTTAGTTTGATGTAGTCCTGTTTTTATTCATTTTTGCTTTTATTTCTTATACTTCTGGTGTCACATCCAAAAAAGTCATTGCCAGGACTACTGTCAAGAAACTTTTCCCATATGTTTTCTTCTAGGAGTGTTACCGTTTCAGTCTTTAATCCATTTTGAGCTAGTTTTTGTGCGTGATTAAGATAGGGGCCCAACTTATTCTTTTGCATGCAAATAGCAGTTTTCCCAACATCATTTATTGAAAAGACTATCCTTTCCATCCATCTGTCTTTTTCAATTTCTTTTATCTATGTCCTATAGTTTTCAATGCACAAATCTTTCTTCTCTTTGGTCAGATTTGTTCCTAAGTATTTTGTTGGTTTTTTTTGTGCTATTATAAATGGGGTTGTTTTATTTCTTTCAAAAATTTTGTTGTTAGTGTATAAAAGGCAACTGATTTTTCTATGTTGATTTTTGTAAGCTGCAATTTTACTGAACTTATTAGTTATAGCAGGTTTACAGTTGAGCCTTTAGGGGTTTCTATATTTAAGAGCAGGTCATCTGCACACAATTTTCCTTCTTCCTTTCGGATTTGGATGCCTTTTATTTCTTTTTACTGCTTAATTGCTATGGGTATCACTTCCATACTTGGTTCAATAGGAATGGTTAGTGTTGGCACCTTTGTTTCTAATTTTAGAGGAAAACTTTCAGCTTTCACCATTGAGTATGAAGTTAGCTGTGGTTTTTTCATATATGATCCTTATTTTATATTGAAGTATGTTCCTTACATATCCAATTTGGTGAGAGAATTTATCATGAAATGGCACTGAGTTTGTCAAAGTTTATCTGCATCTATTGCAATAATCAGATGATGATTTTTATCCTTGATTCTATTAATGTGGTATGTCACATTTATTGATTTGTATATGTTAAACCATCTTTGCATCCCAGGGATAAAACCCATTTCATAATGGTGCATGGTCCTTTTGATGTGTGTTGAAAAAAGAGAATCACTTTAGATTTAAGTACACAGACAGGCTGAAAATGAAAGGATCGAAAAAGATATTCCATATAAATGGTAACCAAAAGAAAGCAGAGGTAGCCATACTTATAAGAGTGACAAGAGACTCTAAGTCAGAAACTATCACAAGAGACAAAGAAAGATATTATATAACCACAAAGAGTCAATTCACAAGGAAAATACACAAATTATAAATATACATGTACCTCACATGTACACATGTACATATTTATATACATATAAATATCCATGTACCTAATATATGAAACAAAAATTGAAAAAACTGAAAGGAGAAGTAAATAGGAAATTTTAATACTCCACGCTGGAGAATGGATAGAACATCCAGCCAGAAGATCAGTAAGGAAATAGAGAACTTGAACACTATACCTAAATGTACCTAGCAGACATATATAGAATTTCCATCCAATTGCAGCAGAATACACATTCTTATTAAACACACATGCAACATTTTCCAGGACAGATCACATGTTAGGCCACAAAACAGATCTCAAGGAATTTAAAAGATTAGAATCACATCAAGTGTTTTTTCTGTCCACAGTGGAATAAAACTAGAAATCAGTAGAATGACACTGAAAAATTCTCAAATACATGGAAACAATATACTCTTTAATAACCAATAAGAAATTTAGTTAATTTGGGTCAAATAAGAAATTAAAAGGGAAATCAGAAAATGTCTTGGGACAAAAGAAACTGAAGACACCACACCAAAACACATGGGATACATCAAAACCAGTATTAAGAAGGAAATTTATAGCAATAAATTCCTTCATTAATAAAGGAAATCTTAGGGTGCCTGGGTGGCTCGGTTGGTTAAGCAACAGACTCTTGATTTCGGCTTAGGTCATGATCTTGGTGTTGTGAGATTGAGCCCCACATCAGGCTCATATGCTGGGCGTGGAGCCTACTTAAGATTCTCTCTCTCCCTCTCCCTCAATCCCTCCCCCCCACGCATGTGTG
>LNAC01001126.1:151698-171423 GCA_002007465.1 Ailurus styani
TCCTCCTCCTCCTCCTCCTCCTCCACACAGGGGAGTGTGGCTTGAGACATGCACTGAGATAAGTTCCCATTTGCCCATTAGGATACCTTTGAGCACATCTTCCTCTTCACCACCCCACAGGCCAGAGAGGACTTCTAGGAAAGCCTAGCAGGAAACTAAAATTGCCATTCATCACAGTCCACTTTTCTTCATGAAATAAATTCCCAAGTGAATCAAGGGACACAATCATCATTTATAACATTGACTAAGGATAAACATGGCTGCTTCCTAAAAATTAATTCACAGGAAGAATTCTATGTGAAACATAGTATTAACTTCCATGGAAGATGAAGTGGTAACAGAGCTGTCCATTTGCAGGGTCTGTGATGAAATAAAGGGACATAACAAGAGCATATCTAACGAATCAGTGTGCCATCTGCTTCAGTACCTGGTCTCCGGAGGTGACTAATCCTGGCTGCTTCTCAAGAATGTTTAACTGTCTCCTCCTGCCCCTCTTCCTGACCCATCTTCCTCTCTTAATAGAGCATAATAAAAGCATATGGCTCTAGAGAAAGCTTCTGGCAGCAGAATTTCATCTGAAGCATGGTAAATTTCTCTTTCGCTCATCCCTGCCTTCTGGAATATATGCTTTAGATATTTTTCTGGCCTCCAATCTTAGATTCTAACTCACCCAAAGAAGGAGAAATAAGAGAATATATAAGCTTCTTGAGAGTATCAAATGCTTGTGTCTAGAATTCCTTGAGTACTCATTAAGGTGACATGTTCTCCGGTTTCCCAAACTAATGCTTTTAGGTAAGAGGCAGCATCATCGGTAGTAATAGGTAAAAATTTCTAGATTAGCAGAGCTGACCACTTTGATTAACAACAGTAAAAATCTGTGCATATATATGCGTGTATGCATGAGATTTAACCTTCTCTTTAAGGCTCAGAGCACATCTACTCTACTATTCTGCTTTCAAACAACGGAGGTGTTAGCAACTACTTTAGGTATGTCCGCTTATTTGGCTCTATTTATGCTGTCCCAGGCTGCTCACCAGAAACAATATGGACCCTGGCTTCTTTCCTACCCTGGACCTGTCTGGAGGTAAGATTAATTAGGTAGCACCTACTAGAGGTCTACTTATTGGCAGGGGGGAAAACAAGTTCCTTAGAAAAGTAGTTAAAGTCAATACACACTATATGTGTACATACACACATGGGCACAGAGAGTGGGCTAAAATTGAGAATAATGCAGAGTATAGAACAAAGTCTATTCTACGTCTTATCCTCCATCCAGCCCTCATAAACTCCTACCTGAGTCCTAGGGTAAGGACACAACAACAAAAGAATCAATATAAATTCAAAAAGCTCTTTTGTTGACATCCATCCTAGGCAGAAAGATTGAAGGGTTCTGTCAGTGTTGGCACTCATAACTCCATCAATGATGGCAGGCAGGGTCAGCAGAGGTAGGTATTAGCAGCTTTCACAATGGGGAGTCCAGCCCTGGGAGCCTTTGACCACAGTGAAATCCAGGACACTTGTTACACACTAACATCTTCAATGTTGGGTCTCTGCAGACATAGCATGGGCCCTAGTGGGCAGGAGCAGGGGTATTTTAGGTATAAAAGTTATGGAAGCACAGTTCCTGTAGATGTCACACCATCAAAAGTGACAACTCCTCAAAGCTTGGCAGATACCATGTATATAGTAGCCCCCAAAATCGGCTTACAATGCATACTTAAGAATTTGTCCAGAAGTTTCTAGAACTATTTGGAAGTCCTTTAAACATGTGCATGGGAAGGGTGAAAATAGACAATCTAACATGATTCTGATTTTACTTTGTGACAATCTGACATGATTCTGATTTTACTTTTAGGAAAACCTACCTTCTGCGTCCTTGTGTCTTCACATCTTAGCCTTCCCTCATGAATATTCCCTATACTACTGCTGATGTATGGCACTCAACAGTCTCATTCCTCTTCTTTGTAATTCATGCTCTCCATTTTGATTGGGTGGGTTTGGAATTAAATATGAGGAACTCTAAGTAAAGATACGAGCAATTTTCATAAGGGTGAATTGTGTAAGCCTTAACATACAAACATTGTGTTTCATTTTAGCAAATTGAGGACATTTTTAGCAAATTTAGCACATTCTTAAAAACGTCAATTGTTTTGGAACACTGATTATGCTCAATAACTAAAATTCAAGTAAGTTTGTTATAACCACATTTATGTTTCTATTCCATGTCAACCATGCTTCAAATAAATGAGGCATGGTTTGCAAATACAGACAAGATTTGTCATTTCCTTTTTAATACAAAAATCAATTTACTGTTCACCTTTGTTTTTGATGGCTTTCTGAGGCTGATTTTGCCTTCATGATACCACTTTTACTGAAGAGTAATACTGAAAAATTTAGCTCATAGATAAATTGAATGACTCTGTAACCCATAAATACAATAGCAGCTGGGCCTTTAACACAACAAAGAATGAGACCAAATGGACAAAGAAGCAACACAGGGATGTTTCCTAAATTGCCATTAGCGACCAGGAGGCATCACCGAATAGGCCAATTTTAAGTGCTGTTGATGGCTGAGAGCAGTACTTTAAGGAAATGAGGGGAAAGGTTTTACATTTATCACAGCGACCTAATTTGAACACTTAGATAGCAATTAAGTCACATTTATGTTCAAGGTGCATGATGAACTATAATATGAGTTATCAGTATGTTCCCAACCTGGGCCATTAGCCTTGAGTCAAATACCCACATTCTGGCTCTAAGCCTGATTATAAATTTGAACACTCATAAATAGACTGCATGGTCCAAAAGAAAGAGCTTAGTCAAAGATGTATATTTAAATTTGGCTCTGCCACTTACATAAAGGATCCCCTTAGAGCTACCCTAAAGCAGTGTTTTTCCAACTTTAAATGTGTATGTAAGTCACCACGGGTTCTTGTTAAAGGCTGATTATGATTAAATTGGCCTGAGGGGTGGAATCTGAGATACATTTTTTACCTCCCCTTGTCCAACTCTGAGTAGCAAAGCCTTGGAGGTTTACTGATAGAACATGTAGAAAATGTGTGTGTACACGAGAACACATTTTGTAAGCTGTAAAATGGCATCAGTATCACTTTATATTAATAGGCGGTGATTCTGTTCAACTCATCAAGAAAAAGTCCTAGGATAAATGGTGTTCCAGATATTTAATTTTTCCTTTTTAGCAAAATCAAAAACAAAACCGAGAATTGAAAAGGCAACACAAAAAAGGTATTCATCCTAACCAATTTTGTTGCTTTTTGATTGCTTTCAAAGATTAACTTCTGTGTCACCATCCTGATTAAAATGATGAGGGGAAAAAAGAAAGAAAGCAAATCCTGCTTTTTAAAAGAAATTTGTACAGTGAGACCCAATGGTAGATTTGCATTGTAGATGGTTTCAACCCAATCAAAATAGAAATAGTAAATTACAAAGAAAAGGAAGAAGACAGCTGGTTCCAGAAATACTGGCAATAAAAGGAGATTGTTGTGAGGAAAGAAATGAAACACTAATAAAAGCAGACACAAGAACACAGAAATCAGAGCTGTATAAACATCTAGTTTCTCTAAGTAAAACTGCTCTTTTTCATGGCCATTGGCATTTTCTGGAAGAAATGAACAAAATCATCAGGTTTAATTATTGATTTCCCAAAGCATTTCTGCATTCCTTATCTAAAGCACAATCAACAATTCCTGTTTCAGTGTCGGTTCGAAAACTGACCCCTGTACACAGAGGACATGAAGAGACCAAGGAAAGAAGCAGGCCACCCCAGACTGGTAGGTGGCATGTTTCATAAGCAAGAGAACCTATAGGGGAGGCTTGTTTGGGGGGGCTGCAGGAAGAGTAATCTTCACACCCACCATGGGAACCTTAAGACTTTATATATAGAGACCTTGCCTGGGTTCAGTCACGTGTACCACCAGATGGTCTCAATAAGGACTTACTCTTTTAAGGTGGCATCCTTCAAAGGGCTTCAGCTGTGGAAACAATGGGTAGAAAGTATGTGCCAAGGACAGGGGAGTGGGTGAGGAGCCTCTGATTGCTGGGGTCCATATTTAGGGTCAGCTGGAGGTCTCGGCCTCTCCGAGTACTCCAACACCAAGGAAACATACACTTTCTCTGAGTTCTAATACCACAATATTTTGGCCAATCTTTCATTATTACATAGTCAGTTTGCTGTATTACATGAAGATTTTCATCACCTATCAGAAAACGTATGGCAGAACCCTCCCGTGGAATAAAAAACCCTTCCTGATCTTTCGGACTTTGGACAGACTGACTTTCTACTGTAGACCCAGATCACCAACACCTTATCCAGATCAAGCAAAAAACTTGCTTACTCCCATGATAGGTCTCTTTACCGTGGTTCTGGAGGCGCCATGATTATAAGGTTAGAACTGTCCTGCAAAGATGCCAGAAATTCATCAGACACGCTTTCACCTGAATTTTACCATTTGTCTCCATGCTTCCATTTCTGTTTATTCTCTCTCACCTGCCTGTAGTGACAGGAAACATCACTCATAACCCAAAATGCCAGGATATTGTTTAAAAGACATGTATGAATGAAAATTCAGTTTGGCGTCCTCAGAGACTGGAAGAAATGACGAATGAGACAAAAATCTGAATACCTGTCAATGTATTCCGACAGCACCATGCCTTTGAAAGATAAACTGGAAGTAAAACTACTAGTACAGATTATTAACTTAATTCGTTAGGCCAGTCAATATCAAATCACGAGACCATTTAAATGCAAAACAGCCAGGAAGCGATTTGGTTCTGAAAGCATTCAAGATGCAGACACTTGAGAAATGTTTAGAGAAGCCAGAATGGCACTCGTGGTGGGGAACGTCACACACCTGCAGATTGTTCTTTGCACCAGCCCTGGGTGACCTGGGTCAGCTGCCCCAAGTGGGTGGCCTCTTAATTAAGTGGCTCTTTACTCCCAGTTGGTTGCTTCACCTTAGAAAACCTGAACTTTGAGGATGACTGAGCAGTCGTTCCCTTCCACAGAAACCCTTGTATGGTGCATCAGGAGTGATTTTAAATGGTGGAGATAATTACTTAATTCAAGCTGTAGCAACTGGCCAAGTAAACATGTAGCAGCCAGGAAGCTATTAGCATGATTTTAAGGCAATTATTCCATTAGTGTTTAATAGTCTCCAATTAGTCTTCTCTATCAAAGTTTGAATGTCTTTTTTCCTCCAAAAATTCTCACAGTTGAGTAGTGCAGAAAAGTGCCAAACCCATTTTTACACCTAGATTTATATACATGGATCCACTAAACCGACTTTACAAAATCATGGGGGAAATTCAGGGGTGTGGATTTGGTGAAACTATTTTTGTTTTGCTTTGTTTTTCTTCTCAGAAATACTGGGGGGTAAGAATGGGAGGCTTTCCAGGGGATTCACTTCGAGAATAATGTTAAGGAGGGCTGGGAAAGTAGTGAAAATTCTCCCTGCCCTCCAATGTCACAACCCATCTTAGTATTATACTCAAAATAGATCCCATGCAAAGCCTCCCAATTTTACCCCCAATGCCTCTACTGGAAGACAAGCAGAATATCAAAGTCTCTGACTTCAGGTTTTCACTTTGTCCCATGGGGAGAAAAGGAAAAATTGCCCTGTATACTGTTAATGCCTAGTTCCTTGTCCTCTCACCCTGATTACAAGCTATTGCTACTGAGCCATCCAGATACAAACCCCAATGCATTTCCCTTGAAAATTCCTAGGAGAGTTTCCCTAAGGACCATTTTAGGGGTCAGATCACTGATCTGATGGTACATTATTTGCTTTCACTGAGCTGCAATTTTTACATCTACGAAATGGAGTTTGTAATACCAGCACTGCCTCCTTGATGAGGTTTGGGGAAAGGTTCTGTGATCTGGTGTCCATACCAGGGTTTTGGAAAGTGAAGAATTACGGAAATGTAATATAGATTCTGACATACTATCTTACTATTCTTCGTAACCAGCAACGTGAACTTAGGCTTTTTAACTCCCTGTGTATCTGGCAAGTCACCCATCAGAAGGCTGGCATCAGAGTCCTTGCCTATATTACTTTCTATGTGTACGGGAATATTCAGGTGAGATCGTATGAAAGCAACTGTCTAAAAACCAAATAAAAAGGAAGCAAAGAGGATAGGAAGGCCTGTGGAAGTGAGAGTGAAATTTTGCCAACAAAGTTGTGTACTTTCTACTGTCTCCTTCAAAAGAGCAATCCCTAGGCTCACCCAGGTAGCAGGGCTAAGTGCACAGTGGAGAAGCTGGGTTGTTCTTTTCCTTGGAGATACCTGGGCTCTTGGGAAGCTACCTCTTGAGGAGGAGCCTAAGGAGACAAACCCTTCCTTCAGGGGTTGGTGCTCAGAGTGCAGCCTGTGCTTGTCATAGCAGCCAAACATCCACTTGACTAACGACCATTGATTTAAGTTACTGATCAATTCCAGAGCTGCTGGTTAGAGCCTGTTGGGATTTTTCAAAGGAACCTTTCTCTCCCCCCCCCCACCTTTTCCTCTTTATTATGTCTCCCTCGAGGGGTTGGGAGGGGGCGCTGGATGGGGTAGATCAAGAGCAGAGAGACCAGAAGGTTGAACTTGATAACCGGGCTGAGCTCGAGGCAGGGGGTGGACTACCTGTGGGTAAATTGCCCTCTGGCCGGCTCCTGGGAAAATGAGGCATTTGCACCTTCAGCCCAAGTGAAAAGTCAGATTGGTAACGAAGTATGGCCGTGTGCCCAGCTGTCACCACAGTGCTCCGCCCTGAGTCGTCCCTCTCTCCTGCACACCTGAGCTAGGGGCTATCGCACGCTCCCGCCCCAGAAACCTGTCTAGCCCTCTGATCTGAGCCGCGCACGCCGTGCGGAAGCCTCTAGGTCGGATCCCTCGCGTCTCTTCCTCGCTTTGCCCGGATTCCCTTCCTTCTAGGGTGTCTGGACACCCGCATACACCCCTTTCGCGCTCGGTTTGCCGGCGAATCCCACCCCTCCGCCGCTGGGCTTCTGTCCCGAGCCACAGACGCGCGGTCCGCAAGGGTTTGCTTTCCTGACCCCGGCGCTACACGCCGCCAACAGCACTTGGAACAGAATCCAGACGGTGACCACCCAGCCAAGCCCGCCGGGTCCACGCAGACCAGGAAGCGGCGCCCTCCTCCCCTCGCTCCCTTCAGCTCCCGGTCAAGGGCAGTGATCACGCCGCCGCGGGTCCCTGAACTTTCCTCGCTCTCCGGGAAGCGCTTTGTCTCTTTAAAGGAGCCTGGGGACGAATATGAAGGACTCGGGTAGGTTCTAACCTAGAAATCTTACCAAATCCGCTCCATTCCATGACAGGGATGGAGTCGGAGGTCCCCGAGCCGAAGCCGAGCCCTCAGGACACCAGGTCGCGCTCACCGCGCTCTGCCGCCCCCCGGCCCCAGAAACCGCCCCCGTCCCCCACCCCCCAAGGCTGCGAGGAGAACCGTGGGAGGGGGCGCAAGGCGGGTCCTAGAGCCGAGGCTTCCCCCTGCCCCAGCCTTCCGGCACAGCCTGCCTGCTGCCAAAGCCCAGTGCAACAGCAGTCACCTTGACTCGCCGCGCCACGGTGCCCAGACGTTTGCAAAACGCCGGAGGGCCGAGGCTCCCAGGCACGCGCTCGCCTGGCCGGAGACCCAGCCCGGGGACGAGTTTCCCTCCCTCGGGCAGCGTGGCAAGTTACCACCACTTCGTGGCAGATAATGCAGGGCGGGGCCGGTGGAGCGCCCCGTCGGCAGCCTCTGCGCGCCTACCTGGGATGGCTAGGTTGGTGAGGGGGATGCTGTGGATGCTCTCGGGCAGAGCGGCCATCCAGTCGGCCAGTTTCAGCTCGTTCTGCCCCTGAGACGAGGCCATCGTGCCGGTCGGCGAGCCGCGCGCTGGTCCCCGCACTCCTGGGCCGGCTGGCAGGCTGCTGCCGCTAATCCAATGTTTGCTCCGGCCCCGCTAGAGTTTACACTCCGCTCTGCGCCACACCCACAGGATGGCGCAGACACATGCTCATTTTCATAATTATTCAAAACACCCCATGCTCCCCTAGGGCCTCCGCCAGACTCCGCTGGAGCTTTTGTTCCTGACGTCCGCGCCCGGCTTTCTCCTCTCTCCCCTCCCTCCCCGGCGCCCTCCTCCAGTCTTATCCCTCCGCTGCGTCTCGGCCTTTTCTCGCCATTCTGCAGCTTGCCTTGTCTTCTTAACTTGGTTCACCCCGCCGCTTTGCCCGCGGTTGTGTTCGGCCCTTCGATGTGACTTCCTGGTCCTGTTCGTATGAAAGCCAGTCTTGGGGTTGAACCTAAAATCCTAGTAGACTTGGGATGCTATCGCCTCCCAGGGAGCAGACTCCCACTCATGCTGGCTTTCAGGACTTTCCATTCTTACCAAAGAGCTTTCCTTTTTTGAAGCTACAACAGGTTGTGCCTCTCCTCAGCCAGAGCCCACAGCCCTGCTTATTACAAAATGGTGGTCTTTAATGACCACTTCGCCTAATTTTTGAAATAGTTGACAAGTGTGCTGTCCGCAAAGAGCAGTAAATTCTCCTGGTTCCTACTTAATCCCTGGTATCCTGTTCCAGACATTTCAAGGTAAAGAAGCACGTCAACCCCTTCCTTTCCTGGATCAGGAGAAATGATTATTGCTATGGAGAGAGCTGCCTGTGTCCTCTCTGTGTCGTTTTCATGGCACTCAGGACGTGGCTAAAGCCCAATGCTAGAAGAAAATCACATTTCCCGGTGACATACTGTAATTATTGCCAGTAGCATTTGGTGGAATTTATTTGGCAACATTCAAAATGATTTATGTGATTGTCTGATTTTTCATTCCTTGGCAGACTGGAGAGATGTGTCTCTCTCAGGAGAAATCACTCATTGAGCCTCCAAAGAACTGTCTCGGTCCACCTGCTCTCAGATGAGAAAGAGAAGAGAAATCCAGTTTTACAAATGTGATGAGTCCAGGGGTGGCCTGAGGAATGTATAAGCAATGCACTGAAAATATGTTAGGTCTTTGCAACCCAAAGAATGTAGATGCAGTGGTGTGTAAATCCTGTTCCTAAAGTAAATGCTTTAAGTTGGAGAAATGAAAGCAAGGTAGGAGAGAGAGCTATAAAACCTGGGAATGATCATTTCACCTCAGTAAACCACACAGCACCAGAAACCACAACTAAAACTTGCTTACTACTGGAGGATGCAGAGCCCACAGAATATTTACTCCAAATGGGGCACACTGAGAAAGATGGAGAGAAGAGATTGTTCCTCATCTTTAGTGATCAAATTTTCCATTGCTTCTTAGAATAATTCATAGCTTCAAGAGAACAAGGTAAGGTTATCTTTCAGAATACGAAAGACATGTCCTGGGACTTTTTTTCCCTAAGATAAATCTTAATATTCTTGCAAGCCCAGAAGGAGCCCACAAATCCTTTTGATTAGAGTCCAAATTTAGCTCACTATAAGATTCTAGGTCAAGAGACCTACAAATACCACCCTTCTGAATAATGTTGGTGCTTTGTCGGCATGATGGCAGGGCCATGAGAAGAGAGCTCAGATCTGGGAATCAGTTGCTCTGTCTAAATAGTTTGGGGAAGTCTTCTAGTGTCTGTTAGCCCTGATTATCTCCATTATAAAATGGTGATAATAACTCAGAGATTTCTGGTGAAGCTTCCAGGAAAGAGTGTATATGAAAGTTGTGTTATCAGCAAAGCACCATACAAAATGCAAGATTTATGTTTATTGACATATGTTTATTGCCTTCATTGCCTTTTCTATCCTCACAGAGCATTCATCTTCAGGAGAATGAAATAATTATTAGATGTTGGGAATATTATTTAAAAAGATACACTTTTAAAACATGCCCTGTTCAAGTATGTTGAACTTATGTGTCTAAAATGTTACAGAGCTGCTTTTTTTTTAAAGACTTTATTTATTTATTTGACAGAAAGAGAGAAACAGAGCACATAAGCAGGAGGAGCAGCAGGCAGAGGGAGAGGGAGATGCAAGCTTCTTGCCAGGCAGGGAGCCTGATTCTAGGCTCTGTCCCAGGAAGCTGGGATCATGACCTGAACTGAAGGCAGTCGCTTAACCAAATGAACCACCCAGGTGTCCCTAATCTTCCTAATCTTGCTTTTTTTTTTTAATGAAACCACTTTAAGTATTGAGGAAAGTTGTCTTGATAAAGAATTGTATGAGGATGCAGAAAAAGGGGAACGCTCTTACATTGTTGGGGGGAATGCAAGCTGGTACAGACACTATGGAAAACACGATGGAGGTTCCTCAAGAAGTTAAAAATAGAACTACCCTACAACCCAGCAATTGCACTACTAGGTATTTACCCCAAAGATACAAATGTAGTGATCTGAAGGGACACCTGCACCCCAATGTTTATAGTAGCAATGTCTGCAATAGCCGAACTGTGGAAAGAGCCGAAATGTCCATCAATAGATGAATGGATAAAGAAGATGTGGTATACACACACACACACACACACACACACACACACACACACACAGTGAAATATTACTCAGCCATCAGAAAGGATGGAGGGTATTATGTTAAGTGAAATAAGTCAATCAGAGAAAGGCAGTAATCATATGGCTTCACTCATATGTGGAATATAGGAACCATCAAAGGGGATCGTAGGGGAAGGGAGGAAAAACTGAATGGAAAGTCATCAGAGAGAGAGAAAAAGCATGAGAGACTCTTAACTATAAGGAAACAAACTGAGTGTTGCTGGAGGCAAGGTGTATGGGAGAATGAGATAATTGGGTCATGAGCATGAAGGAGGGCACGTGATGTGATGAGCACTGGGTGTTATATACAACTGATGAATTGTTGGACACTACGTCTGAGATTAATGATGTACTATATGTTAGCTAATTGAATTTATATATAAAAAACAATTGTACATTGTATCTTTTGGTGAAACAATCCCTCTCCTGTTCTATCTTATTTAAATTTCAGAATTTTTAATATATTGGTCTTGCATAAAACTTCACATTTCTCAGCATGCAATCCACCAGAAAACACAGGGTTGAAAGTTGATAGTTCTGAATTTCTTTCCTAGCCTTATAATCAATATTTTAGGCAATTTTATGACCCAATTTCCCCATCTTTCTATTACCAACTCTGCCATCACTTATTAAATGACATTAAGAAAATCATGTAATTTCACTAGGCTTTAGCTATCCCACTATATTAGTCATCGTTCTCTAGAGAAATATATATAATATATATTATACATAAAATATATTATATATAGTATAAATATAAAATGTAAATAATCTTATAGAATATACAAATAATTATAATTTATTTTTATTATTTATGTAAAAATTATATAATAAAAGTAAAATATAAGTATAAAATATAAATAAATATATATTATATATATTCCTATTTATATATATATGTGGGGGGAGCAAGGGAAGGAGAGAGGTGGAAAAAAGGGAAGAGAGGAGGAAGAGACAGACTATTTTAAAAAATTGGCTCATGTGATTGTAAGAGCTGAAAAACCTGAAAGGCAACTAGTAGGTTGGGAACTCTGGTAGGACTTCTATGTTGCAGTCTTGAGTAGGAATTCTTTAGGAAACCTGTCCCAGTTCTCAAGACCTTTGACTGATTAGATGAGGCCCACTAACATTATAGAAAATAATTTGCTTTACTTGAAGTCAAATAACTATATATGCTAATTACATCCATAAAGACCTTCACAGCAACATCTACACTAGTGTTTGACTTAACTACTGGGCATCGTAGTCTCACCAAGTTCACATATAAGATTAACCATCACAACCACTGGTAAACTAAACTAGAAGTTGTTACTCATCTCTAGGGCCCCCTGTGACTCTATTATTCTACAGCTCTGTTTCCTTTGTAATTGTTTCTCATGTGTATAGCTTCTGGAAATAGCAAGAGGTGGAATGAAAATATTTCCTTTGCTTTTGCTTTGTTTTGTTTTCTCTATCCAGACAACTCAAGGTGTGGAATAATATTTTCATCTCTACAACAGAGATGAGAAAATACTAATGATTTTCAATTGTGGTGTCAATAACAGTGAATCTTAAAAAACTGTTTTAAGCATAAGTGGAAAGAGCAAAATGACTTGTTGCAGTGGGCATGCTACTATTAAAACTTTTTCAAATAATCTTTAACTCTCCATTAAAATCATGTTATGCCCCATTGATACACATTACTACTTATCTGAAACATTTCCTTATGTCATATCCTCTTCCACTCTTAAACATACAGGGCTCCTTTTTCCTAGAACTAAACCCATGCTTATATGGTTAATTAACCTATGACAAAGGAGGCAAGAATATACACTGGGGAAAAAAGTCTTCAATAAATGGTGCTGGGGAAATTGGACAGCTACATGCAAAAGAATGAAACTGGACTACATTCCTACACTGGTACACAAAAATAAACTCAAAATGGATTAAAAACCTAAATGTAAGACCTGAAACCATAAAATGCTGGAAGAAAACATAGGCAGTAATTTCTTTGACATTGGCCTAACTACATTATTCTAGATATGTCTCCTCAGGCAAGGGAAACAAAACCAAAAATAAATTGATTGGAACCAAGGAAACCATCAACAAAACAAAAAAGCAACCTACTAAATGGGAGAAGATATTTGCTGCTGATATATCTGATAAGGGGTTAATATATCCAAAATACATAAAGAATTTATACAACTCAGCACCATAAAAAAAAATCTGATCCAAAACTGGGCAGAAGATCTGAATAGACATTCTTCCAAAGAAGATATAGAAATGGCCAACAGACACATGAAAAGATGTTCAATATCACTCATCATCAGGGAAATCCAAAAAAAAAAAAACCACGATGAGAGATCACCTTACACTTGTCGTCAAAGAGCCAAGAAATAACGAGTATTGATAAGGAGGTAGAGAAAAAGGAACCCTTATGCAACTGTTGGTGGGAATGTGTATTGGTGCAGTCACTATGGAAAACAATATGAAGTTTTGTTAAAAAAAATTAAACATAGAAATACCGTATGATCCAGTAATTCCACTACTGGGTATTTATCCAAAGAAAATGAAAATACTAATTCAAAAAGATATATGCACCCCTATGATTACTGCAGCATTATTTTTAATAGCCAGTAAAATGAAGCAACCCAAGTGTCCACTGATAAATGGATAAAGAATTTGTGATATAATGTGATATCATACCACATATATATTATAATGGAATATTACTCAAGCATAGTAAAGAATGAGATTTTGCCATTTGTGACAACACAAAAGGAACTAGAGGGTATTATGGTAAGTGAAATAGAGAAAAAATATGACATGATTTAACTTATATGTGGAATCTAAAAAACAAAACAAAACAAAACAAATGAACAAACGAAAAAGCAGACTCCTAAATAGAGAGAACAAACTGATGGTTACCAGAAGGGAAGTAGGTAGGGGGAATGGGTGAAGTAGGTGAAGGAAATGAAAAGATATAAGCTTCCAGTTATAAAATAAATAAAGAAGGGGTGAAAAGTACAGCCTAGGGAATATAATAAATAACATTATAACAATATTGTCTGGTGACAGGTGGTGACTACACTTATGGTGAGCACTCAGCAATGTATAGAATTGTTGAATCAAGATGTTGTACACCGGGGTGCCTGGGTGGCTCAGTGGGTTAAAGCCTCTGCCTTCGGCTCAGGTCATGATCCCAGGGTCCTGGGATTGACGCCCGCATCGGGCTCTCTGCTCGGCAGAGAGCCTGCTTCCTCCTCTCTCCTCTCTCTCTGTCTGCCTATTTGCCTACTTGTATTCTCTCTCTCTCTCTCTGTGTCAAATAAATAAATAAAATCTTTAAAAAAAAAGATGTTGTACACCTGAAACTAACATAACATTCTATGCTAATTATACTTCAATTAAAAAAGTAAAATATATTACAGGAAAAAATATACATGGCTCTTTGATCTGTGTTTTCTTTCACTAAGTCACAGTATTTCTTAATTGTTGGAGGATACACGTGTTTTATTTTTATAATTAAATTGTTCTCGAATTATGTTCTAAAAAACAAAGACTCTTTTAGGTCAGAAAACATTAGAACACATTTCAGCTGAGCGATATTTTAAAAGAGGAACTCTGCTTAATGATCTCAGCCAGATCATTAAAAAATACAGTGTATGGAAATATACACTTAAAAAGTCAAACTTGAAGAAAAGACGTATAAAAAGGGGATGAAGAACCTTTGCGAAAGCAACAATCAATAATCAGTGCTGTTTTACTATTCTCTACAATATTCCATTCAAAGAACTTTATTGTATTTCAAGACTAAAAATGCCTTCTGTCCTTAAGGACAGAGTAGAAAAAAGCGATAACCCCCACTTCCCTCCACCATCTTAACCCTGCGGTGTTCAATCATCTCTCGCCTCCCTTCCCCCACATCTGCACCTTATGTGCCAGCCCAGGACAAGCTAATTAGCACCCACCGAATATAATCTAGGGGTTGGAATCACGGGCTCTGTCATCTGAAGGCCTGGATTCAAATCCATATTTTCCCACTTAGTTATTGTGCATTTCTTGGTTTCCTGAACTCAAGTGTGAAGAGAAATTATTTTCTCCTGGGGGTAGGAAAATGGAAGGCACTATGACACTGAATTGAAGTGCAGAATTTAAAGTTTATTGAACGAAATGGGAACTCTGTAAACTGCAGTTTATAGTTATGCTTCTTGCTACCGCCATGGAATGCACTTTCATGCTGTTATCCGGCAAAATTCTTCCCGTTCAAACTCATCTTGGCAACTCCCCTTCCTGTCCATAGTAGAAGTAATCTCTTCTTCTGCACGCCCACTGCAGTTTGTTTATAGCTAGCTTGTGTGTTTCTAATTCTGCATTTAGTCTTAAAGCATTCTGTGGACAGGGGTTGTGCTATTTGATAGCCTGGAACGGTAATGCCTCTCACAGTGCCTAAGGCATAAGGGCTCACAATACTCATTCATTTCCTCGTTTCATAAATATTTCTTGAATGTCTCTTACGTGTTCTGTCCTGGAGAGAGCCGCAAGTCCCTGAGCTTGTTTCCGGCAGAAAGTGGCAAATGACAGCTTCATGGCTGAACAAAGAAATGACACGGCTAGATCTCTCACCACAGCGTCAATAAGACTCCTTTGCATGCCTATCTTTTAGCACCTCACTGAGCACCCAAACTCTTAGAACTAGTTTTGAAAATATATTTTAAAAGAAAAATTGGTTCAAAATTGTTCTGCATCTCTACTGTTTCCCCTCATTTGTCCCATCCCTAGAGCAATCTTGGTAAAATCAGCGATGAAACCCTAGAAATAACGTGATGTAGATTTTGAGGGGCCATTACTAGCAAAACGTGTGATCTCTCATGGCATGGGAGTTGCTAGAGGTGGAGGGTGGCCTGGGAAGGAAGAAAGAGACTCCTATAGGTTCATATGCAGAATCAAAAAAATCCCAAAACTATTTTACTCATTCTTCCTAAAAAAAAAAAAGACTATAATTATACCAGTGCTCAGAGCAGCATTATTCACAATTGCCAAAAGGCAATTGACAGATGAATGCCCATTGATGCCCATTGACAGACGAATGCATGAACAAAATGTGGCTAATTGTACGATGGAATATTATTCAGCTTTAAAAAGGAAAGAAATTCTGACTCCTACTACAACATGGATAAACTTTGAAGACATTATTCTAAATGAAATAAGCCAGACACAAAAAGAGAATTATTACATGATTCCACCGATAGCAGCTACCTAACATAGTAAAATACAGAGAGACAGAAAGAAGAACAGTGGTATCAGGCAGGGTCTGGGGAAGTGGAAAATGAGGATTATGGCTTAATGGGTAGAGAGATTTAGTTTAGAATCATGAAAAAGTTCTGTAGATGGGTAGATAGAGAAGAGAAGATAGCTACACAACAGTGTAAATGTACTTCATGCCACTGAACTGTACACTTAAAAATAGTTCAGATGGTAAATTTTATGTTATGTATATTTTAACAAACAAAAAAATCCTAATGACCAATGAATGACTGTTAGTCATCAGAAGGACCATAGTTGTTTGATCAACTATAAAGTTCCCATCATAATCATCTAGTAAGAATTTATCTTCTAGCCACTGACTACCAGGAACACACCTGAAATTATACAAATTGGGCTTATTACTTTTTGCTGTGAGGGAAAACACACATCGTGGGAACCACGGAACATCTCCCCAAGGGGGCATTTGAACTTATAAAATTTTCTCTTCTGTTATGCAATTTGGGGATGGATTTAAGGAAATGGTGTTTGCTCTGCACTGCTGGAAGTGGTATAGCAGGTAATTCAATGAGGGTCTTGGTTAAGTCTTATATCGAAGGAGGATAGACTAGACTAAGACTAGAGCTGTAGGTGGTAAAGAGCAGGAGGCACTCACACGAGTGCAGGATATTTTGATTGGGATGGTGTTGAAAGTACAGATTGCTCTGGGCAGCATAGACATTTTAACAATGTTTATTCTTCTGATCCATGAGCATGGAATGTTTTTCCATCTTTTTGTGTCTTCTTCAACTTCTTTCATGAGTGTCCTCAAGTATAGATCCTTTACCTCTTTGGTTAGGTCTATTCCAAGGTATCCTATGGTTTTTGGTGCTATTGTAAATGGAATTGATTCTCTAATTTCTCTTTCTACAGTTTCATTGTTAGTGTATAAGAAAGCAACTGATTTCTGTGCATTGGTTTTGTATCCTGCCACATTACTGAATTGCTGTCTGAGTTCTAGTAATTTGGGGGTGGAGACTTTTGGGTTTTCCACATAGAGTACCATGTCATCTGCAAAGAGAGTTTGACTACTTCTTTGCCACCTTGAATACATTTTATTTCTTTTTGTTGTCTGATTGTTGTTGCTAGGACTTCTAGTACTATGTTGAACAATAGTGGCAAGAGTGGGCATCCTTGTCATGTTCCTGATCTCAATGGGAAGGCTCTCAGCTTTTCTCCATTGAGAATGATATTTGCTGTGGGTTTTTCATAGATGGATTTTATGAAGTTGAGGAATGTTCCCTCTATCCTTATACTCTGAAGAGTTTTAATCAGGAAAGGATGCTGTATTTTATCAAATGCTTTTTCTGCATCAATTGAGAGGACCATGTGGTTCTTGTCTCTTCTCTTATTGATTTGTTCTATCACACTGATTGATTTGCGAATGTTGAACCACCCTTGCATCCCAGGGATAAACAGTGTGGCAGTTCTTCAAAAAATTAAAAATAGAGCTACCCTATGACCCAGCAATTGCACTACTGGGTATTTACCCCAAAGATACAGATATAGTGAAAAGAAGGGCCATATGCATCTCAATGTTCATGGCAGCAATATTCATAGTAGCCAAAATGTGGGAAGTGCCAATATGCCCTTCAACAGATGAATGGATAAAGAAGATGTGGTCCATATACACAATGGAATATTATTCAGCCATCACAAAGGATGAATACCCAACTAATGCATCAACATGGATGGGACTAGAGGAGATTATGCTAAGTGAAATAAGTCAAACAGAGAAAGTCAATTATCGTTCCACTTATTTGTGGAACATAAAGAAAAGCATGGAGGAAATTAGGAGAAGGGAAAAATGAAGGGAGAGAAATCAGAGCAGGAGACAAACCATGAGAGAGTATGGATTCCAGGAAACAAATTGAAGGTTTTAGATGGGAGAGGGGTGAGGGGATGGGTGTGCCTGATGATGGGTAGTAAGAAGGGCATGGATTGCATGGAGCACTGGGTGTTATACCCAAACAATGAATCATGGAACACTACATCAAAAACTAATGATGTACTGTGTAGTGACTGATATAACACAATAAAAAAAATTACACAGCAAAAAAAAAGTGCAGCATATTGGATAATTTTTGTGGCATGGACAATACCAATGTTTTGTCTATTTTCAGACATGATTACAGAGGGGTCATGTTCTTTTTTGTTATTCATCAAGGCCACAGAGTGGCCTTGTCGAATGTTGATGTTCCATGAATGTGTTTATATTCAACAGGTGAACACCAAGGCCAAGCTGATAGTACCTGGAGAACAACAGCTGTATGTCAGGGACTACTTTTCTTTCTCACCCCTAAGCAGAAGGACATGGCCCAATCTAATTTATCTGGAGGTCTAACAGTCCTCGTCTAGTAGACCTTCGTCAACAATAAATGTTATTGGCAAATTAGATATGTACTCCCCATCAATAAGATTTTCATTTCTACTTTACAGCACGAACAGCTTGATGCAACAAAGCAAAATATATGTCTGCGTGTGCAAGCTCATGAGGGTTCTTGCAAAAGTATGCTCATGAGACTTTTTGTAGCTTCTTGCCATCCTCGAAGAGTTCCTTGGGTACACAGAAGCAAAGAGTATGTGATTACTTTGAATTTATGGTAGTCAATGTAAAGTTTTAATTTTACATTTTACAATTTTCCTACAAGTTGTATTTAGGGAAATATGACATCCCCAAGTTGTATATGTATTATATGTATTTCTGTACATGCATCTCGAGTTAAACAAGAGGATTTAGAGCATCACACTTATATTCTATAGGTTAATGGTAAATGCAGTTACCCCACTACAGGGTAACTCATTTAATTTGCAACCCCAAAAGGCAATCCTGTAGATACAGGGCTGTCTGACAGGCACAGGTAATGCCGTGGGACACTACTAACACCTGAGAGAAGGATTCTGAGAAGAAAAGTCAGACAATGAGCTCTCAGTCCAGCCCAGTCCTAGAACTGCAGATGAGCTGGGAAAGAGTGTGTCAGAATCTGGGCACACTGTGAGAGGGAGGCCAGGTAGCTGGCTGTCCGGGGAGCTCTGAGTAATGCACAGCACTGGGAAAGAAAGAGGAATTAGAAACAATGATTATTTGTGCTTATTCATTTTTTTCCAATTACCAGTCTAGCACCATTTAAGGATAAAACTTCACCTAATAAAGGTTTACTGTAATGACTAGACAATCGTCTTCATTCAGTACTAAACCTTTCTTTACCACTTTATGCAACTCTTAGTCCCTATATGACTTTTTTTTTCCTTTTGCTTCCATTATATAACAAACGATTTAAAGATTGAAGCTCCATTTTTTCATGCTTAAGCTTAATGGCTCAAATGTAACCATGCATTAAAGAAATGTTATATGATGTAATGAGCACTGGGTGTTATGTGCAACTGAAGAATAACTGAACTCTACATCTGAAACTAATGATGTAATATATGTTGCTAATTGAATTAAAATTAAAAAAAAGAAATGTTACCACATCCCCTTTATTTGGAAAGATGAATTTCACATCATTTATAGTGCCTTGACTTATTAAAATTAATATTGCAGTTTTGGGCCATACCACTCTTGTCAGAGATTATAAGGGTGAGGGTAGGCTAGAGGAAAGCAAAGCAGAAGGCATTTAATTTTTTCTTCATTCATTAAAGAAGCTTATATAAATTATTTATATTTTCAAAAACATAAAAATAAGTAAAGATGTAATAAAATGCCCAGATCCTGCATTTGCCTTAGTAAATGCATAAACTTGGGGGATCTTTAATCTAAGCCATAAACCACAGACATTCAGAGTTAGCTGTACACAATTCTAGTCCTGAACACAAACAAATTTGTAATTTGCTCTGGGCATGTGTTTATTGTGGCCAGCTGTCATAGACCTGTCACTATACTGTCCTGGTGGTAAACACCAAACGTGTGTGTGTGTGTGTGTGTGTGTGTGT
>LNAC01001126.1:187305-211139 GCA_002007465.1 Ailurus styani
AAAAAAAAAAAAAGTATAAGTATTGAATTAAATCTGGCCAAATTAAATAAGTTTCTTGAATAGTTTTAACTTTAAACTGGATTAAGATTTCCTAATAATCCTGTGTTGTATTCTTCTAAATGAATTTTCTATTTAAAGAAAAGTAAATGTCTTTGCGATTTTTGTTGCTTCACATTAAGAAAAAAATTTGACCTTATAATCCTGTGAACTGATTTTGATGGGAAGATAGACTTTTATTTCTACACCTTAATCTTTCTTGCAAAACAACTGCATTAGACAGGTTTAAGATCATTTCTCTTCCTTCCCAGCTCTTTCTAGCCATTTCTTCTAAGGCTATTATCATTCTTTAGTTTTGTACCTAATTGTTGGGAGAGCTTAAAAACTGATCATAGTGTAAATGTAACAGGAAAACAAAAGTATACTAGATACTTCAACTAAGACATTTTAATGTAGGCAAACAGTTAAACAGATGCTGGAGAACCAAAAAAACCTAAAAATGCACACTACAGTAATTATTGAAAAAAGCCGCTGTCATATCTATGGTTGAAGAAAGAAAAAAATTATTTGAGGTTTTTAGAAGCCAGATGCTTGGAGCAGGGCCTTTGATGAGTGGAGACTCAAACTTCAGAAGAGGTCCATTGTTCAGCTTGTGTGTGTAGTCCGAGGGTAACGAGGGTGATTCTGGAAGTGTGGCCATTCTGAGCATATGGGGAGAAGCTGGGATCTACACCATCTGCTGCCGCCAGGGAGGACCATTTCTGAGGCAACGCCCAATAGGAGCATCTAGCAGAACAGGATTAATTCCCTTCCTCTCCCTGCCTTCCAGTAGCCTTTGATGCCCCCTATTGGCAGAACCTAAAAGAGAACCAGCTACCAAAGCAGAATACAGTTTGCAGAATCCCATTATCTCTAATCAGAGATATAGAAAATGGGATTTGTCACCAAAGAACAGTTTCGCAACTGGCACGTGTGGTAGACAGAATAATGACTCCCCCAAAGTTACTCACATCCTAACGCCTGAAACTTGTGTATACATTATCTCACATGGAAAAAGGAACTTTGCAGATGTAAACACGTCCGGGATCTTGAGATGGGGAGATTATCCTGATTATCAGCGTAGGCCCAGGAGAATTATAAGTGTCCTTAGAAGAGGGAGGCCCCAGGGCAGAAGGGTCAGAATCTGAGAAGGAGATGGGAAGACAGAAGCAGAAGAGAGGGAGAGTTAAAGATGCTAACTGTAAGAGATCTAGTGTTGGATTCTAAGTATACCATTCTGAGTCATGAATAAAGTCTTATTCTTCTAAAAATGTATTTACTCTAGCAATAATTTCCCTAAGATTTTTGGAGTCATTCAGAGTTTAAACTCAAGACAATTTATTTTCTTATTTTTTAAAGATTTTATTTGAGAAAGCAGAGCAAGGAAGAGAGAACACGAGTGGAGAGGAGGGGCAGAGGGAGAGGGAGAAGAAGGCTCCCCACTGAGCAAGGAAACCCTCCCCATCCCCACCCCCCACCCCCACGCCAGCTAGATCCCAGGACCCTGGCATCATGACCTGTGCCGAAGGAAGACACTTAACTGGCTGAGACACCCAGGCGCCCCTAACTCAAGACAATTTAGAAAATAACACTTTATACTCCTCTCCAAAGACAGGCAGGATGAAGCTTAGAGATAATTGTATAAATACTGTCTGCTCCATGTTCAGCAAATATTGTCCATTAATACCTCTTTTTACATTTCCGTTACATCCTCTAAGAACTTTGAGTTTAATGGATTTTTTCCAGAGAGTTTTGCCTCTCAACAATGCTGCTCCCACTTTGGGGAGAGCATGGACATGCCCAAGTCCCTAGAGTTCTGTAGCCCTGTTGGCTGATCCTCTAGCAAACTCTAGGAATAGATTCAGTTCCTAAATTCAAAAGAGAAAATAGTCAATAGATTACTTTGGGGGGGGAAAGTGCCTTAGAGGGAGTTGGGGAAATACAAGAGAAGCAAAAAAATTATGTTGAATAAATACTGAGGGGTTGACTGGTTTGTGAAGGGTGTCTTTTAAAGTAAATTGCATTTCCTGTTGGCCTTATGTTACTTTCAGCCAAGGTGATAAAAATCAAACAGAACACTATTTATCTCTTTATTTATTTACTTATTTATTGTTTTTATTCCAGTATAGTTAACATACAGTGTTATATTAGTTTCAGGTGTACAATATAGTTATTCAGCAACTCTTTACATTACTAGGAGCTCAACATGATAAGTACATTCTTAATTCCCTTCACCTATTTCACCCATCCCCCACCAACCTTCTCTTTGGTAAGCATCAGTTTGTTCTCTAAAGAGTCTATATTTTGGCTAGCATCTTTTTGTTGTTGTTGTTTGCTTTGTTTCTTAAATTCCACATATGAGTGAAATCATATGGCATTTGTCTTTCTGTGACTGATTTACTTCACTTAGCTTTATTTATACTCTCTGTTTCCATCCATATTGTTGCAAATAGCAAGATTTTATTCTTTTTTATGGCTGAGTAATATTCCAGTGTGTGTGTGTGTGTGTGTGTGTGTGTGTGTGTGTGTGTGTGATTTCTTCTTTATCCATTTACTGATCGATGGACACTTGGGTTGCTTCCATAATTTGACTATTGTAAATAATGCTGCAATAAACATAGGCATACATGTGTCTCTTCAAATTAGTGTTTTTGTATACTTTGGGTAAATACCCAGTAGTAGAATAACTGGATCACATGGTAATTCCATTTTTAATTTTTTGAGGAACCTCCATACTGTTTTCCAGAGTGGCTGCACCGGTTTTCATTACCACCAACACTGCAAGAGTGTTCCCTTTGCTCCATATCCTCGCCAACACCTGTTGTTTCTTGTGTTGTTGATTTTAACCATTCTGACAGGTGTGAGGTGATATCTCATTGTGGTTTTGGTTTGTATTTCCCTATGATGAGTGATGTTTAGCATCTTTTCATGTTTCTATTGGCCATCTGGATGTCTTCCTTGGAGAACTGTCTACTGATGTCTTCTGTCCATTTTTAAATTGGATTATTTGTTTTTTGGGTGTTGAGTTTTACAAGTTCTTTATATATTTTGGATACTAACCTTTTATCAGATATGTCATTTGCAAATCTCTTCTCCCATTTCTTAGGCTGTTAATTTTGTTGATTGTTTCCTTTGCTGAGCAAAAGCTTTTTATTTTGATGCAGTCCCAATGATTTATTTTTGCTTTTGTTTCCCTTGCTTTAGGAGACATATGCACAAAAATGTTGCTATAGCCACATCAGAAAAATTATTGCCTAAGCTCTCTATTAGGGTATTTATGATTTCAGGTCTCACATTTAGGTCCACACGGGATACACTTTATATCCCTCCATCCAAAGAACAAAAAGAAGGAATCTTGCTGCATTTTCCTTTTCTCTCCCTTCATCCTTGTCCCACTACCACTGAAGTTTTGAATAAAGATCTTGCTAAATATTGGGTCAATTTTCTTTTTTTTTAAGATTTTATTTATTTATCTGACAGAGAGATTACAAGTAGGCAGAGAGGTAGGCAGAGAGAGAAGAGGAAGTAGGCTCCCCGCTAAGCAGGGAGACCGATGTGGGCCTTGATCCCAGGACCCTGAGATCATGATCTGAGCCGAAGGCAGATGCTTTAACCCACTGAGCCACCCAGGTGCCCTGGGTCAATTTTCATAATCTGAGATGGACTATTTGGAATTTGAGGGAGAAAGAGCTTTACTGTATTCACTTAGGTCTTTTTTTGGTATTTTAAATTAGTTTTATAATTATCAATATAAATATTATACTCACAAAGTAACAACAGGGACTCTACCCTGTGGAGTTAATTAAATACCTATAAATTAGCACAGCTCCTCTTCCAAGACTGCCTAACCTTATGACTTAAATGTGTGCTTTAATTGCAAATGGAATGAGTTTGAATTCCTTTGAGTTTCACTTTTATTATAATTCTCCCAATCTTTTTCTTCTGATATCCAGTGGACAACTATAATCTTTAATTTCATTATTTTTATCATATCACTCTATCTAGGGTCTAATGGAAATATTTAAGTAATCTATGGTTCCAAGAAGGAAAAAAAAATCACACAGTATAAAATCTAATTTCCAGAAAAATTTACTGCATTTTTAATGGACCAGGGACTGTGCCTCTTTAGTACATCACAACATTTTATCAGGTATTGTGCAGTATGCTTTTCTTTGAATTCTCAGTGTGTCTCTGCAGTTTCAGGAAACAAGAGCAGACCCCACAGCAGCAATCCTTTAAATGGGCATTTTTATTGACTAACACTCAATCAAGACGAGTGTTCCCAGCATGATAAAATATAATGATTCTTGCTCTATACACAGTTGGATGATGCTCTAAGCAGCAAATTTTTACTTGTCCAATTAATCATCTCTTCTTCTTCTGGGGGGTTTAAGTCCAGGATAGCTTTCCCATTGATAAAATTAGGCATCACACACTTTATGGTCAAGTTGTAGCTAGAAGCATAGAATTATGGGATTAACTATTTGTACAAGTACAGTACAGTCTGTAAATTCTGTTCTTTTACAAATTTCTATTGTAAAGCAGGAAGAATTCATACAGGGAGAAAAGTTTCACACTAGGCTAAGTCAAAAATGATTGATGAAGGTGAGTTTGTGTTATCAAAGAAAAGTAAGAACAACCTATTTCTTTATACCCAGGGAGCTAGAGACCACCTCAGCAGGTCCCACTTTCCCAACGGAGGGTCTTCTTAGGTCTGTCTACATCAGTTGGGTATTCCTTAACTTTCTATCTCCATAGCTCAACAGAGTGTACCCTGGAATAGAGATAGGAGTTGGGGAGTCTAACAGACATGGTTTGAACCCTAGCTTCACCACTTAGAAAAATTATTGACCTCTCTAGATCCCAATTTCCCAATCTACAAATATAGAACAAATAATGCCTAAATATACACATATTTGGCTTATACGTACATATCTTTACTTCTATGTTTCTGGATGTCATGGTCTTTCAATACATTTTAGGTAACTATAAAAAGTCATAAAACATAATGACATAATATTTTGGGGGTTGACAGGACTGTTCTGTATCTTGATTCGGGTGGTGGTTATACAACTATATGTGTCAGCCAAAATTTCTGGAACGAACAACCAAAAAGGAGGAATTTTGCTGAATGTAAATTATGCTTTAATAAAACAATAGAGAAAACTAGTATATCCACAGTGTAGGAAATTATGATAGCACATGAATTACACCTAGTATTAATCACTTCAGATGCTGAATGAACTTACAGAGAACTTAATTTTTAAACTTTATTTCCTCCTTAAAGTAAAATTCTGTTTTACACTTTATTTAAAAAATAATGTCACTTAGGTGTTTGAGATGGCAACGATGCATTTGTTTTCTTTCTCTAATGATCCAGTAAAAGTTTATCTGATACTCTCTAAACCTAAAGCAAAACATGAAGCTTTGTTTATGATTGTTTTTCACAAGCCTCTTACTTTTATCATGGGTATCTATTAATTTGGGGCAATATAACAAGATCTCCATGAGGTTCATGATCCTGGTATGACCTACCTCATGGAATGGTGTGATGACCACCTCCTGTATAAATGTCCAGAACTGGGGCACCTGGGTGGCTCAGTGGGTTAAGCCTCTGCCTTTGGCTCAGGTCATGATCCCAGGGTCCTGGGATCGAACCCCGCATTGGGCTCTCTGCTCAGCAGGGAGCCTGCTTCCCCCCCCCCGCCTGTCTCTCTACCTACTTGTGATCTCTCTCTCTCTCTCTCTCTCTCTCTCTCTCTCTCTCTCTCTCTCTCTCTGTCAAATAAATAAATAAAATCTTTTTTAAAAATGTCAAGAATTGCAAGGTTTTGTGCCCATATACGACAGAAGGGGAAAGGCTGCTTGCTAGTTCAAACTCTCTAATTTGAACATTCAAAAGCAAAAGATTTCACTTGAAAGTCCAGCCTCACCAGCATAGAAATGGAGTGTAATGACTAAGTCATATGAGTTTCAGTCCTAACATCTCCACTTATTTGGTGACCTTGAATGGACCTCCAATGGATACAGTACCTATTTTATGGAAATTTATGAAGATCAAATGAGACAATGTATACAGAAATGTGTTGAAATTGTTAAGTCTCATATACCTATAAGACAATATTAGCAAGGATGAATGTATACTGGACAGAGCTGCAATTACAATGTTGTGTAGCTCTTTGCAAGTGACTTGTCCCTAAAAATCACTTGTTCACTTGATTGTCAAAGAAATCTATGAGGTTTCAACTGGTCAGTATGTGACCACAAATACTAACGTGCCTCCCTTTATAGCCTGAGATGGATAAGAGTCTGAGATGGCCATTATCAAACAGGGCTATTATTTTAGTCATTATAGTTCATGACATCAAAGACTAGATAGAAGCTTATGATGCTCTTGGTTCAGCTTGGCATCTAAGACAGCATCCAACACTGACTAAGCTTAGGGCAACAGAAAGCAGTGATTTAGACAGAGCTTCTCGCTGTTACTTCCATCCACAACAAAGTTTGAGGATGTGATGTGAAATGCAAAAGCCAGATTTAGAATACATTCAGTTCTTGAACAAATTCATCCATCATAATGGATTAAAAATAGTGTTCCAATGTCCTAAAATGGATTACTTAGTGGTAGTCTTATTGACAATGCCTAAAAACCTATCCTCAAAAAGGTATGCACAGAATGGAACTGCTTTCTTGTGAAAAATGAACAAAATGCAAAGGTCCAGTGTCAGTCCATGCCAGAGGCACCCTCCAGGATCTGCTGGTGAGATAAGGAAAGTGTAACTACCAAAAGTCCCCTTCGGTTGCTGGAGGCTGCTTGGCTGCAGAGTCTAGCTGGGTGCCTGAGGCTGCTAAGTTTTCTGCTCTCTTTGAGGTACTCGCACCTGTTTGTATCAGCTGAGTCATCCACAGGAGCTCAAGGGCTCTTAGCTCTAAAGTCTGCTGCTCAGGGGTTAGGTGACTTCTGTTGAACCTAAATCTTGCCCAGACCTCCGTGTGCAGTGTCTGCTGCTCGCTCCAGGAAACTGTAACCTGGTGGTCTGCCCATTCAAAGGTGTGAGAATTTGGGTTTTGTGTTCTTCCACACGTTGGTTTAACTTTCATTCTTTTATCTTGATTTTTTTAAGTTTTCACTTAAATTCCAGCTAGTTAACATGCAGTGTAATATTAGTGTACAATATACTGAATATCAGGTGTACAATATACTGATTCGACACTTCCACACATCACCCAGTGCTCATCACAACAGGTGCGCTCCTTAATCCCCTCACCTATTTCATCCATCCCCCCAACAACCTCCCCTCTGAAAATGATCAGTTTGTTCTCTATAGTCAACAGTGTGTTTCTCTCTCTCTTTTTTCCATTTGTTCATTTGTTTCGTTTCTTAAATTCCACAAATGAGTGAAATTGTATGGTATTTGTCTTTCTCTGACTGACTTCCTCCACTTAGCATTATACTCCCTAACTCCATCCATATTGTTGCAAATGGCAAGATTTTATTCTTTCCTATGACAAATATTCCATTATGTATGTGTGTGTGTGTGTGTATATGACTAGTATCCCATTGTGTATGTATGTATATCTCCTTTATCTGTCCATCAGTAGAAAGATACTGTTTCCATGATTTGGCAATGGTAGATAATGCTGCTATGAACATCAGGAGGCATGTATCCCTTCAAAATTAGTATTTTTGTATTCTTTGTGTAAATACCCAGTAGTGCAATTGTTGGGTTGTAGGGTAGTTTTATTTTTAATTTTCTGAGGAACCTCCATACTTTTCTCCAGAGTGGCTGTACCAGTTTGCATTTCCATTGACAGGGCAAGAAGTTTCCCCTTTCTCCACATCCTTGCCAACACCTATTGGGTTTTGGGTTTTTCGTTTGTTTGGTTTTTTGTTTTTTGTTTTTTGTTCTTTGTTTGTTTTTGTTTTTGGGGTTTTTTTTTTTTGGTGTTGATTTTAGCCATTCTGACAGGTGTGAGGTGATAACTCATTGTGGTTTTGGTTTGTATTTCCCTTACAATAGTGATGTTGAGCATCTTTTCATGTTTCTTACCTGGACGTCTTCCTTGGAGAAATGTCTATTCATGTCTTCTGTCCATTTTTAAATTGGATTATTTGTTTTTTGGGTGTTGAGTTTTAGAAGTTTTTTAAATATATTTTGGATACTAACCCTTTATCAAATATGTCATTTGCAAATCTCTTCTCTCGTTCCTTAGGTTCTCTGTTAGTTTTGTGGATTGCTTCCTTTGCTGTGTAGAAGTTTTTATTTCGATGAAGTCCCAATGATTTATTTTTGTATTTGTTTCCCTTGCCTCAGGAGACATACCTAGAAAGAAGTTGCTATGGCCAATGTCAGAGGTTACTACATATGTTCTCCTGGGATAAACACTATTCTGACTTCTGTCACAAATACAATGGTCTTACCAGTTTGAACTTCATATAGACAAAATCAAAACTATGCACTCTTTTTTTGGTCTGGCTTCTTAGGGCATAATTACTTTGATATACATCCATGTTGTTGATCAGTAGTTGATTTTTTTCATTACCTGTAACACTCCATTGTACAAATCCATCATGGCTTTATATCCATTCTCCTGTTAATAGACATTTTGTTGTTTCTGCTTTTTAGCTATTATGAGTAATAATTCTATTAACATTTTTGTTGGAGGTTTTGGTGAATATATGTATGCATTTCTATTGTTTATATAACTAAGAGTAAAGTTCCTGAATTATAGGATGCAGTTTTAGTAGATATTGTCAGTTTTCCAAAGTAAGTGTACCAGTTATACTCACAGCAGCACTGTATGAGAATATGCCTTCATACCGTAAATCCTTTAACTTTTTGCCATTTTAGTGGTATAAAGTGTTCTTCCATTATGGTTGTAGTTTATATTTTCTTAGCTTTTTTCTGAGTATAGTTGATACATGATGTTACATTAGTTTCAGGTATATGACAGTGATTAGACAAGTCTATACATTATGCTCTGCTCACCACAGTGTAGCTGCCATCTGTTACCATACAGCACTATTACAATTACCATTGACTATATTCCCTTATTGTACTTTTTATTTCCATGATTTATTCACTCCATAATTGGAAGCCTGTATCTCCCACTCCCCTTCACCAATTTTTGCCCCAACCCTGACTCCTACCCCCATGCCAACCATCAGTTTGTTCTCTGTATTTATAAGTCAGATTCTGTTTTTTGTTTGCTTGATGAATAATAATACTGATTAGATTTTTATATGCTTATTCGTTATTTGGATATCCCATTTTTGAGATGCCTGAAATTTTTGAAAAATTTGTATGGTTTGTTTATATCGTATTAATTTGCATGTACTCTTCATATATTCAGGATAGCAGGCCTTTGCCAGACATAAATTACAAATATTTTCTCCCAGTATATGCCCTGTCTTTTCATTATTATAATGATTAATATCTTTTGATGAATCGATAGTCATGATTTTATTGAAGTGTTTATCAGGGTTTTGTTTTATTGTTGGTAATGCTTTATGTATCTTGTTTAAGAAATTCATGCCTAACCTAAGGTCATAGATGTATCTTCTGTTTTATTCTCGAACCTCATTTTTCTACCTTGCACATAGAGATCTATATTCCACCTCAAATTAATTTTACTGTATGGTGTAATATAGGAGGCCAGGCTCATTGCTTTCATATGAATATGCAATGCTACAGCACAGTTTAATGCAGAGCCAACTTTCTCCCACTGAACTGCAATGGCACCTTTATGATAAATCAAGAGACTCTATATGTGTGAGTCTATTTCTGGACTCATAATATTTCTGTCCATTTGGTCTATTTGTCTCTCCTTGCATAATAGCACACTGTCTTAATTACTAGAGCTTTACACTAAATCTGGAAATCTGGTAGTGCAAGTCTTCCAGCTTTGTTCTTCTTCAATATTATCTAAGTTTTTTTAGGTCCTTTCATTTCTGTGTAAACTTTAGAATCAGCATGTCAATTTCTACACAAAATCCTGCTAGGAGTTTAATTGGAGTCAGATTGGATTTAGAGATCAATTTGGGGGAAAATAACATCTTAAAAATATTGAGTCTTCCATTCCACAAGCTTGATACATCTCCCCACGTAAGTATTCTTTATTTCTTTTAGTGACAATTTGTAATTTTAATTATGGACATATTATAAACCTTTTGTTAAGTTTAATCCACAGGTATACAGTTTTTAGGTGCTATTTTAAATAGTATTACTTTTCTAATTTTATTGTTTTATTTTTGGCTGATATGTAGAAATAAAGTACTTTTTCTATATGTCTTTGCACCCAGCAGATTTGCTAAATAATTTAATTCTTACAGTTTATAACTTCTTTTAAATTTCTTATATAAGTATGTCATTTGTAAATAGAGGCAATTTTATTCCTTTTAATATTTTCATAATTTTTATTCTTTTTTCTTCTGACTGGAACCTTCAAAATTATGTTAAATAGACATGGTAACACAGGACATTCCCAAATTTAAGGGAAAAGAGTTCAGTATTATGCCATTAAATATGGTGTCAGCTGTAGAGTTTTGTAGATGTCTTTTATCACATTAAGAAAGTTGTCTTCTATTCTTAATTTTGTTGCCATCATTCTATGCTAGTCATGAATGGAGTTAAATGTTGTCAAATACCTTTTTTGTATCTATTGAGATGATAATATGATTTTCTGTTTTAAAGTTATTTTTGAAATTATATTGATTAATTGGTTTTTAAATATTAAAATATTATTGTATTCCTGAAATAAACTTTAGCTGGTCATGGAGTATTATGTTATTTCTATATTGTTGCACTCTACTTACTAATACTGTGTTTTGGAATTTTGAGTCTAGGTTCATGATAGATAAAGGGATATTATTTTTCTCCTATAAGATCGTTATCATGTTTCAGTTTCAAGGTTGTACTGACCTCACAAAATGAACCATAAGAGTTCTCTTTCTTTATTTTCTGAAAGAATCCTTGTAAACACAGTATTATTTCCTGAAATTTTGGAGGATTGAACCAGTGAGGCCATTTAGGCCTGGAGTTTTCCCATGGGAAGGATTTTGATTATGGTTTCAATTTCTTTGGCAGATATAAACCTTATTCCGATATTCTTTTTTGTGTCAGTTTTGACAAGTTGTGCTTTTAAAGAATTTTTCTATTTCATGTAAGTTGCCACATATATTCTTGCATAAAATTATTCATGATGTTCTTATTATTTTATTGTGGGTAGGGAAAATCTTTAGTGCTAGATAAAGATGCAGACTTCCTCATCTAGGGAGTAGACATCAAAGTCCCCAAAGAACAGAGCTGCCATACAGAGGGGGGTAACACCTTAAGAAGGAGAAATGGGGAGAGAGAGAAGGACCCAAGGGAGGAAAAAAACGGAGAGAATGAACTATCAAAAGGCAAAGCACAAAACCATAGCAACAAGTTTACAGATAGCCAATTCCTTAGGCTCAATTGAACTCAAAAAAAGGATGGCTTGGTACACACACCTTACCTGGTGCTTAATATTCATTTATTTTCTTAAGCCTTAGTTGTGTCTTGAGTGGGTATGAATGAAGAACTTCAACCTTCTTACCCTATGAGAATACTAGATGGTACAATTTATGGTCCTAGAGGGACCACACCCAGAACTATATCCCAGTCTGGAAGGACATCAATTCCCAGGCACCTGACACTAACAGACAAGACACTGAAGTTCAGTGACATTAATGACTTACCCAAAGTCATAATGGTTAACCAAAAGTTGTTCTTTAAGAGATTAATGTAAAAATATCTAAGTTTCTTTCCGAGAATTTGATTGCCGGATGGTAATAATAGACTTTATTGAGATCCCTGCTTGTTTTAAATTACACAACACTCAGAAACATGCCCTAATGTCCTACTTTCTACAATTAGGGAATAGGACAAATTATGCTCAGGACCTTGGCATCACAGGACTTTTCCTAGACTGTGGGTAATAAATTTGCTTTCCGCATGTTCAGTACAGCAGAAGTATGAAGCACCACATCTGGTCTTAAATTTGAACAAGCCTACAGTCCTTAAAATAGCTACTGTATATTAAGCCTTACTATATACCAGTATCTTTGCTAAGTGCTTTATATGGAACCACACATTCATTCAAACTATTAAATGCCTACCGTGTTCCCGGCACTGTTCTAGGCACTGGAGATTCAGTAGTGAAAACACAGATAAACATCTCTGTTCTCATGCTCTTAAATTCTAGTTGTAGCTACAGACAAATACACAATCTCTAAGTTTATTACATAGTACATTAGAAGATGGCAAGTGCCAACAAAAGATCATAAGAAGCTAAGGGGACAGAAGCTAAAGGGGACAGATAAAGGGGACAGTATTTTATTTTGACTAGGGTAGTTAGTCTAGGCCTCACTGAAAGTGACATGAAATAAAGTTTTAAAACAGGTAAAGAATGAGCTCTATGCATATGTGGGTAGAGAATGTCCCACGGTAAAATACAGGCCCCCAAAGACAGGCAGGAAGATCCCTCACATGCTGGTGGCCACTATTGCTAACAGGGAGAAAGGGGGAAATAGTAAAAGTAGATAGCAGAGAAATTAGAAAGGCCACACAAATTTCAAGGAGCATATACAGCCCTGCAGGCCACTTGCAGACTTTGGCTTTCTCCCTGAGCAAAATGGCAAGCCATTCTAGTATTGAGCCAAGATGTGACATGGTCTGACTTGAAAGTGTACCAGTAACTACAACTGCTATGTTGAAATTGTTTTAAGAGAATGAGCGTAGAAATAGCAAGGCCATTTAGGATCATCTCATTTAATCCTTACCACCACCCTGGGCAGTGGATACTATTATAAAACCCACTTTAAGATGAAGAAACTGAGGCCTGGAAGATTACATAACTTACTTAATGTCACACAGGCAATATATAGTATAGAAGGCCATAATTAGAAGCACTGAATATATTTAAATTTTCCTAATGTTCTCCTAGATACACTTTTTCCATGTTGGTGGCTGGAAGTCATAAAACCAGAGGTTGAAGCTGGTGATATTTAGTTTCTATTAAGCAGATTGAAAAAAACACTTTCATAATACCCCCCCTGAGAATTATCACATATTTCTAAGTCTAGACTTTTAAAGGCTAGACTACAGCAAATCTACACACACCCCATTGTCTACTAAATTGTTCAACAGATATTTTCTAAGTTAAGGGCATGAGGTGTTAGAGAAGAGCTGTTGCCTCAAAATCTCTTTCATAAAGTTGTGGTACAGGTGTCCAAATAAGCAGTACAACGGACACTTGTCTCAGAAGAAGGAGGCCTTTCTGAGCAAGTTTCTGAAATTACCACTCATGTCAGGGCATGAGAGCGATGGTACTAGATTAACAAAGGGTGCAATCTCATGCATGAACTGTAGGACTTAAAATCAGGCATTTGGACTGTGAAAGAGAAGTCTTAGCCATATTGGCTTCTGTATCCCATTGGTCAGGCATCTTGGACCAAAACACAGAAGGCTGCCGCTCAGAATCCATGGGCTCAACAATAGAGTTACTCCTTCATAATTCCCCCAAGTGCTCTGGACATGTTGGGTTCTCACAGCATTTTTTTAAAACAAGTTTAGGTATAAGTCCTAACTTTGCTTTTTAAAACTTGTGGTAGAATTTAAATAACTTAAAACTCAATGTTTTAACCATTTTTATGTACACAGTTCTATGTCATTAAGGGTATTCACATTGTTGTGCAACAATGATGACCAATCCATCTCCAGAACACTTTTCATCTTTCGAAACTGAAGCTATGTACCCATTAAATATTAACACCCCATTCTTTCCTCCAGCCCCTGTCAACCACTTTACTTTGTCTTTTTGTATTTGACTAGTATGGGTGCCTCATATTAGTGGAATCCTACAATATTTGTCCTTTTTCTGATGAGCTTATTTTACCTAAGCATAATGTCTTTAAGTTTCATCCATATTATACTGTGTGTCAGATCTTCCTTCCTTTTTGAGGCTGAATAATATTACACTGTACATACACCAGATTTTATCTGTTCACCCATCGATGGACATTTGTGTTGCTTCTTACCTTTTGTCTATTCTGAATCATGCCACTATAAACATGGGTATGCAAACATCTCTTCAGGACACTGTTTTCAGTTATTTTGGATATATACCCAGAATTGTGATTGCTGGATCATAGGTTAATTCTATTTATAATTTTTTTGAGGAACTGGCATACTATTTTCCATAGTAACTATACCCTTTTATATCCCCACCAATGATTTATAAGGGTTCCAGTTTCTCCACATCCTTGCCAATATTATCAAGTTGTTTCCTTCTATTCCTAGTTTGCTGAGTGTTTCTATACATGAAAGGGTATTGAATTTTTCAAATGCTTTTTCTGCACCAGCTGAAATAATATGTTTTTTATACTTCATTCTATTAATGTGGTGTATGGTATATGTTGAACCACAGACTTTGCTTTTTTTTAAAGATTTTATTTATTTATTTATTTGAGAGAGAGCGACAGCACAGAGGGAGAGTGAGAGAGTGAGACAGACTCCCCGCTGAGCAGAGAGCCCAATGAGGGGCTTGATCCCAGGACCCTGAAATCATGACCTGAGCTGAAGGTAGACACTTAATCAACTGAGCCACTAAGGTGCCCCAGACTTTGTTTTTTATTAGCTATTGGCTTTGAGCAAGTTCCTTATTGGTATAATGGAGCTAATACTAAAACCTACCTTCATTGTTGAGATTATTAAATAAATAATGTGAATATAGCACTTAGTACAAGGCCTGGAATATTTAAATTAAAAAATGGTAGCTCTCACCATCACCATCATCACCTGGTACTTTTCACTAAAGTTAATAGTACACAGTAAATTTTCAAAGTAGACACACAGAGGAGTGTGTCTTGTTTTTTTTTTAATATTTTATTTATTTATTTGACAGAGAGAGAGAGATCACAAGTAGGCAGAGAAGCAGGCAGAGAGAGAGAGGTACTCGATCCCAGGACCCTGAGATCATGACCTGAGCCGAAGGCAGAGGCTTAACCCACCCAGGCGCCCCCAGAGAAGTGTGTCTATTCAAAGTCTATTCAAAGTAGACACACAGAGAAGAGCATAAGTAGACTTGTTAGAAATGCATTTAAGACTTATTTCACCCTTGGGACGCCTGAGTGGCTCAGTCGGTTAAGCGGCTGCCTTCAGCTCAGGTCATGATCCCAGGGTCCTTAGATCGAGTCCTGCATCAGGCTCCTTGCTCAGCTGGGAGCCTGCTTCTCTCTCTGCCTCTGCCTGCCACTCTGCCAGCTTGTGCTCTCTCCCTCTCTATGACAAATAAATAAAAATTAAATTAAAAAAAACATTTTTTAAAAATCTTAAAAAATAAAAAGACTTATTCCCCCCTTAACACTCCCTGGACAAACGTCAAACCAGAAAAAAGAATGATTTATACCCAACCCCTTCCACAGAGTCTGGGCAGCTCAGCCAATAACTAAAAGAACAGATATTATTTTGGTATCCTTGTCCTTTAGCTTCAAATGTTATACCTTGACTTTTCCAAGAAGGAGCTTGAGTCTCTGTTGCCCAGTCATAAAGGTAGGATGGAAAGAAAGATACTAATAAGGAAGGAAAGCAAAGGAGGAAGGTTCAAATAAGGCTTAGCATTGAGGGAGGAAGGCGGGAGCCATGGAGAAATGGAAGAGTAATCTAGTTGCCGATGTAACAGGCTCTTGTCACCAGCCACCTGAGAGAGAAAGCCTCAACAGTTACTATTCTCGCCAAATACCTACCAACCCCAACACATCCAGTTCCCACCCTTCCCTTACCCTCTGATATTTTTCCTAGCTCAACTTTTCTCTCTCCTTCCTGGGATGAGGAAAAAGGATGCAGAAAATAGGGGGTAGGTCAGTTTGGTATAGAGGTTAAACTACTGGCTAAAATTAAAGGGTGTTTTAGGGTTATTTTCAGATTATAATTCTTCCTGTTTCTCATTACCACAGTGACAGAAACTAGGCTCTTACAAGAAGAGTCAGGTTTTCATAAGAACTTTTTCAGACTCGGCCTGACAGTCCCCAGACCAACTCGTTGTGTCCATTTCATTATCGTACACCACACATCTAACTCCATCTCTCTACCACCTTCTTCAAGTCTTTCAATTTCCATTCAACACTTATTGACTAGCAACGGAGTGGTGACCATCTCAAGTCTGTGCTGTCATAGAATCCACATTCCAGTAGAGGCAACAAGACAGTAAATAACTATGCAAATATAAAATGCAATGAGAAGGTTGTGATGTGTCCCACAAAGAAAGATAAAGGAGGAAGCATTTGAGTAGAGAGACCTAAGCAAAGTGAGGAGCTTGCCACACAATCTTAAGGTGTGGATTCGCTGGAGAGGGCACAGCAAAAATCTCACACTCCTTTTCCAAAATAATTCTGAAGAAGGGCAGTTTTACTGCAATTTCAAAAAGCCTGGCTATTTTCTTAACCACTGTGCACACCAAGAAACATAGCACATTTTCTTTCTTATCATCTTCCAGAATGTCAAAGGTCAGATTCTGATGAGGGTCTCATGACAGGAGAGCCTCCTTGAAGCATCTATTCGATCTCTGGAACCACACCATCTTTACTCCCTATAATGATGTAACAAAACTTCTTTTTTTTTTTTTTTATTCATTTGACCCAGAGAGAGAGATTACAAGTAGGCAGAGAGGCAGGCAGAGAGAGAGGAGAGAGGAGGAAGAAGGCTCCCTGCTGAGCAGAGAGCCTGATGCGGGCCTCGATCCCAGGGATCATGACCTGAGCCGAAGGCAGCGGCTTTAACCCACTGAGCCACCCAGGCACCCGATGTAACAAAACTTCTTAATTAAAGCATGCTTCATTTGCTGACAGCCAAGCTCCCTGCTCAGATTGCCGGTCAAAGCTCAGGTCCAATAAAGTTCCTGGATTATCTGCAAGCTGGTATTTTCCTTTAGCTGAGTAGTTTTAAATTCACAGTTATCTAAGAGCTACCCCTTCCCCAAGTTAAAGGGAAAATTGAACCCTCAGCTGGATAATTATTTGCCATGGGATGAAATCAGAGAGGTGAAGGTAATGCTGGGAAGTTAGAATCCATGATTCCAGACCTTAAAGAGGAAGATAATTTAAAAAGGGAGGCACCATTTCCAGGAAGTTCTAATTATCATGTGACAGACTCGGTCAATTCACGCACATGCTAATAAAAGATTTTCAAGGGAACCTGCAAATAAATATCAATAAGGAAAGAGTTATAAGGTTAAGTCTTAGAATAACCTTTCTCCTCCTCTACCTGATTTACTCTGAAACTAGTCAGGCTGTCTCTCCATCTCCTCTAGAAAATCAGGGGGAATTTCCTATGCCCCAAAGTTCTTCAAGTATCTCAGCAAGCTCTAGAAAAACGGGTGGACTTGCCTAATTAAAGAATGGCTGAAAAACACTTTGAAAATCCCATCATCAAAGGAGCCATTTAAGTGAAAGGATCATTAGATTACATATTTATATCAAGTAAGATGAAAAGGATAATGATGAGAAGTGATACAGTAGTTAATCAGGAAGGCTGTGCATGATTCCTTTCTCCCAATAATAGTTACTGTCAACAAGCACATTTAGATCATTGCCTGAAAGGAGAGCTTGAGCAGATCTACAGCAGTGAGCCAAGTCTCTCTCTCTCAATGTTCTTTTACAAGAGGTTAAAATAAATCTCGCCTACAGAGAGCAATTGCACTGGGAGACATAACAGTAATGGGTACCACTTTCTGAGGACTGAGCTAAGTATTTTCCATGTGTATTTAATTTATAACCCACTTTAACTTACAACAACTCTTTAAGCTGGTATTAGTGACTATCCACAGCTACTGAGTCTTGGAACCAGAACTCAAACCCAACCCTAACTCCATAGTATGTTCCCCTAACTTTGCACTATATTGCCCTAGAGTCCTCACTTTCTTTTTCAGGTTTTTACTTTTTTCTCCCCTTTGTAATTTTCTATTTGTATTTACAAACCAGGAATAAGGTATAGGGCATCTTCTGGGTGATGGACAACATTTCTCTTTGCTGTTATTCGAAATGCTCTAAAGCATTAGAGAATGCTTTGTACATCGTGCATTGCTCATCTAACATGTTTAGCTTCAGAATTCAATAATACATATAATATCATGTTACAAAGGTAATACATTTTCCTTTGGGGCAAAGCATTATTGAGACACTTTCACTGCAATGAAAAGAATTAACTCTATTAAAACCAACACTGAGGAAAAACTAGAAACAAATTTTTGACAAGATATATTCATAATTGTCAGAAATTCTCTGTGGTATGTGTCCTTCTGTGTCCAACCAATCCATCAGCACTTTCTTCATCTAATATACAGGCACTTACTTAACCCCTTTCACTATACAGTTTGGGCACATGGTCAGCATTATCTGGGAGTTCAAACGGATGATTTCCCATATTGTAACACCATAGTCTGTAGTCTCCAAATTTTATCTAATTCCAAATTATTCTCCCACTATCCTTATAAGATAGAATTTCCACTTCTTGCTTTGAGTTCAGTTCTTATCTTCATGAAATTCCTCTGCAGGTTCATTAAGAAGCATTAGGACCAAATAATACTAGGCAGAAGTCAAATTGGGTGGAACCCAAAAGAGATCAGAGCAGTATGGAACAGAGAACCAGCACTGGTATATTCTCCCTGGAGTTTACATTACTGTGTTGGGAAGATAGACGATAAACACAATAAACATGAAAAATATGTAGTGTATCAGATGGTATGATACATACTGCATTAATTTGCCAGGGCTGCCATAATAATGTACTACAGCTAGCTGGCTTAAAACAACAGAAATTCATAGAATCCTTCCCTGCCTTTTTGTAGCTTCTGGTGGTAAATGTCAATACTTGTCTTCCCTTGGGTTGCAGTTGCCTTGCTCAAAGCTCCGCCTCTGTCATCACTTAGCATTCTCCCTGTGTGTCTCTGTCTTCCTATGATGTTTTCCTCTTCTCAGAAAGATACAAGTCATATTGAGTTACAGCCTACCCTAATGACCTCATCTTAACTTAATTAAATGGAGAAACATACTAATTCTAAATAAGGTCATATTCATAGGTATGAGTGGTTAGGACATTCAACAGACATGTTTGGGAACACGATTTAACCCAAAACAGATGCTATGAGAGAAATGAAGCAGGAACACTCAATATGATGTATGTGTAGGTGGAGAATAGGATCAGATGCAGTATTAAATGGAATAGCCAAAATAAGTCTCAGTGAAAGGAAATATTTGCATAAAGATCTGAAGTTGAGGGAGCCAGACTGTGGATGCATATGCATATATGCAAAGGCTCTGGGGAGGATACCAGACATGTTCAAAGAACAGCAAGGAGGCCTGCATGGCTGGAGCAGAATGAACAAGGATTGATGTGGTGGGAAATGAGTTCTGAGACATAATAAAGGAGGCAGATGATATACAGACTTTGGCTTTATTCCAAGTGATGTGGGAATTCCTTGGAAGATTTTGATCAGAAGATAACATGATCTGACTTATATCTTAACAGGACCTTTCTGGCCACTATCAGGAACAGACTATAGAGGAGGAAGGTAGAAGCAGGGATCCAGTTTGAAAGGCTTTTGAAGTAATCCTGGTGAGAGATGATGGTGGACTGACAGTGGAGATGGTTAGAAGTAGTTAGTTTCTGGATATTTTTTGAAGGTAGAGCTAACAAAATATGCTGACAGACTGGTCACAGGGTGTGAAAGAAAAAGAGGAGTCAAGGATGACACAAGATGTTTGGCTATAGTAAACTAAAAGAAGACAGTTATCAATAACTTAGATATGTGGAATATGAAAATAGCTGGTGCTAGAGGGAAAATTAAGAGCTCAATGAACATACTAAGTTTCAGATCTTTGTTTTAGATACATCTGAACTGTATGGTGATTTCCAGTGGGTAGCTGACCATATGAGTCTGTACAAGTGAGAATAAACCTCCCCTGCTCCACATCTCACCTGGGCAGGTGCTACTGCAAAACTGGCCTATTGCAGTGTGAGCAGAAAACTGAACAAAAGGTTAAGTGGTTTATTTGGAAAAATATCCAGAGGAAAGCTGGAGGAATCAGTGTTTTTTCATAATGCAAGAGTTTATTCAATATGTAGGTATTCAATAAATAAATATGTAGGTATTTATTAAATAAATTTAAAAATTCATAAATAAATATGTAGATATTTATTAAATATGTAGGTATTTATTATAAAGTTTCACAATTTTTAGAACTATTTATTGCAAGAATACCCAAAGCATGAGAGACCAAATTTACAGACCTAACATAAAAGATTTTGCTTTGTTTTTAGAATAAGACCCCAGAGATAAGAGAGATGATCTAGACCAAACACAGAAGCAGACGAGCCCAAATATTCATGGAGAAGGAAGGATGTGTCGTTCTTCAACAGGCGGTGGCAAGAGGCTCATCTTATCCCTTATAAGGAAGAGGACTACCATGGGCTCTGGGAGGGAAGGATCCACAAAGCGCCCACGACAGGTACCATGTGGGACCTGTCCCAGTTAAGGACAGTGTAGAGTGTTCTCTCCAGCTTTGCCTGGAGCAGCTCTCTCAACAAGAGAAGATGGGTCTACCAACATATGCTCTCCAACAAGAGCAACTGTCCTCAAGGCATCAATAGCACTGGTGATCACATGCCTCATTCTACCAGAAAATGGGACAGGAAATGGCTAGAAGTTTATGTGTGTGAGTATGTGAGATGGACCTGAAATTCAAGCACTTACCCCAGATTTCCCCCTATCCTTTCACTGTTTTCCTCCAGGTTGATGACCTAAGACACTTAGATAAAAAGACATCATGACCTTGAGGTCCAAAGTTGGGGTCTAGAGATATTTTCAACTATGATCTCTCTTCCTTTTCTCTTCATTCAACCTCCAGCCCCACATTAGAAACACAGCAAAGCCATTCAGTGTGGATACACACATCTTCTAGAACACATCTGGGTCGTTAAAAGATGCAATGAAGATTTAAGTGACTTTAAGAAATATAAAATGTTATACAGATCTTAGTTAACTTCTCCACACCACAGATTAATGGAAGGTTTTTTCCTCTCCTTTAAAGCATTCATAGAATCAGTCTATAAAAAGTTCACTGATCATTTTACAGAGGAGGAATAGGAGGGAGAATTGGTTAGTGACTTGCTCAAAGTATTATGCTTTGTTACCTGTGAAAATGAGAATAGAATACAAGTCTCTCTTGATTTCTCAACCACTTTCTCATACTCAACTTGATACTTCACTGTAAACATTATGGCTGCCAATATCTACACTATTTGGCACACTGATAGTATCAATTTATAGCTCCAGAAAGAGCTACATTTGTCCTCTCACTCCAGGCAAATTATAATAAAGCCCTCATAAGACCTTAAATATATTGACCACACTGTGAAAGGTAGCCTGATACAATGAAATGACCACATATCTTGGAGTCAGGCAGCTGCCTATGAATCTAGACTGTTACTCACTACCTCTGTGACTTAAGAGTTAGCAGCCTCTGTCTCCTCATCTATAAAATGAAGATAATGATACTCATACCAAAGACTGATTTTAATGATTAGTTGTGATGCTATATTTAAAGAGTCTAACAAGCCCAGAATAAGGGATAACTGCTGAATAATAAAGGTTATTATTTTCAAAGGAAAGCTGTTAAATAAAGTTCATTTGAGTTGACAAAGAGGTAAGACGCAGTCATGAACTGTAAGGTAAATATAATAATAATAAAAAAAAACCTCCATACAAATAGATAAGTAAATACGATGGTGAATGGGTCACCAGAGGCCACTGTGACTAAATCAGTTGGTAGAACTGGAATATTACCCAGCCTGGAAACATTTCTTATTATAAATGTGTATCTCTAGCACAGAGTACCAAGACTTGAAAATGTTAGCAAGAATAAGTTAGAAGAAGATGAGGAGGAAGAGGACGGAGGAAGAGAAAGGAAGAGAATAGGAGGTGGTACAATGTACATAGTATATAGAGATACATGTGTGCCTCAGAACGACTTGTCCATAAAGAAGCCTTTTGAAGTTGAAAAGGAAATACAGACACATGGTCTTAACAGTGCCCATCAAATCACCCATTGGTCTTCTCATCCCTGCAGGTAAAATGTCTCTTGCCTACAGGAGGATCTTAGGGAGATACAGGGGGACCCTAGAGAATACTGAGGCCAGACACAAGCCCTCCTCATTCCACCTGTGGGAAAGCTGAGGCAGAGGGTGACTTCCCACTTCCATTATGTCAGGGCTAGGAGTAGCCAAAAAGAAAATCTGATCCTCTACATTTAGTGCTCTATACCCATCATTTGAAGGAAATAAACTTTCAAAAGCTCATCATTATTTCAAAAGAAACAGAGACACTTACGGCAAAGAGGCCATGTGGGCAGTGGTTTTCTTCCAGTTTCCTGTGGAAGATTCCTTTCCTTCCACTTAATGGCCCCTTCAGCCAAGGGGAAATCTAGGATTTGCCCTGACAGCCTGTGATCCCCCTCAAGTATGTGATACTGTTTTCCTCCACAGATGCACAGTTGGCCTTGTTAATGAGGCCCTAGGGGCAGAGTTCGTGTTTGCCAATGCCTCTCTTGCCCTGGTTGCTGATTACAACCTGGCATCCAAGCTTTAGAGAGTTTATTACCATATGTTCCATTTCCCTTTTTAGCACTGTTTGGGCCCTGTGTTCAGAGACAAGGTACTTCCTACAGTTGGGCTGCAGCAGTTTTTAGAAGATGACTAGAGCTATAACAAGAACACCGAGCTTTGTCGAAGACACCGTCTGGAAGAGAACATTCTCGCTTTTATGAAGAGCTCGGTTTGGGCACCCAGTTACACATACATGCTAGAAGGCTCTATCAGCTAGCCTAGGCAGGCAGAGTTTTTCTTGCTGTACTAAACTTTCCTCTTTCACTGTTAGTTAGCCTCAATGATATTATAGAAGCCTATCAGGGTTAGATGGAAGGAAATCTCAGACAGGCATAATGTTTCCTTGTAGCTGGAGAAACAAAATAGAGTCTGCAAATTAACTTCTTGTTTGTTTATCCTGGAGATGATTTTCCAGTAGGGTTGACATAAGCAAAGCATTTCTCCTGCAAATCCCATGCTCTGATTGTGAAAGAAAGGTTTATACAATTAAAATCCTGTAAGTGTTATCCCTTAAAGTACCAATGCTTTTATTTATAGTCTGTTTTAAAATGTTTTACAAGTGTGATTTGTGTTTATATTTAAATATCCTGGCCACCCCCACATATAATCTGATCAAACTTACTGGAAAAGATTCATGTAGCAATATTTATACTACAGGCAGAAAAAGGCTACAGAAGCTTATAAATATTAACTTGCCAGTGTAAGAAATACAATTAAACTATGTCTTACATATTTTTCATCTTCCAAACTCTTAATAGATTTCTTTCCAGTTTATGGTCATGATTCCCGAAGGAAAATTCCAAAGTTGCCCTGGTTTCCTTAGTAACAGAATCAGGTATAAATTGTGTTCCTATAGTTCCAAACATCTGTATCCAAGCAACATATTAAAGTGCACTGCCAACTGATGTATGTATAGTTTGTAGGTAAGCTTGACTTTACAGAAAGAGGTGAAGTGGCAGGAAAAAGAAAGGCATAACTAGCAAAAGAGGCAAATACAATCACAAGGGAAAGCAGTACTGTTTTTCAGGTTTTCTTTTTTTAATTTCTTAGCTAAATCTGCCCTCCAAAAGGGATGGTCAGGGTACTAGTTAAGATATTACTAATTTCTGGGGGGGG
>LNAC01001126.1:213144-231937 GCA_002007465.1 Ailurus styani
GGATCATGACCTGAGCCGAAGGCAGCGGCTTTAACCCACTGAGCCACCCAGGCACCCGATGTAACAAAACTTCTTAATTAAAGCATGCTTCATTTGCTGACAGCCAAGCTCCCTGCTCAGATTGCCGGTCAAAGCTCAGGTCCAATAAAGTTCCTGGATTATCTGCAAGCTGGTATTTTCCTTTAGCTGAGTAGTTTTAAATTCACAGTTATCTAAGAGCTACCCCTTCCCCAAGTTAAAGGGAAAATTGAACCCTCAGCTGGATAATTATTTGCCATGGGATGAAATCAGAGAGGTGAAGGTAATGCTGGGAAGTTAGAATCCATGATTCCAGACCTTAAAGAGGAAGATAATTTAAAAAGGGAGGCACCATTTCCAGGAAGTTCTAATTATCATGTGACAGACTCGGTCAATTCACGCACATGCTAATAAAAGATTTTCAAGGGAACCTGCAAATAAATATCAATAAGGAAAGAGTTATAAGGTTAAGTCTTAGAATAACCTTTCTCCTCCTCTACCTGATTTACTCTGAAACTAGTCAGGCTGTCTCTCCATCTCCTCTAGAAAATCAGGGGGAATTTCCTATGCCCCAAAGTTCTTCAAGTATCTCAGCAAGCTCTAGAAAAACGGGTGGACTTGCCTAATTAAAGAATGGCTGAAAAACACTTTGAAAATCCCATCATCAAAGGAGCCATTTAAGTGAAAGGATCATTAGATTACATATTTATATCAAGTAAGATGAAAAGGATAATGATGAGAAGTGATACAGTAGTTAATCAGGAAGGCTGTGCATGATTCCTTTCTCCCAATAATAGTTACTGTCAACAAGCACATTTAGATCATTGCCTGAAAGGAGAGCTTGAGCAGATCTACAGCAGTGAGCCAAGTCTCTCTCTCTCAATGTTCTTTTACAAGAGGTTAAAATAAATCTCGCCTACAGAGAGCAATTGCACTGGGAGACATAACAGTAATGGGTACCACTTTCTGAGGACTGAGCTAAGTATTTTCCATGTGTATTTAATTTATAACCCACTTTAACTTACAACAACTCTTTAAGCTGGTATTAGTGACTATCCACAGCTACTGAGTCTTGGAACCAGAACTCAAACCCAACCCTAACTCCATAGTATGTTCCCCTAACTTTGCACTATATTGCCCTAGAGTCCTCACTTTCTTTTTCAGGTTTTTACTTTTTTCTCCCCTTTGTAATTTTCTATTTGTATTTACAAACCAGGAATAAGGTATAGGGCATCTTCTGGGTGATGGACAACATTTCTCTTTGCTGTTATTCGAAATGCTCTAAAGCATTAGAGAATGCTTTGTACATCGTGCATTGCTCATCTAACATGTTTAGCTTCAGAATTCAATAATACATATAATATCATGTTACAAAGGTAATACATTTTCCTTTGGGGCAAAGCATTATTGAGACACTTTCACTGCAATGAAAAGAATTAACTCTATTAAAACCAACACTGAGGAAAAACTAGAAACAAATTTTTGACAAGATATATTCATAATTGTCAGAAATTCTCTGTGGTATGTGTCCTTCTGTGTCCAACCAATCCATCAGCACTTTCTTCATCTAATATACAGGCACTTACTTAACCCCTTTCACTATACAGTTTGGGCACATGGTCAGCATTATCTGGGAGTTCAAACGGATGATTTCCCATATTGTAACACCATAGTCTGTAGTCTCCAAATTTTATCTAATTCCAAATTATTCTCCCACTATCCTTATAAGATAGAATTTCCACTTCTTGCTTTGAGTTCAGTTCTTATCTTCATGAAATTCCTCTGCAGGTTCATTAAGAAGCATTAGGACCAAATAATACTAGGCAGAAGTCAAATTGGGTGGAACCCAAAAGAGATCAGAGCAGTATGGAACAGAGAACCAGCACTGGTATATTCTCCCTGGAGTTTACATTACTGTGTTGGGAAGATAGACGATAAACACAATAAACATGAAAAATATGTAGTGTATCAGATGGTATGATACATACTGCATTAATTTGCCAGGGCTGCCATAATAATGTACTACAGCTAGCTGGCTTAAAACAACAGAAATTCATAGAATCCTTCCCTGCCTTTTTGTAGCTTCTGGTGGTAAATGTCAATACTTGTCTTCCCTTGGGTTGCAGTTGCCTTGCTCAAAGCTCCGCCTCTGTCATCACTTAGCATTCTCCCTGTGTGTCTCTGTCTTCCTATGATGTTTTCCTCTTCTCAGAAAGATACAAGTCATATTGAGTTACAGCCTACCCTAATGACCTCATCTTAACTTAATTAAATGGAGAAACATACTAATTCTAAATAAGGTCATATTCATAGGTATGAGTGGTTAGGACATTCAACAGACATGTTTGGGAACACGATTTAACCCAAAACAGATGCTATGAGAGAAATGAAGCAGGAACACTCAATATGATGTATGTGTAGGTGGAGAATAGGATCAGATGCAGTATTAAATGGAATAGCCAAAATAAGTCTCAGTGAAAGGAAATATTTGCATAAAGATCTGAAGTTGAGGGAGCCAGACTGTGGATGCATATGCATATATGCAAAGGCTCTGGGGAGGATACCAGACATGTTCAAAGAACAGCAAGGAGGCCTGCATGGCTGGAGCAGAATGAACAAGGATTGATGTGGTGGGAAATGAGTTCTGAGACATAATAAAGGAGGCAGATGATATACAGACTTTGGCTTTATTCCAAGTGATGTGGGAATTCCTTGGAAGATTTTGATCAGAAGATAACATGATCTGACTTATATCTTAACAGGACCTTTCTGGCCACTATCAGGAACAGACTATAGAGGAGGAAGGTAGAAGCAGGGATCCAGTTTGAAAGGCTTTTGAAGTAATCCTGGTGAGAGATGATGGTGGACTGACAGTGGAGATGGTTAGAAGTAGTTAGTTTCTGGATATTTTTTGAAGGTAGAGCTAACAAAATATGCTGACAGACTGGTCACAGGGTGTGAAAGAAAAAGAGGAGTCAAGGATGACACAAGATGTTTGGCTATAGTAAACTAAAAGAAGACAGTTATCAATAACTTAGATATGTGGAATATGAAAATAGCTGGTGCTAGAGGGAAAATTAAGAGCTCAATGAACATACTAAGTTTCAGATCTTTGTTTTAGATACATCTGAACTGTATGGTGATTTCCAGTGGGTAGCTGACCATATGAGTCTGTACAAGTGAGAATAAACCTCCCCTGCTCCACATCTCACCTGGGCAGGTGCTACTGCAAAACTGGCCTATTGCAGTGTGAGCAGAAAACTGAACAAAAGGTTAAGTGGTTTATTTGGAAAAATATCCAGAGGAAAGCTGGAGGAATCAGTGTTTTTTCATAATGCAAGAGTTTATTCAATATGTAGGTATTCAATAAATAAATATGTAGGTATTTATTAAATAAATTTAAAAATTCATAAATAAATATGTAGATATTTATTAAATATGTAGGTATTTATTATAAAGTTTCACAATTTTTAGAACTATTTATTGCAAGAATACCCAAAGCATGAGAGACCAAATTTACAGACCTAACATAAAAGATTTTGCTTTGTTTTTAGAATAAGACCCCAGAGATAAGAGAGATGATCTAGACCAAACACAGAAGCAGACGAGCCCAAATATTCATGGAGAAGGAAGGATGTGTCGTTCTTCAACAGGCGGTGGCAAGAGGCTCATCTTATCCCTTATAAGGAAGAGGACTACCATGGGCTCTGGGAGGGAAGGATCCACAAAGCGCCCACGACAGGTACCATGTGGGACCTGTCCCAGTTAAGGACAGTGTAGAGTGTTCTCTCCAGCTTTGCCTGGAGCAGCTCTCTCAACAAGAGAAGATGGGTCTACCAACATATGCTCTCCAACAAGAGCAACTGTCCTCAAGGCATCAATAGCACTGGTGATCACATGCCTCATTCTACCAGAAAATGGGACAGGAAATGGCTAGAAGTTTATGTGTGTGAGTATGTGAGATGGACCTGAAATTCAAGCACTTACCCCAGATTTCCCCCTATCCTTTCACTGTTTTCCTCCAGGTTGATGACCTAAGACACTTAGATAAAAAGACATCATGACCTTGAGGTCCAAAGTTGGGGTCTAGAGATATTTTCAACTATGATCTCTCTTCCTTTTCTCTTCATTCAACCTCCAGCCCCACATTAGAAACACAGCAAAGCCATTCAGTGTGGATACACACATCTTCTAGAACACATCTGGGTCGTTAAAAGATGCAATGAAGATTTAAGTGACTTTAAGAAATATAAAATGTTATACAGATCTTAGTTAACTTCTCCACACCACAGATTAATGGAAGGTTTTTTCCTCTCCTTTAAAGCATTCATAGAATCAGTCTATAAAAAGTTCACTGATCATTTTACAGAGGAGGAATAGGAGGGAGAATTGGTTAGTGACTTGCTCAAAGTATTATGCTTTGTTACGTGTGAAAATGAGAATAGAATACAAGTCTCTCTTGATTTCTCAACCACTTTCTCATACTCAACTTGATACTTCACTGTAAACATTATGGCTGCCAATATCTACACTATTTGGCACACTGATAGTATCAATTTATAGCTCCAGAAAGAGCTACATTTGTCCTCTCACTCCAGGCAAATTATAATAAAGCCCTCATAAGACCTTAAATATATTGACCACACTGTGAAAGGTAGCCTGATACAATGAAATGACCACATATCTTGGAGTCAGGCAGCTGCCTATGAATCTAGACTGTTACTCACTACCTCTGTGACTTAAGAGTTAGCAGCCTCTGTCTCCTCATCTATAAAATGAAGATAATGATACTCATACCAAAGACTGATTTTAATGATTAGTTGTGATGCTATATTTAAAGAGTCTAACAAGCCCAGAATAAGGGATAACTGCTGAATAATAAAGGTTATTATTTTCAAAGGAAAGCTGTTAAATAAAGTTCATTTGAGTTGACAAAGAGGTAAGACGCAGTCATGAACTGTAAGGTAAATATAATAATAATAAAAAAAAACCTCCATACAAATAGATAAGTAAATACGATGGTGAATGGGTCACCAGAGGCCACTGTGACTAAATCAGTTGGTAGAACTGGAATATTACCCAGCCTGGAAACATTTCTTATTATAAATGTGTATCTCTAGCACAGAGTACCAAGACTTGAAAATGTTAGCAAGAATAAGTTAGAAGAAGATGAGGAGGAAGAGGACGGAGGAAGAGAAAGGAAGAGAATAGGAGGTGGTACAATGTACATAGTATATAGAGATACATGTGTGCCTCAGAACGACTTGTCCATAAAGAAGCCTTTTGAAGTTGAAAAGGAAATACAGACACATGGTCTTAACAGTGCCCATCAAATCACCCATTGGTCTTCTCATCCCTGCAGGTAAAATGTCTCTTGCCTACAGGAGGATCTTAGGGAGATACAGGGGGACCCTAGAGAATACTGAGGCCAGACACAAGCCCTCCTCATTCCACCTGTGGGAAAGCTGAGGCAGAGGGTGACTTCCCACTTCCATTATGTCAGGGCTAGGAGTAGCCAAAAAGAAAATCTGATCCTCTACATTTAGTGCTCTATACCCATCATTTGAAGGAAATAAACTTTCAAAAGCTCATCATTATTTCAAAAGAAACAGAGACACTTACGGCAAAGAGGCCATGTGGGCAGTGGTTTTCTTCCAGTTTCCTGTGGAAGATTCCTTTCCTTCCACTTAATGGCCCCTTCAGCCAAGGGGAAATCTAGGATTTGCCCTGACAGCCTGTGATCCCCCTCAAGTATGTGATACTGTTTTCCTCCACAGATGCACAGTTGGCCTTGTTAATGAGGCCCTAGGGGCAGAGTTCGTGTTTGCCAATGCCTCTCTTGCCCTGGTTGCTGATTACAACCTGGCATCCAAGCTTTAGAGAGTTTATTACCATATGTTCCATTTCCCTTTTTAGCACTGTTTGGGCCCTGTGTTCAGAGACAAGGTACTTCCTACAGTTGGGCTGCAGCAGTTTTTAGAAGATGACTAGAGCTATAACAAGAACACCGAGCTTTGTCGAAGACACCGTCTGGAAGAGAACATTCTCGCTTTTATGAAGAGCTCGGTTTGGGCACCCAGTTACACATACATGCTAGAAGGCTCTATCAGCTAGCCTAGGCAGGCAGAGTTTTTCTTGCTGTACTAAACTTTCCTCTTTCACTGTTAGTTAGCCTCAATGATATTATAGAAGCCTATCAGGGTTAGATGGAAGGAAATCTCAGACAGGCATAATGTTTCCTTGTAGCTGGAGAAACAAAATAGAGTCTGCAAATTAACTTCTTGTTTGTTTATCCTGGAGATGATTTTCCAGTAGGGTTGACATAAGCAAAGCATTTCTCCTGCAAATCCCATGCTCTGATTGTGAAAGAAAGGTTTATACAATTAAAATCCTGTAAGTGTTATCCCTTAAAGTACCAATGCTTTTATTTATAGTCTGTTTTAAAATGTTTTACAAGTGTGATTTGTGTTTATATTTAAATATCCTGGCCACCCCCACATATAATCTGATCAAACTTACTGGAAAAGATTCATGTAGCAATATTTATACTACAGGCAGAAAAAGGCTACAGAAGCTTATAAATATTAACTTGCCAGTGTAAGAAATACAATTAAACTATGTCTTACATATTTTTCATCTTCCAAACTCTTAATAGATTTCTTTCCAGTTTATGGTCATGATTCCCGAAGGAAAATTCCAAAGTTGCCCTGGTTTCCTTAGTAACAGAATCAGGTATAAATTGTGTTCCTATAGTTCCAAACATCTGTATCCAAGCAACATATTAAAGTGCACTGCCAACTGATGTATGTATAGTTTGTAGGTAAGCTTGACTTTACAGAAAGAGGTGAAGTGGCAGGAAAAAGAAAGGCATAACTAGCAAAAGAGGCAAATACAATCACAAGGGAAAGCAGTACTGTTTTTCAGGTTTTCTTTTTTTAATTTCTTAGCTAAATCTGCCCTCCAAAAGGGATGGTCAGGGTACTAGTTAAGATATTACTAATTTCTGGGGGGGGGGTCATAGTTTGGGATTAAATGATATACTTTACTAGATTCTTATGACTGGCTATTCTAGCCTGAAAGGTAACTCAGGAAAGCTTCCTGGTTGTCCTCAAAAGGCCTTATGCCTCGGTAAAGAGGAGAGACTCATAGAGGCCCAAAGCATAGACCATGAGTAAGAGAGATGGTGGAGTAGGAAACTCTTCAGCCAGGATTCTTAGAATGTTAACTGTTCTAACAGGGTCTTTGGTATTCCAGAACTCAACTTACTTGTATTCTTAGCACAGTCCTTCTTACTTCGGTGGATCCAGGAACTTAAGACATACCCTGCAATTCTGCCTGGAAATCCATATTCACTTCAAAACATATAAATTCTAGACTCTAAAATTAAGGACACATATCAGTTCTATGCCCTTAGGAAATATTTGTTTCTTTCTTTAAGCCTTAGCTGCCTCATCTTCAAAACAGGAATAATAGGAGAGAGGGGGAATGGGGAATTACTGTTTGATGGGTATAAAGTTTTAGTTTGGGGTCATGAAAAAGTTCTGGCGATGGATGGTTGCACAACAATGTCAATGTGCTTAACGCCATTTAAAATATTTAAATGGTAAGTTCTATGTGATATATATTTTACCACCACCACCACAACAAAAGCCATAGGAATAATAATAGTTATTATAATAATAGTAATATATTATAATATTATAATAATAGTAATATATTATAATATTATAATAATAGTAATAATAATGACAATCCCATGGGATTGTTTTGAGAATTACATGAAATAATGAATAGTCTGCATGGTGCCTGTGACATAGTAAGTACTCAATAAATGGTCATTATTATCATTGTGATTCATGTTAACATTAATAAAAATGGACTCTATAAGAGTCACAACCAGTATCAGTACTTATCATTCCCTGTCTCACTGCCTGTCGCCTTTCCATTGCACTGACCTATCTTCACATCTTGGTCCTCAGTCCGTCTTTTCACTACTTTCCTATTCCAAGTCTGCCTTCTCTCCAATATCCTTATATCAGGCACAGTCATTGCAGAATCCAAAACAAAAACAAAAACCACATTGGGGAGGGTCACGTTCTTTTACTAGAGTTGCATTGCATATAAAAACAACCTTAAATGGCGTGCCTGGGTGGCTCACTCATTAGGCATCTGCCTTCCGTTCAGGTCATGATCCCAGGGTCCTGGGATCGAGCCCCACATTGGGCTCCCTGCTCCGCGGGGGCCTGCTTCTCCCTCTCACCCTGCTTGTATTCTTTCTCTCGCCATCTCTCTCTCTCTGTCAAATAAATAAATAACATCTAAAAAAAAAAACCTAAAGAAAATTATTTTATTTTTTTAAGATTCATTTATTTATTTTAGAGAGAGAGTGTGCACATGACTGGGAGAATGGGCAACAGGAGAGGGAGAGAGAGAATCTCAAGCACAACTCCCCACTGAACATGGAGCCCAACGTGGGGCTTGATCTCACGACCCTGAGTCGAAATCAAGATCATGGCCTGAGTCGAAATCAAGAACCATATGCTTAACTGACTGAGCCACCCAGGTATTCCAAGAAAACTATCTTAAATTCAGCTGCCAGTTGAAAAGATATCTTCAAAGTGACTCTAAAGTTTTGGTAGTTGTGAGACTAGCCGTGGGTAAAACTGCAGAATAAATGTGATTTCTGTTTCCTCTTGTTCTGGCTTAGATGGGAGTAATACCAACAACCACCACTTCATGGTTTAGAGAGATTTTCACAAGTGTCCATTCATTCATTTCATCTCACCTTAGGTGACAACCCCATGAGCATAGTCACTCCCAGGACTATCATTCCTGACCCTGAAGTTTGATGGTGTCTTGTTGCTGTGTACACACTTCTGATACCCGAATGGGATCCACACTCCAAGTCTCTCCTCTTCCTCCAGACACCCAAAGGCACAAACTGATAGAACTAAAAGAACCTTGGAAATCTTTCAGTCAATGCCCTTCATTTCACCAATAAAAATTGGAAGCCCAGTAAGGTCAGGTAATGGGATCTACCTTACCTATCTTTGCTTTGGATGCCACCACCTCCAATCTTCTCAGAGACTTTGTGCTATCAGCCTCGCACTCTGGGAACTACAATTTTACTTCACAACTTTACTATCCCGTTTGCATTTATAGGTGTTTGATGTCTCCCACCTTTAAAAACAACTTTCTTCCTGCTCCTAGTCTCCCTCTCTTCACTCACAGTCCAGTTTCTCAAAGGAATTAATTCACTCTTCTCATACCATCTCCCCTCACTCAGCTTCGCAATCCAATGTGGGCTAGTGCCTCCCCTTACCACTCTTCCAAAACTGCTTTCTCAGGCCAACAACTAAAGTCTTCTAGGTCTTTATATTCACTTTTCCATTGCATCTTGCCTGATCTTTCAATAATATATGATACTGTTCAAACACTTCCCTCTTAAAAGACTCTTCCATTGACTTCCTCGTTGCCGCTCTCTCTTGGTTTTTCTCCAACTTCTCAGGTCACTCAATTTTAACATTTTTGGCTAGCCACCTATCTCTGTCCATACATTAAAGGTTAAGGTGCCTCAGGGCTTTATTCTGGAAAATTTTTCCTTTAGTTTTCATTCTATAAACTCTTCCTGGGCCATTTTTCTTTTTCAATTATTTTATTGGCCAATAATTCTGAAATCATTTGCTCCTGAGCTTTATACATAAATGCCAACCTGAAACCTCCATTTTTGATGATCTGTAAGAAACTTCATGTTTATATCATTTTCCTCCCAAAACATGCTCCTTCTCTTTTTCTTTATTTTAATTAATGGTCTTATGCACCCAGTTGGTTACGTAAAAAAATCTAAATCTAGTAAAGCATACACATCTCCATCTCCTTGAATCCCATGTTATACAATCATCCTTTTATCTATTGAGACAATTAAGTGCCTACTAGATGCCAGCCACTATTCCAAACAATCACTTCTAATCCACTCTGTCTTATCCATTCTATTACCTAGTGATCTAACTTGCCAAGTTATCTCTTCCACCACTCCTGTAGTTTATACTCCAGGTCTTACCTGAACTACTGCAATAACCTCACTGACGGCCATATTCACTCTTGCTTTCTTTATTCCTTTTTGTTCCTTAATATTTAATCCTCTCTATTACAACTCTTAATTATAAATACCTTCAAACAAGTCTTACAATGAATGAATAACATTCTCACCACTTATATTCTACAATTGTTAACATTGTTCTGTATTTACTTTATTTCACTCTCTTTACATAATAATTTTATGAATATAAAATATTCACATTTTATTTATACTATTTGAAAGTAGGTTGTGGGCCCCTGGGTGGCTCAGTCAGTTAAGCATCTGTCTTCAGCTCAGGTCACAATCCTGGAGTCTGGGGATCGATTCCCACATCAGGATTCCTGCTCAATGGGGAGCCTGATTCTCCCTCTGCCCCTCACCCTGCTCGTGCTCTCACTTGCTCTCTCACCCTCAAGTAGATAAATAAAATTAAAAAATAATAAAGTTGTAAATAATGTGACATTTTACCCCAATGACTTCAGTGTACACATCTTAAGAATATGGAGAATGTCTTACACATCACAAAACCATGTCTAAGAAAACCATGTCTAGAAAATCCATGATATTCTATAATAACCAGTCCATATCTCCAGTTCCCCAATTGTCCCACAAATCTCTTTTGTGGCTGCTCCCTCCACCCTCAGTCAGGGTTCTACCTACATTAATTTATTGCATTACATTGTTATATCTCTTTTACATCTTAGTTTAGAATTGTCCTCAACCATTTTTTATGACATTGAATTTTTAAGTTCAAGATAACTATCTTGCACTATAGAATGTCCCACATCCTGAATGTGTTGTCATATTTCCTCACTTTAAGATGCTGAATTTTGACATTTGGTTAAGGTGTTGACTGACAGGGGCAACTGGATGGCTCAGTTGTTAAGTGTCTGCCTTCAGTTCAGGTCAAGATCCCGGGGTCCTGGGATTGAACCCCCACATTGGGCTCCCTGCTCACCAGGAAGCCTGCTTCTCCCTCTCTCACTCCTCCTACTTGTGTCTTTCTCTGTCAAATAAATAAACAAAATCTTAAAAAATAAACAACAAGGTACTGACTGACAGCTCTAGGCTCTCTTCACTGTAACCATATATGTTTCCCTTTCTTTTTAGAAAGTTGTCATGTGATCCCCAGCACCATGCTACTATCCTGTCTCCATTGACCTTCTACCCAATGTTTGCACATCCATCCATGATCACTGGCTGCATCAATTATGAAGTTGGGTGGATCTTTTCAAAATGTAAATCTGATCATAACTTTTCTTCAGTCATTTTCCATTACTACCAAATAAAGTCCAAAACCCTCTGAATGCCTTCTGAGCCCCTTCAAAGTCTGCTTACCTCCCAAACTGTCCCCTCCCCTTTCTCCCCTTCATTCCATGAGTTCTATCCAAATTGGTTTTCTCTCAGTTTCTCTGCCTAGGAACGTCACACATCGTGTTCCCTCACTTAGAACATTAACTCCTACTCATCATTCAGGTTTCTTCTTACTTATTATTTCATGGGGGAAGCTTTTTCTAGCCTCTCAGACAAGAATAGCTTCCTCTACAATATGCCCCATTGTACCCCCCATATGTGATTCTCATCAGCTCCAGAACTTCTTTTCAATGGCTCTCCCACTGGCTATACCACAAGCTAACAGAGGATCCTTGGGGAAATGGGAAAGTTAGACCGAAAGTTCACATATTCTGCCTTTAGCGATGCATTTGACCTTCTAAAGATCTGCTTTTCTATTCTTCGTGTTTATTTTTCTTTAGGGGGGAAAACCACGTGACTTGAAGCAAGGCTGAAAGTCTCTGTAAAACCAGATAGTAATGTTTTCTTTTAAGCTAATCTCTTTTGCAAGCTGTGGATTCTGAATGTTCTTAGTAGGTGACAGAGGTTCTGGTTCTTTGAAGGGATAAAATGTCCAAAAACAGTTTCACCCTGATTTTTAGCTCAAGGGAAAGGAAGAGAAGTCGTCTGATTCACTTTCCGTATAACTACTGTTGAAAAAAAGGTTTGACCTGAAATATCTGTCCCTCTGCTCCCTCCAGATGAGGATTAAAGGGGAGATAAATGATAATGTGCTTAATTTTTCGTGTCAATTTCAACTTCCACTAAATTTCACTTTTCAAGTTCTTTTAGCTTTCTGAGATTCTTGTCTTTAACAGAAACAATAATTGCCATTATTATTATGATGATAATATAGCAGCTGCACTTTTATTCTTCCACCTGGAAAACATCAAAACTTAACCCATTATTATCATTTTAGGTGAGAGAACACATCTGTAGACCAACTGCTCTGGCAATAGTCAGGGTGTGTACCTCTGAAGCCAGTACTTTGGACCACTCAATCCTACATGGTGATGTGTAGCCATCAGCCACATTAGTCATACAGTGGCAGACAACTTAGAAAGAAGCTACTAAAGAAGAAAATACAGCTTTAAAAAAATTTACTACTTTTCCAATAAGAGATTAAGTCATGTTCACATTGCATATATTAACACCAAACTGACACTGTAGCCACCAAGCAGTAAGCAGAACACTCTTCTACACAGTTCTCACTTTCCCCCCAGTTTCCTATGCACCCTGAGGATTGTTTTCTAGTCACAAAGTTTACTTCTTTCCATTCTGTCAGGTTCACAAAGAGAAGTTTCTCAATGCCTATCACTCCTTCAGTACAGCCCTCCAGTGCCTCCTGGTCTTCTAGGGTAAAAATCTTGGCCAATTTTTGTCATGGACTTCACAGAGTCAGCCTCTGTGGGGAGGAGAAAAAAAGGCTTTGGAGCACCAAAAAAATAAAAAATAAAAAAATAAGCTCTTGGTCCAAAATGACTGGTCCAAGTCTCGATGAGGGTAGTCCTTGAGAAGAAAAAGATAATAGCCCAAGTGTAAAGGAACCAGAGACTACTGACCTTTTACTAGCAGCCATATTTCAAGTTAGTTCTCAGGAGCTTTTATGGAATTCAAAACCTGAAAGTCTCCTCATCTCTGAGCTCCTCTGGTCTCCTGAGAAGCCACTCATTTATGACACTCATTATGACTCTAGCAGATACAACAGGATCCTTTCTAAACTAATAATGGTCATTCATGTGAACCATGGAATTAAACAGCCACACAAGGGTCCTTCCTCCCTCATACTATTTGATCAAAGGTTATATGTCAAAACCCACTGAAGACAAAACCTATAATTATGAGTTAAGTTAGTACCCTTATATGAATCAGGTAAGTCCAATTGCCTTCATTATAAATGGCTTAAAGTGCATGGAAGAGTGTAGCAAAACTGAGTATAAAAATAACTAACTATATTCAATACTTAGAGAATGCTTACTACGTATGTGCTTGACTCTAAGGATAAAGGTCCTCACTCCTAAGGGGCCAAAAGTCTTCCAGGGACAGATAACACCAACAGTTTTCAAAGCATCCACATAGAAATAACTGTGTAATAACTTATGTGGGGTTACAATGATAGATTATCCTTGAGAGGGACAGAAGAGAGTTCACAGCAGCAGTATACTATGGAAGGGGGCTTAAAGAATCAGGAGTTTGTTTGGTATTAAAAAAAAATCAGGGGCACCTGGGTGGCTCAGTTGTTAAGTGTCTGCCTTCGGCTCAGGTCATGATCCCAGGGTCCTGGGATCAAGCCCCACATCGGGCTCCCCACTCAGCGGGAAGCCTGCTTCCTCCTTTCTCACTCCCCCTCCTTGTGTTCCCTCTCTTGCTGTGTCTCTGTCCAATAAACAAATAAAATCTTTTTTAAAAAATCGGTGGCATTTTAAGGCAGAGGGAAATGTAGCAACATAATCATTTTTCTCTTGGCAATACTTTTTTTTCTAGGCAAGTTTTTCATCTTAGTTTTGTTTCCCCATCCACAGCACATGGCACCTACCACACACCACCAGGTAATTTTGTTAATAGATCTAAAATGAAGGTTCCATATTCACTTAAGTGACATAGATGGGAAGAAAAATGTGCTACTCAGGAAAGTCAAATATAGGTAGTTTTATTAGATTGCATATAATTGAATAAAATCATTTGATGTAGAGAGGTTTGCAGTCTTTCCCTGATATGTTTCACCTGATTATTAGTTTCTTCTTTCTCTTTTCCTCAAGGAGAAAAAGGATGAAATTTCTCCCATATGTAGTTTCTTGGTAAAATCACACAGAAGGAAGCACTATACTCCCCGAGGCCTGACTGTATCCAAGTTTCAGGAACATGTCACGGGGGCACAGATGGCATAGACAAGATTTGGTCTTAGAACAAAGATGACAGTGACTGGGTAGCATGGATGACAAAGTTCTCTGGGCTAGGGCAATAAGGGACCTCCAGTATGGGGATAAAGGGGAATAGAAGGAGATAGAAGAATTTAAAGTGTTGCCATAAAATATGTATTTGTATCTTTCTCATTGAGGGAAAAAGACAAGTAAAGATTAGACTTTCTGTTAGGGTTTGGCTTGTGTAGGTCTGACCTTGCCCTGACATTGAATCAGATGGGGCACAGCTCCAAAAGTCTTTCATACATAAAATACCTAATTCTGAAAGAACCTAAATGTCCATCAACAGATGAATGGATAAAGAAGATGTGGTGTATATATATGATGGAATACTATGCAGCCATCAAAAGAAACAAAATCTTGCCGTTTGCAACGACATGGATGGAACTAGAGGGTATTATGCTAAGCAAAATAAGTCAATCAGAGAAAGACAATTATATGATCTCTCTGATATGAGGAACTTGAGGGGCAAGGTGGGGGGTCGTGAGGGTAGGGAGGGAAAAATAATGAAACAAGATGGGATCAGGAAGGAGATAAACCATAAGAGACTCCTAATCTCACAAAACAAACTGAGGCTTACTGGGGGATGGGAGGGTAGGGATAGGGTGGATGGGTTATGGACATTGGGGAGGGTTTGTGCTATGGTGAGTGCTGTGAAAGATGTAAGCCTGATGATTCACAAACCTGTACCCCTGGGGCAAATAATAAAAAAAAATTTAAAAAAACAGTTATAAAGTTAAAAAAGAAAAAAAAACACTAATTCTCGAGGGTTGAATAATGCTTAGCAATATGGGAATGGGACCAGGATGGGGATTTACCTTATTAAACACCCGCCATATTTATCATATTTTAGGCATTTTGTTAGACATTTTACATATGTTCCTCAACACTCATATTGGGTTTCTTCTCCTTACTTTCAAAGTTGCCTTAGCTGCTATATGAGGTTTCTGTTGTACCAGGTTTGTATAGTGAGACTCCCAGTCCCAGATTTATCCTCCCCTCAAACCTTAGGCCATGAAGACATATCACCTATTTTTTAAATTCTACAAAAATTTACCTATGTGCCAGATCTCAGCTGGAGAATTAATACAAAATTCACACATTCTTTTCCCATATACAACTCCCTACATAGATGTAATTTTTTCAAAGGTTTTATTTATTTATTTGTCAGAGAGAGAGAGAGAAAGAGAGAGAGAGAGTACAAGCAGGGTGAGCAGTAGGCAGTAGGCTATTTGCTGAGCAAGGACCCCTATGTGGCACTCGATCCCAGGACTCTGGGATCCTGAACTGAGCTGAAGGCAGGCGCTTAACCAACTGAGCCAAATGACTGAGACACCCAGGTGTCCCAGATGTAATTTTTTTTTTCAAATGTGATTGTACATAATGAGATTTTCATTCACCCCACCCATGCAGTGGTTATCTGCTCTTGGTTCCTCTCTACTAACAAATGAGGTGTTTCCAATGACTGAGTAAGTCCACCTATGCAGTGGCTTCATGAGGATTCACCACTGTCTCTGACAGTTTTACAGAGTTGCTCCCTCTTTGTATTAGTTTCCAAGAGCTGCTGTAATAGATTACTACAAACTTGGTGGCTAAAAAACACAGAAATCTATCTTCCCCCAGTTCTGGAGGCCAGAAATCTGAAATGAGAAGTGTGAGCAGGGCCACACTAGCTCTGAGTCTCTAGGGCAAGACCTTTCCTTGCCCCTTCCAACTTGCTCCTCACATTCCTTGTTGTGTGGCATCATAATTCCAATCTCTGTCCTTGTTTTCACAGGACCATCTTCCCTGTGTCTGTGTCCTTCTAATGAGGATACCAGTGATTGTATGTAGGGCTCACCTTAAATCCAGGATGATTTCATATTGAAATCCTTAACTAATTATATCTGCACAGACCACATTTCTAGGTAAGGTCACATTTTGAGATTCTGGTTAGATGTAAATTTGCAGGGGACCATAGTCAACACTCTACACTCTTTAACATCATCAAACCAAGGGGTGAAGGGAGGCTGAAGGAGGACAAATGCTCCCCTGAACGATCTCAAGACACTACTCCATGTTTTTCCATCCACCTATCTCATTGGATGGCTTTGCATCAAGGCAGTTAATACACTGCCCAGCTGTTGTCCTTTGATGTTCTGCAAAGAGGCTGCCTCCCTATATGCAGCTCAAACACTTTGCCTTCTTACTGACTTTCATCAGCGGTTTCCATGAGTCCATTTTTGAGATGTCCATTCAACGTAGCACACTCATGGATATTTTAAATTACTTTTTAACCTGTGCCTTCTGCAGGATGACTGATGTGTGAGTTTCTCATGTATTGAGAATTGCTCTTTACAATGATTTTTCTCTAGTCCAATCTGCATTTTAATAAACTGGATTCCAGATATGGCTCAGCTACTATCTCTTGTGTCCATTTTAAACATGCTTCACTATTCCTTAAGACACTTTTCCCATTTCAGCCAATTTGAACTAAGCTTTCCAGGTGAAAATTGAAAAAATAAGTAAAATCTACACCACTCTTGCTCCCTGAGTATAATGTCTGTGTTTTCTGAACACTAACCCAAGACATATGGTCTAACCTGGATGAGTGCACTCACTGGAACTACATATAAGAAATCCAAATTTCTCTGGAGAGTCAATTTGTCATAGGAGCACTCAAGAAACCCGAGCCAGGTTTTGTGGAAAATCAGCCAACCATAGTGCCCTTGCTGTCTGTGGAGACAAAAATACTTCCATAAAAGAATATTCTCTCATATCAAATCTCAAACTTGCTCACCAGATTTAACATCAAAACTAAAGCAGGAAATACAAAAGGCACTTCAGTTCTAGAACAATTTGTTAGTAAAGCAAAATCTGTCTTAAAATATACATACTTAGTATTTGTCTTAATATGTGCAAACATAGCACTATGCCAAACTTTAATAGAAGTGATTCTAAAATCAATCCTCTTACCAGTGAAAGCTTATAAAGATGCTTAAGGTTTTTTTAAAGATTCATTTATTTGAAAGGGAGAGTGTGGATGCGTGCATGAGCAGGGGACGTGGCAGAGAGAGAGACAGAATCTCAAGCAGACTCCCGCTGCCTATGGAGCCTGAGGCAATGCGGCGTTGATCTCACAACCCTGAAATCATATCTGAGCTGGTGGCTCAAAAAACTGAGCCACCCAGGTGCCCCGAAGATGCTTAAGTTTTAATCAATAAAATGACAAGGATATTTTAGACCATCAATTTAGTAACGTAATGTGCAAATTAGCCAACAAAGTAGAAAGACGTTTTCTGACCCATTGTAAAATACGGTATCTTTGTTTTTGTTTTTTAAAGCCATTTTCACAACTTCTCAACTCCTGATTTATTTAAATATGTTCATTTTATTTTCTTAGCAAGATATTGTTGAATCAGGTAATTAGGTTTTCTCTTAAAATATTTAATTTCCTTCTTGTAGAAAAATTTTTTTAAAAATCTGCCTTCCTTCACCATTTCACCAGTTATCTGTAAAGAACTGCTCGTCTCTTTAACTACTTTTGCCAGAAAAAAGAAAACATATTCATCTTTATTCACACCCTATTTCAGGTCAGGGTCCTCCTTCTTGAGTCAGATAAAAGCTTGAATGAAGTCCAGCTATCATCCTTGGCGTACAGGATAAGTAAGTAAACATAATTCAAATAAAACAGAATTACCTTCAGGAAATAACCGTTCTAATGCCAGCAATAAACAGCTAAATCCCAAGTTTGTTCAGTCCTCCAATACTTATTTTTGATGTTTCATTCTTAACAAATCTCTGTAAATGGACATATGGTCAAGATCTGGCCTCTCTGGGAAAATCTACTTTGCTCTTCCCCTTTATCCTGTTTGCTCTAAACTCAGGCACATATTCAGATGGACACACTCCTGTCTTGCTCTATTCCTGCTCTCCCATGTTCATTCTTCCCCATTCCACAGTCCCTCTCACTCGTGCCTCTTCAGATCACTCTTAGACAATCCCAGCTGACACAGAGAACCTGGCAAGAGTTGCAGATACAAGTTGGGGAGTCTCCTTCGCTCACACCCATCGTCTCTGAGGCCTCGGTTACGCCCAGCACCTCCGCAGTAACAGGCCACTCCCTGTCACAGCGCTGGGCACAGTGCTTAGACTCAAGCGGCTCAACCCTGTGATGATTGCTCCAATTTAGGCACATGAAATGATCTGCTAAAAATGATGAGAGCATCAGCTAAAAATGAAAATTCGTCTTCCTCCTGTTTCCTACTAAGAGGATATAAGCCCTGAATTCTGTAGCTTTGTTTCCTGACACATTTATAGCAAAAGGGAATGAGAGAAGCAGATGCTGGAGATCAGGAGATAATCCCATGGAGCACTCCCGTGATCCAGCTGCCCTAGAGGATCATCTCATTCCTTCTCTTGGACACAAAAAACAATAAATTCTCTCTTTTAGATTAAATGAGAC